>VZSF01010879.1:594897-753552 GCA_013398295.1 Chionis minor
GGGGGGGGTGTCCACTACACTTCTATTTCTTAAAAATTTCTACTTGTATTCTCAGTTTTTAATCAGTTTTAAAAAGCCACAAGAATTGCTACTTCCTGGGATAAGGCATGACTGTGATATGTGTTAGTGTGGTATTAATAGGCTTGTTCTTTCATAAATACTAATTTTACCAGACATTTGTCTTTCAAGATTTCTAATGTTGCCTTTATACACAAGTAATGCCTGAGGACAATAGTAGCTGCTCCTACTTCTGTGCCCTTCCTTCCTGTCTCCAAAACCAGATGCTCTCAAACCTTGTTGCTGTTCATAGAATCAGAGAAAATAAAATTGGAAATGATCTCTGTTACCTGTGTTTTTTATATGCCCTCTGTAAGCTTCCCTTGCTGGCTGAGGACTTAAGACTGGGACAGGGACCTTGGATTTGACAGCGTGGCTTGCTACTACTCTGCATCTGCAGTTATCAGGGATGCTGTTATGCCTTGTCATTTAGGTTGAAAGAACCCTTTTCCATTTGCATTCTTCGCATCCCTTTTTGTCACATCCTTTCTCTCGCTCAGGTTGTGTGCAAATATAATGAAGTATACTTGACTCCACATCTTCTCAGCTGCCCTGTTGAGACAGAGCATTTTTCTGCTGTGAGATTTTCAGCTGGCTAGGAAGTTACTCCTCATGTGTTTAGTCTACGCCTGTGACTAAATGAAATGTTACCTTTTGTTCTAGTGTTACTTGTGAAGATCAATTTCCATTTTTGACCTGCACACAATGCGACTTCACTGCCTCAGATGAGGGCATTGGAACTCTCGTGTTTCAGATGTGCCTTTCAGTACTTTCCTCATCAATTGAGAGCATTTCTTATTACCTCTGGTCACTAGCTAATATTTTTCATCCTGATTCCTGTGAAACCATCTTTCCTAACTGGCCTGTACATCTTCTCTGCAAGTAATTTCTCATCTTTTGGATGAAAAATATGATAAAGAAGGATAGAGATTTATTACAGTCATACAGTTTATAGATTCAATACACACTTCTGTTACTGTCACTCAATTAATTTGAAATCACTCTTCATCACATTACTGTAAAATAAAATAAAAAATGCTTATTCATAAAATCCCAAGTAGGCTATTACAGATATTGCAAGATAAGAACACGCTTAACATTTTTACACTAAGATTAAATTTTTAAGCTCTTTTTTTCCCCTTCCTCTTCTATGGCTCTCTTCTATGTCATTGTCCTGACAGGGTAGTGTAGTCAAGTATTCCCTCCGTCTGCTAAACATGTTCTTCATTTGCGAACGGTAGAGGGCCCCTGTCACACTGAAATGTCTCAGCTTTTCTAGCCAGTCTTCTTGAGATACCCCAGGTAATTCAGACATATTTAATCATGCTCTCAGAACTTACTTAATTTCCTTCTTATCCAGTAGATAGGCCATTCCTCTTAATTAATGTTTTTTCACTTCCTTAGAGAACAAAATATTGCCACTTTTCACTTTCTGTTCATGACAGACTAACTCCTAGCTGCAAGGTGTAAAGTACCACCTATCCCTTTAGTGACTCAGCATACTCAGTTCAAAGTGAAGTGTTTTTACATGGAACATTGTTGTGTAGGTATTTACAGTACTGAGCAGACTTTATAGAAATTGGGACCAAGCACAATGGTAGTTTTGGGGTGACAGTGGAGTTGGAGTGATTCGGTTCCAGCATCCTTCTTTCAAGCATTCTGAAATGAACTTGATCATTACAAGTAACACATCTCATTTTTAAAAACCGAGAGTAAGAAAGAATTAGAAATTTGAGTTGCAAAATACTCTCTGTTGATAGAGCCTTATTTAGTCCTAGAAATCACAGTTGCCAATGACTGGCAGTTGCCCACCCATTGTGCTCAGTGCCAGCCTTGACAAAAGCTCACAAAAAGTGCCAAGCCAACAGCAAACTGAGGCTGCTTTCCTACTAGCTCCTACTCCTGTGTTGCTCATCTCTCTCCTAGCAAGTAAACTTCTGACTTCTCAAAGCTATGGATTTACTGTAGCTCACCAGATGGTGGCTGTGAAAAGCGTATGTTGTCTTCCTTAGCTTTCAGCATCAGTCCGACTTTTAGCTTTATCAGTCCCACTGGCACCAACAGCACTGCCCAGATTGTTTCCATTCTGAGTGCCAGCAAAACTCAGATAGCCTGCAAACTTCCCCTCGCTTTTTAATGTCCTGGATTGTTCATGCCATGTTTGATGAAGTCCCACATGGTGAGAACTAAAAGAGAGATGACATAATGCAACTTTACCCTACAATTGTATGTAAGGGTAAAGAATCTTAGCCATCCCCTCTTTTAGAGGGGATGCTGTATCTTTATATCATTCCATTGGAGGTATCTCCTGTCATTCATTTTCTCTTTTACCAATATTGTGTTCAGTGTTTGGTTATTTCTCTGGGCCTGCCTTACTCTGTAATAATCTGCATTATATACTCAGTTCCTTTAGTCTGCAATTTTTTTTTAAAAAAAGAGTATATTCTCTTTAATTTTTGAATTTTCAGCTGGTAGAAGTCTTGGTTTTGTTGGATGTACCTGAATTCCTCGGGCAATCGTACCAAATTAATAATAGCTAACTTAAAACCAACTAGTAGATAAATATAGATATACACATTCACTTTGTTTTTCAGTGTGTAAGTTCGTTTTTTGCCTAAATAATACCAGCAGAATATGTTAGCAATGTCACATAGAGACCTGAATAAACAGTTTAGAAATAGATCTTCTTCTTTTTATTATTTATTACTAACTCCTTCTAGCAATATATAGAGAGGATACAAGAGCAAACACCTTTTCGGTATTTGGCAGGTCAACATACATTAAAAGATTGATACCTTGTTAATCAACATAAGGTGTCTCCCTGTTCTCTCGCACCCTGCACATAAAATCTTTTTTCCCTCTTTCATCTTTTACTTTTAGGCCATCCTGTATGAAAAAACCTGGGAGAGAACATTAAATGAAGTTACTAGTAAAAACTTTATTAGGCTACTGCAAAATGACACTTTATACAGCAAAAGTGGCCACCAACTTGGGATGTGAAAAAAATGGATTTTTATAGTGCATTTGGAGTACAACACTGATGTAGTAACTGCAACGGTTTTTGTAATTTCTTCATAAAGTAAATGTTTCATGATCGTATCTCCCAAAAAGACTGTTCCCTACATTATAAGTAATAGGCGTAGTTTTTGTAGAGACAGTGGCATTATATAAAGGTTATCAGTGACATGCAAATAACTGGGTTTTTTATTCCTTAGTTTATGACATACCTTCTTCCCTTTCTCATATCTTTTGCTTTCAGCACAGATTTCGTGTTTTAATATGAAATATGCAGATGTCTTTGCTCAAAGAAATGGGGTATGGCACACAGTTTTTGACAGTTTTTTTTCCCTTTGACTACTTATTTCCATGTTCTTTCTGAGTATTCTTGGATCACATGAGCAAAGGACAGCTGAAATGTAGCTGAAGGAGTTTGGTTTGTATTTTTAAATGCTTAAAGCTTAAAACATTATTGTATGTTGGGCAGAAACCTTATAGCGTGAACAGAAGCCAAACATTTGGAAGATCATTTTAAAGTGTCCCTGTGTTGGCTAATGCTAAATAGGCAGGGAAAGTACATGCTATTCCAAACTCATTTGAATTTTTCTCTTGAATTATGATATCACGATTCTGATAGAATCATCTGTTTTGGTTAGATTACGCCCCCTTACTTCTACAGGTACATCATGCTCTTGTTGAATGCATTAAATTTTCCTAAAAATTACTTCTTTTCTGTGTCTGTAAAGAAACAGCAGATCCCCAAACTGAGAACCATTCTCACTATCCCATTTAAGTTTATTCTCCTCGGAATAGACACCTGTTGAGGCAAAAAAATTTTGCCTTATAGTAGGTGCAGTTCAGATCCCATCCAAACCAGACTGCTGCCATCCCTCGGTCTCCTTGTGCACCCGGATCAGAACCAAAGATTTCCTCATTCCTCATTTGTCTCAAGGTTACCAAATAAAAAGTAATTCACTGGAGTAGTGAATTATCTAGATAAAGAATTTATCTTCCCCAATAGATACTCCAAACTAGAGATAATTTAATTAATGAACTTTGTGATCACTGAGGATATCAGTGAGAGTATATATCAGATGTCTGAAACATGAGGCATCTTGTCACCGGATTTTTTTTTTCCTGTGCTCCTTAAGAATATGTTAAAAAATAATGTTTTTATTCAAAACACTCACAGACATACCTACTACTTCTGTAGCAGATACACTTACTGTGAAACGGTAGAAATCCATCCTCAAATGCATAAGCCAGTAGCCTTGTCCATGCACATTACCAAGGCTGTTACAAAAATCACTGATGAAGAGATGCTCATAAATGTTGCTTGCAACACTTACTGAGTTCTCCAGAAACCCAGAGGCGTTTGCTCAACTTGCAAAATATTCCTAGCTGTATCCTAGAGTCCTAGAGCTGACAGACCGAGATGACGGTGTTACAGCTATATCAGAGAAGGAGGAACTAATCCATATGCACTATTTAGATAGGCTGTTCAGCCCTGTATGTGATATATTTATTACAAATAATGCTGCTATCCTTCATTTTGCAGGCAGTCAAAAGTCTGTAACAAATCATCTCAGTATGCCCTCTTCATATTAACCTAATGTGAGCTGTCAAAGCCAGTGCTGTGGAATGTATTCCTTAAGAGGAGGTATCTCTTAATAAAACAGTTTGCTAAGCACCCAAAAGAAATATGCCAAACATGCCATTCTGAGAGACATTGTGGTCTGCATTCCTTACCAGAAATTGGTCTCACCCAGTGGATACCAAAATAGAGCTGTATACTTCCCATCTCAGATTCTTAAAATAATGAAGATGCTTGTAGCAAGGTACAGTTTGATGAGCATGATAACATTGCTTTTCAATCAACCCCATCCTTTTGCATACTGTTCCCAGTATAGTCTCTGGGACTGGCCAACTTTGGATCATATTTGGTATGGCTTCATTATAGCTGATGGGTAAACAATGAAAACAATTCTGGTTTTAAGCAATAAGCTAAGTTATAGAAGATTTTTGTTTGGGCATGTCAGCAACAAAAAATCATCAGGCTTTTATCCGTGAAATGGACCGGTTTACATTTTTTCAGAATGGTCCTGCTAGCATCTCTTTTCCTCACATCCTGTTCTTAGAGCAAGACTCTGAATGTTCTCATGCATGCTTTTCTTTTATATCAGAAATCTTTTTCCACTGAGTTGGTAGATTCACTGTAGTTTCTTTTCTGTCCTTGGCAACTGCTCATTTTAATACCTTTTGCTGAAGATTGGATTTTCAGTAGCTGTCAGCTTGAAAGCATACAACCTACCTTGATTCTTTAACATACACTATTTCAAAATGACAGGATAATATTCAACTGTTATCCCAAATTTCTGCAAATGTTTAGAAAAGGACTTTTCTCTCTTGATAGCTTGTTTGGTATATGCTGTAAGGCAAACATAAGCTACTCTAGCATAGTTCTTAAATGATTTGCTTTTAAAATTTTCTTCTCCTTACATTATATTTGATTTTTGATTTTATTTCAATGACTGATTTTTACATTGAATTTTTCTTTTAGTTATTGGTTGTATCAGGTATTATTCTAGAAGGAATGAAAAAATCACATACCCGTATGAGAGAAAACAACTGCTGTATTGTGATTTGTTTTCTTTTCTGGCTAGCGGGACTGCAGTTAAAAGAGACATGTGTGATCTTAGATCACAGAAATACCCTCTGAAACCTCAATAAAATGCCATTCATAAGGAAGATTTTATTGCTGTTTAGAAAATACTTTTTCAGCCAAATCTCTTGAGCAGAGAGTGACTAGCTGTGTGTGATCTGTTCACAGGGTGGTTGGCTTGTGCACTGGAGTTGAAGGTAAAAAGAACAGCACCTTTGGGACTTCTTCCCACACTATTAGGGCCAAATTCAACTAACCCAGCGTGTTGCAGGGAGAAGGAATCCACAATGAGGCCTAAGCAGCCATTTTATAAATGTCATTTTTGGCTTTGCATCTGTTTGCTCAATTAACAAAAGCAGAAAAAAAAATACAACAGGACAAACTTATTTGTTGAACTACTGAATGTTTTTATTAAAGTCCTTAAAGCATTAATATTTTTCTTAACAAAGGAACGCCCATATCATTATCTTACAGATTTATTTTAAAGTTCACTTTGAGTTTGTATTTCTAATGCTCTTAGCTTCAATAAAAACTAAAGGTTGCAAGGTTTTAAGGTTAAAGGTTTCTTTTCTAGTTTGATTGCCATCAGCTTTCGAAAATAATTGTAGAACTTGACATATAATTAATTTGATATTTTTTTAATCTCTGAAGCCTGATTTTGAATTTAGCATCGACTATGAAATTATGGTAATTTTCATCACAAAACCTGCTTTCTAGTGAATAGAAGCTGAGAATTTAAATAGTGGGGAAGCTGCACATTAGCTTTATTAGGGTTTTTTAGCTGCACATGAGTGGGGCGAATAGGTGTAGTGGATAATATGTACAAAACTGGAATAACAGATTAGTGAAAACATGAGATGCTCACCTGAAGTTTTTAGAGCGTCTTGGTTTTAGTATGTTTTATCTGGCCCTGTCTGAAAGCGAGCCTTTGGTTTGCCTAATTCGATATGGACTTGTTGCACTAAAACAAAGATAATTCTGTTAATCTCTGGTGTTAATCCCTCAGTTTTAGCCAGTTGTTAAATTGGTCCTTTATTCCAACTATTTTGAGAACACAAAGACACAGCACTTGACCTCAACATTGTTTGTGTGTAATCAGGCTACTGCCTCATGACTGGGGAGTAGCCTGGTTTATTCTGGTTTTGTTCGATCAAGCAATTGAAGGAAAAAATAAGTCTGGTTTTTTTGAGATAGATTAGCTTAATAGCGCTTACAGCATGCATTTCAGACGTGCTTCTCATTTTTAGTTAGATTTCTCTTTCTGTTAATGTATTTATTACGTATGTTTCTCTAAATTCACTGTTGATTCTTCATCATTTCACTCTATCATAAGGAAAATTGCATGTTTGCTACTGATCGCTGAGAAATGACATTCCACAGTGGAAGCACCTGTAGCATTTGGATTTAGCATGTGTGGTTTTGATCATATTTCTTGGTCTTCTGCTAGACTGAATCAGAGATATTGATACAAGAAGAGAAAAACTTAAATACTGTATTAACCTATGATTACATATTGCATGGCCAAATGTGGAACGCTGTTTTGTTTTACAGTTGACCCACTTTACCTCAGAGAAGTTTGGACCTGAGTTTGAAGACCTTAGGTTACTCAGGTAGATAATTCTTAACACTGAGAAAAGAAGACAGCCTGTGTAGAGTTGAGATCTGCTTCTATTCTTTGACTTCCACACCTCTCGATTCAGACACTATTAGGCTCCTGTCCATAAAATTTGGGGCAAGCTGGTTTCCAATAGCCTTTCTAGTCTTCATCCTTTGCCCCCTCCAGTGCTGATCTGAATACATGCTTTGTTTTTAAAAATCGAAGTTTCCTAGCTTCAGGAAATGAAGTCCACCCTCCCCATCTCTTAAAGCCACTGTGGGACTTCTTGACTCACATGCAGCAGACCAGTTAAATTTTCAGGGTCTGTTACTGTTTTCATTGGCATATGTTACCTTGTCATATAAATGGCACAGAACAGCAAGGAGCAGTGTAACAAAATGATGAGGCATTGTGCGGGGAGAGACTCACGAGCAGAAGAGGTAACTGCGTGCTAAGAGTTTGCCAGCTGTGCATCCGAACAAGAGCAACTCATTGAAAGTATGTTGATTGGTCTTTTAGCTGGGATGCAATGTGCAATGGAGGCACAATGCAATGGAGGTTAAACCAATCTGTTTGAAAAGCATAACAAAATTATTGTTTCTTTCACTTAGTAACTTAATGCACCATTTTTTTACTTTAGTATCATGTTGAAGAGTAGAATCATAGAATGGTAGGGGTTGGAAGGGACCTCTGGAGATCATCTGGTCCAACCCCCCTGCCAGAGCAGGTTCACCTACAACAGGTTGCACAGGGTGGCATCCAGGCAGGTTTTGAATGTCTCCAGGGTTGGACACTCCACCACCTCTCTGGGCAGCCTGTTCCAGTGCTCTGCCACCCTCAAAGGAAAGAAGTTCTTCCTCATGTTCAGATGGAACTTCCTTTATTCAAGTTTGTGCCCGTTACCTCTTGTCGTATGACTGGGCACCACTGGAAGAAGACTGGACCCCTCCTCCTGGCCCCCTCCCTTTAAGTATTTGTAAGCATTGATGAGATCCCCCCTCAGTCTTCTCTTCTCCAGACTAAAAAGACCTAACTCCTTCAGCCTTTCCTCACAAGAAAGATGTTCCTGTCCCCTAATCATCTTTGTAGCCCTTTGCTGTACCCTCTCCAGCAGTTCCCTGTCCTTCTTAAACTGGTCCCTTTGCAGAGTTGCCTTCCAGCAGGTCAGCCCCTAACCTGGACTGGTGTATGGGGTTATTCCTCCCCAGGTGCAGGACCCTACACTTGCCTTTGTTGAACTTTATTAGGTTTCTCCCTGCCCAACTCTCCAGCCTGTCCAGGTCACACTGAAAGGCAGCACAGCTTTCCGGTGTGTCAGCCACCCCTCCCAGTTTCGTGTCATCAGCAAACTTGCTGATGGTACACTCTATGCCTTCATCCCGGTCATTGGTGAATACATTGAACAGGACTGGACCCAGCACTGACCCCTGAGGAACACCACTAGTTACAGGCCTCCAACTAGACTCTGCCCCACTGATCACAACCCTCTGAGACCTACCTGCCAGTCAGTTTTCAATCCACTCCACTGTCCATTCATCTAGCCCACATTTCCTAAGCTTGCCTACGAGGATGCTGTGGGAGATGGTGTCAAAAGCCTTGCTGAAGTCAAGGTAGACAACATTCACTGCCCTCCCATCATCTATCCATTCTGTTGTGCCATCACAGAAGGCTATCAGATTAGTCAGAATAGTGACAAGCTGCTTAAGAAGCTGGTATTGCTAGCTACAGCCCAACAAAGCAAAGGAAGAGCACCAGATAATGCTTACTTTTCTAAAAAAATAAATCCAGCCATACTAAATTCTATGTAGATCTTCAGCAGTATGTAACTTTCCTGATCCTAATTTTTCAATGCGTAAGATAGGGAACTTTGTTCAGCCTTTGGCAACTTTCCTTTGACTGTCAATCAGACACCCAGTTGTGGTGATGGGATTCTGTGATGTGGTCAGTCCTGTTTCCTTCATCACTTCTTTAGCTTCCTTTCATCACTTTCTTTTTCTTGAGGTTAAGCAATTTGGCTTTCCAAATGCTGCCATTATTCTCCGTGGCTTGGTCATCAACCACTGGTGAGGTAAAGTGAGTTTTGAGCAACTAAAACCTGAAGCAAAACCTTTCAGAACAGGGGTTTTTCTTATTTTCAAAACAAAGTAGCATTTTTGGGAAGTGTTTCTCCTTGGCTTCCTTCTGTTATACTTCCCAGAATATAAATGTTTTTCTTTGTGTACCAAAACTACAAAAAAACCCCCAAAACAAAACAAAACAAGCCCCAACAACTCAGCTATGTCACTGTGTTTATGATCTTTTAAATTCGTAAGTTAAGGTTAAGGATACAGCCAGCTAAAATACTTGGCGGGTCAGACCTTGAAAACAAAGAAGCAATGAAGGAAATAGTGTGGGTAATAGCTGGACACTTTCCTGTGAGTTTTAAGTCAATCCAACTCAAATCACTAGTATCCCATTGTGTTGATGTTGATTTTTTTGCAGTAGAAGTTTCCTTTTTTCTCACCCATCTAATCATTAATGAACAGGACTGCTAATAAAGGTCCGGTCAACTTAGCTGGTTGTTTCCTGCCTTCCAGCATTTCCTTCCTTAATTTTTCCCCATTATAGTGTGTTTTGCATTACAGTCTTTCAGATGGCTGCTCCATTTCATTCCCAAGTGAATAAATGTACTCTTCCGTGTCTTTTAGGACTACAAAGTGCTTTGAGATCTTATGCAATGGTATCACCTTCCTCAAGGGGGGCAGCGGAGGAGGAGGTGATGATCTCTCTCTGTTGTAAGAAAATGGAATGAAGCTGTATCAGGGGAAGTTCAGGTTGGACACTAGGAAAAGGTTCTTCACTGAGAGCGTGGTGGGTCACTGGAACAGGCTCCCCAGAGAAGTGGTCACGGTGCCAAACCTGTCAGAGTTCAAGGAGCATCTGGGTGATGCTCTTAGTCATTGTTTAGTTTCAGGTAGTCCTGCAAGGAGCAGGGAGTGGGACTCGATGGTCCTTATGGGTCCCTTCCAACTTGAGATACTCTATGATTTTATGATTATATATTATACATTGTCAAATCTAATGTTTCATAATACAAGGCACGTTGGCAATTTAAATAATACAGTACTTCAATGCATACGGTTTTCTTTGCTGACTTTTTCAGTAATGTCGACTATTGCATCAGTTTAACTTTTGTTGAGGAGGAAAGTGTGCTTTAAAGCAAATGAAGTTCACCTGTCCGTCAGGATTACTAGCTGCAGCAGCAGTGGACTGTCCTGTGGGGGGTGGTAATGCGACGTCAGTGAAGGCTTGAGCTAAACAATCTTCCTGACGTGGCTGACTGACACATAGAAATATTTTCTGAGTACTTAAGTCAGATGAATAAAACAGGCTGCTTCTATAGCTGTGCAAAAGACTTGCATATTTTTTCCTAGTATGTGTATTAATTAGTTGGAATATAGTATGTGTATATGCATTTTATCTTGAAGGTAAGCTTCTGTGGTGGTTTGAATGCACTATGAATTTATACTTACATTTGGATTATTATAAAAAGACTTGTGTGTTAGGCACATAACTCTGAAAGAAAAGTATATTAAAATATGATTATAAAATTCAAATTAACTTATGTATGTTTTCAGCTAACGTTCTGTCACCTTTTACTTCACAAGAACATTTGAAATTATGCCAGAAAAGATAACCAGATGAGGATAATCACTTACGTTACAGTAACATGTAACATAAAAATCCATATGAGGAAAGAATTAACAGCTATATATGCTGATGTGCATTATGGTAAAAGATAATGAGAGTAGTATTAAAATGCAAAAAATATTCACATTAGTACAGAAAATATTAATTTCATAAAAGCGTTAATAAACAATAGGGCCTATAAGCAATTAATCTCATTAGGGACGAAAACTCTTCCAAGGGCTCACAGGTAATAAAGTGACTTTCTACTTTTCAGGAGTGCTTGACGGTCCACTGGTTTTCTATTGCTTACATCCATCTTCCTGTTTTAAAATTGTTTTAAAATGTGAAATCTTCTCATTTGAAAATTTTATTGCTTATTGTGATTATTTTAATTCATCCCCCATGGTGTTTGGCTATGCCTCTTCACTGGAAATTCAAGAATTCAAGAAATGGAAAGGTGTGGCTTTTTAAAATTAAATAATTAATAGAAAGCAATAGTTATTTTCAGTATCTTACGGGCTTTTTCAACAGGCATATGGCTTAAATTAGGCACCCAAAATCAAAGGCTGTGAAGTGATTAATTCTGAAAATCTTGGACCGTCTTTAGTTGAAAGACTTTGGGGTTTATTTTTTTAAATCAGAAGCCTGATTTTGATTTTACTTCCTTTCCTCTAATATATTCCATTGTAACAGTGCTTGGCATGACATATTGTGAAATAAAGAAAGATTCTAAGCAATGGAAAAGTTTTTTCACTTTTGAGTGCTGTATTTTTTAGGAGCCATACCTCCAAAAAATTAATTATTTGAAAATTGCTATTAAAAAATGCAAAAGAAATTGTTATTTCCAAAATGAATGGGGGTCTTTACTGTAATTCCACATAATAAGCAATCTCATTAGATTTTTCTTCTTTTATACATGACTAGAATAATTTTTATGATCTGATTTGAGGGTGACTCCAAGAATAACCATCTTCTGAGGTGAGGTAGCTTTGCTTTTGTTAGTTTTGTTATTGTTTCTGTTGATTCCATGATATCCTTCCTTAAAGCTTTGTCTCACTGAATGTGAACTGGCTCTCCAATTTTATTAGAATCACCAGCATCCTTTCTCTCTCTGTAGTCCCATTTTAAAAAGATTTTCAGTAGGAATATATTCAATGCTCTGTACCTCTCAGAAATTCACATGCTCTTTATTTGATGATAATTCCATGTGCACATTGCACATTAGTATTTCCTCAGTTGCTGCACATGCTAATAGTAATGCTTTCTAGAAAACACTCATAAATCTCTAAGCTGTTACTATCATTGCAATTAATTAATTCTCTTTTTGCTGTCTTTAATCTTGTGCAGTTTTTTTCAGTTTTAATAAAAATAATCTTAAAGATTAAGGATTTCTTTAAAACTTTGCTGTCCCTTTGACAGGGTTGTGTGCTATAAGTATGTGCAATTACATTCAAAACATTTAATATAACATTAAATTTGCAAATTGAAGATCTCAAACTGAGGGAATTCCAGAGGTTTGTTTCTTTCTGCAGTCCTAATTAGCTTTCATGTGCACATATTTTATGACAAATCTTTTTCCTCTTTACTGTCTCCTCACAGAATGTACCTTTTGCGGTGTGCTCACTTAAGACTCACACATTCTGTATTTTATTTTATTGTTTTAGTTCAGTATGTGGTCCAATTCTGCATATTGTTCAGTGGTGGTGTGAAGAAGAAATTGTTCTATAACAATCATCAGTAGTACTTCAGTAGCAACAGAAATATAAATAGGAAAATAGCAACAGAACTGTCTTACTGAGCAGTGAATTGAGTGATTCCTATTAATCAAGCTTTTGAGGTCTAATATTGAAATCATGTGTGTGTGAACGCATATATTTAAATATTTTAAAAATATTGTTTGTATATATAAAAACATGATTTTCTGATGTTGGCTTTGAAGACTGAAAGTTACCTGACAGAGAAGAAAGACGATTCTTTACAGAATCACAGTCTGGACTCTTTACAGTTTCACAGAACTTTCATGGTGCAAGACTTCCAGGTCTCTGGGCTTGTATATGCTAAACCTTTTACACCGTTATCTGCATGAAGGATTGTAAAAGTGAGAATTATCATTTGGTACCATGGGCACTGATATAAGACGAGACGTGGTTTTGTGCATCAAATGACTGTAAGTCTTAGATATATAGATTTCAAGTTCCATGTGACCGTCTCAGTTTATATAGTTAAATATTTGGGGAAATTTTAGGTGATGCAGAGATAACTCTATCATTTGAAAGATTTATTGACCAACATCTGTTGCTTTTTGACATCAAAAATATAGAGTGATAGTTGTGCCCTGCACATGTATTCAAGTTTCCAAACAGTAGAACCATTACAAGGATTGATCTGAGTATTACAAGCACTAGGTAATTTCAAGACTCATCTTTTAAACTGCTTTAGGAAAGCTTGACTTTGTCTCAAAATATCTGCCTAATATATTAGAAATACATTAATTTTGGTTCAGACATGAGCAGTGGATGTCAGTAGTATATATCCTTGTAATTACTCCTTTCTTTGAAATACATATTTCGTTTTAAAATGTTTTGGACCATGGGGGGATGACCTACTTCAGACATGTTTTGATGAGGGTTGTGGCTTTATTAATATTGTCTCTTATCTAACCAGTAGATTACAGTAACACAGACTAGTTTCCCAACAGGTGAATCTAAGTTTGCAAGTTTATAAAAGATAATTAATTCCCCTAGTTTTAGTTTAGAAGTTGAATAACAGTTCTTGTATGGAATTGGATGTGTTGGGATTATATATTTTCATTTGCTGCATTGACTTAGCTGTACTTTCTATGTTTATTTTATTAGACAAATAGAACCATGTATTGTACAAGCTGAGTTGGTGCCAACATAGTATTTCCAATAAGTTGTTTAATCACTGAACAAGTCTGCTTTCAAACTGGGCAATGCGCCCATTGCCAGTGTGCAACACTGGGTTAGAATAACTTAACAATTATGCTGGTTGTGTTTAAAAAGCATCCTGACTCAAATCAGCTGTAACTGTTGGACAAGGTAGTTAAGTATGCCAGTAATTTTTTTAACATCATCAGAAAAGGACTTTCCTTTTTTTCTTGGTCTCTGGAGGCCATCAGCACTCTTTCACACTAACAGAAGTTTGTTTAGCACCAAGGAAAATTCGCTGTCTCTGCAGTTTTCCCAGCTCCAGTTCGCTTACATTGTAAAAAGCAGAGCTCAGTATTGAACCTGCATTTTTTTGGAAGCTGTCAAAGCACTGACTAGTCATATGGCCACATAATTTGAACATACATAGTGCAAAGAGAGATGTTCTTGATCGTATTTTTGTTATGAATTCTGAAGAAAATATTAAAGCAATCAGAGTTGTTTGTGATCTGTTCTAAAAATATTTCTGAAATACAGAAGAAACTTTCTTCCCTCTCTGCGTGGGTAACATACCAGATAGGAAGCCAGTATATCATTCTGCTTTCTAAACAGTAAATTAAAGAGCCCTCTCTACTACTTGCATGATGTTTTGGGGAAATCTTGCGACCAAAGAATCCGTCTTTTATTCCAAAATCCAAACTCCAGATATAATTATGGAGAAAAGGGCTGAGGAAGCAAAGCTAGCCTGTTTTGTTTTGATTGGACTAAAAGTTTAGACTTAAGTTCTCTGTGGTCAGGAGGCTGAGATTAAAGGGTCTGTAATTAGATTCAATACTCCATGTGTCTTAATGCCCAGAAAGGCCAAACCCTGTCTGCAGGCAATGGTAATTGCCAGGATCATCAAAAATAATTCATAGATGCAAGTGAAAAGGAAATTATGCACGCTTTCTGAAATAGTTTGTTCTTACTTGCTCTGTCTTGTTTCTGTAAAAGGAAAGGATAGGAAATCCTTCAAAATATCTAGCAAATAAGTAGAACTTGAGGTTGAAAAGAAATTGTTTTACTTCTAGAAACAGATTGCCTAGATCTTGTAGGTAGTCATCTATATTCAAGTCATGTTTCATTAATTTTTCCTTTTGATCCTCCTATTTTCCTTACATTAGATACTGTGATACCCGAAGCAAAATAGGCTATTAGATGTCTGCATGTTTTGTATGTACACATGTGTCTGAACAGAGAAGACATTTCTATGTAGCACTTTCCATGTAGTCAGGAGGGCAGGTGCATCTTTTGATTAATAGCTTATACTAACTCACAATTGAGGTTTTTGTTTCAGAAATTTCCACATTTAGGTTAATGGCAATGAGCAAAACAATGCATTCTTTTGGCTGAATTAACAGCCGAGGGTGACACTTGAGGATGAGTTTGGTGTTGGTGACTTTCTGCAAATGAGGTGATGGTACTTGAGTGTTCCACTCTTCCCCAGTCCATCTGTCCACCGTTGGGGCTGACGGGAAGCGTGCTCAGGACCGCGCTCTAAGTGCTCTTCTCTTTTGCAGGCAAGTTAAAGATCAAAACAAGAAAGTAGCAAATCTGAAGCACAAAGAGCAAGTGGAGAAAAAGAAGAGTGCACAGATGCTGGAGGAGGCCAGGAGACGAGAGGATAACCTTAATGACAGCTCCCAACAGCTTCAGGTAACTTGGGAATTGAATTGGCGAAGTAATTCAACATACCTAAGAAATTTGTCACTGATTGTTTAAAAGGACACGTCTATCCCAGAGCACTTCAAAGAAAGCAGCCTCTCTGTTGCCTTCATAGTTTACTCTGTTTTCATAAAAAGGAAAGGTAGTTTTAACTGTCAACTTGGATATGAAATGCATCATTGCAATAATTTTATCATTTCAGTGTTGAAATCTGTGTGGCATTTCTTTCTTCCCTGCTCTCCTAACAGCCTTTTCCTTTAGCTGTTTTGTGTATTGTCTCAGCTGATTTTGCCTTATGTTGCTGCTTTTTCTTCACTAAATGAAAGATAACCAAGTAAGTATTCTCATAGTAAATCGAAATTATTGTGGGGTAACTGGAGGACCGTGTTTTCTGCGTTCACTCATCTTTGTTTGACAGTGAAATCCTACTCTATCTCATGAATTCTTGGAATGCTTACTAGTCAGTTTGCTTTATTTCTGAAATGATTACACGCTGCTGCCCCACAGAATTATCTGATTACCTCAAATCTACTGAGGCATATGAAAGTCACCAGTATGAGAGCAAATCAAATATTTCTCAGTGTGCGATATGTTGATATTAGCCATAGATGGTTTATCAAATGATGTTTTCAAGTGCTGTCATAAAAATGTTAAACTATTGCCATGAAATAAAGCAAAGGTACTGTGATGCTAAGTGAGGACAAAATAGATATTTTGCCTGTGATTTCTTTAGTTTACAAAAATAAATTTCCTTTTGGTGAGTGAAAATAAACATGGAAACAGTAGTCTACTCTCGAGGTCTTTTAAAATTATTTTTTATATCTTTAGAGAGCAAACCTTCTCATAGGTGTTTTCCTTTGTTGTCCTGGGTTAAATCGTTTCTCTTGTTACCAGCTACATATCTTAATAAATCTACAATGAAGACACAGAATAAATCCTAATAGTTCACTAGCAAAGATAAATCCCCTCCTTAATTTAAACAGATGCTTCTTTACAATGTTCTGTGGAATTCCAGGGGGATGTTTTCAACTCTTTAAGAACTTTTGAAAGAACCACAAAAACATGTATCCATGCGGAATGCTCTCAGATGCACCATTTTGTGGTTTCCCCCCTCAATTCCAGTCCTGTATGTGCAGGGCACTGCAATAGTTAAGTTCCAAGTGTATGAAAATGATTTCATAACTGCAAACTTTTGTAAAAGGCTGGGATGTGGGATTTCTACATCTGCTAATGGATTTTGTGGCAGTAATGCTATGGCAACCCACAAGGCTCTTGTTATGTGTCAGCTTAAGTTCAAATAGCACAATCCTCCTTGTATTAGTGAAATGTCTTTAACAATTCCTAAAACTAATACAATATTTGGTTAGATTTGTAATTTGCATTCGAGTAAATCTGTATTTTAAGTTTGAAAAGATAAGCAGTACTTGACATTTGCCTTGCAATTATGTGCATGGTGTATTTATCAAATGATATCATTCCACAAGATCATCTTTCTTGTTTTTATGTAGCACTTTCAGATTTTAAAAGGTGTGGCTTTCTTTTCTGACTTTTCTCCCCACAATTATTCTTTCCCTTTTCATTTTTCTTTCTTTTACACAAGTGGAATGCATTAGAAAAATCGTGAAATTTGTTTTGTCTTTTCTCTTTAGTATGCCTATTTGCATACTAAAACGGCTCTTTTCTTTTTTCCTTAAGAAACAGTAAGTTATGTAATGTGTTTGTGCAGCTATGCATAGCAATGGACAGATAGCAATATTGTGGTTACTGATAACTCTAAGTCCTGTTAAAACTATTTAACCAGTTTCTGATACTTCAAAGAGATTGTACAGCTTTAGTGGCAGCAGTGAAGCAGCTTTTGTTCAGAAATTAGGTGGCAAAAAATGATGCTGTGTTGTGTCAGAGTTCTTTAAGAATGTACAGCTGTCCCTGCAATGTACTATCCAATTCTTTAGCTGCAGAGTGTTTTAAAAGTAGAGAGATCATAAAACTATGAATAGCATAGTTAGCATAATTTTACCCTAAATATTTCCTCTTTTCTGATTTCCACTTAAGCAACTTATGTTTGGGAACGAGAAGCAAATAACCAGTTCTCTCTTTTGAGGAAGCCAAGTTGCTTGATGTTTTTCTCTTTTTCTCCAGTGTTACTTTGTTGCAGGTTGGTGGTCTAATAGGCAAGCTAAAGTCGAGAACAAAGATGTCAAAGTGTTTACTTTTATTATCTTTACCTTTTTACACTTAGGTTTTCCAATTAGACATGTCTATACAGTAATACATACTTTTTCCCACTTTGCTTATGTGGTGTTTTATTCTGCACTGGTGTCTGTTGCTTTCTATATAATCATATGCAAGTATTTCTGAGATTAAAAATATACGTTATTAAATGCCTGTAAGAATTCAAGATTGAAGTGGGATGTGATAGTCAACAATGAAATGTTTAAGTTATCATAGTATTTATATTAGTTGATTTTCCCTAGTGCCTTTCCTGCTTTTGGGAACCTAATTGTCCTGTTTGGGTGGGCTCAGTTTTAGAGAGTCTTTCCCCATATTCAACACAAGGCTGAAGGGAATGCTTTCATTCACAGATGAAAAAGGTCTGTATGCTCTAATGAAAATATCAGGCTAAGGTAAAATATGGAGTGTTTAATGACAAGTGACAGGTTCAATAAAAACTCCTTCCTTTAGAAGAGCCCTCTGCTTATAGCCTCCCTCTCTCAAGGACTGCAACATTTTGGTTTCCTGGAAGTACAATTTACCCAGGACCACATTTCAATTTGTTGGTTATGGAGACCTGTCTTCTCCATAGACTTTGAAGGGCACTGCCTTCCAATTGATTAAAAAAAAAAAAATTAAACCTGAGAGGAACGTAGATTTTTAAAATTTTTTTTGTGCAACCATTGTTGGCTTTGGGGTCAGGACACACAAGCACCAATTTCAGATAATTTTGGTCTTGGTGGTTTTGGCTGGAATTAATAATAAGACATTATGAAATGCTTAAAAATATACGATCTGCATGTTCTTCGGTTGACCGTCTGCAATACAGTCAAATAAACACGCTCCCAAGCACACACTCCACTCCTCCTCTCTCTGTCCCTAACAGGCATGTGGTTTCTTTCTTCCTGAGTCCAGTAACAAAATGTTCGTTTATTTGGAGAGTTCTGATGATGGAAATTTGGTATTTTGGGGAGTAGGGGAAGAATGAAAACCATAATGTCTCAATTCTAGTGAGATGGATAAATAGCTTTCCAAATTTGTCTTTTCCTCCTGGGTTCCCTTAAACCACAACTCTCCAGAGATCTGAGAGGTTAACGAGTGTCTGGTCTATAAGCAGGATAAAAAAACCAAGCTGTTGGGCTGGAGTAGAAAATTTTTGCTTCAAGTAACTAAAGCTCAGCTATTGTGAGGGTAGTATGCATATTTTCTTGTCCTATCACTCCAGCATCTTCCAGAGTTTTTAGGAGGAATTTTCAGAATATCATGTGTCACAGAGTTGTGTACGATTGGATCTCTATTGCAGCAGCTATCCATCAGTCTCTAATTGCTGCTGACAGACTATATGTCCAGAAGCTGTGTAAAATATATTTGAATGCTTTAATGAACAACTGTAACACCAAGTAAATTTATTAATTTTTTCTTCTTTTTCCACACCCAAGTTTAGAAGATCTAATGTACAATTCCTAATCTGTGAACTATATATGCAAGTGTATGTTGTTTGTTCCTTGTGATTATATAATTCTTTTATCATATTGAGCATTAAATAGGAAAGACATGCTTCTAGTGTAAAGAACTGAACTTTCAATCTAAACAAATGTGCAATTTTTTGTTCAGTAATGCTTTTACTGGGATCCAAACAAAGCTCGATGAAATGGATAGGTAGCCAAATGCCTTCACATCAAATGAACTTTCTAAATTCATTAAATATCAGGAACTATCTGTTATGAGGCACCATAATATGGACACACAGTCAATATCAACATTCAAAAATCTGAAAACCCAAGTGAAGCCCAGTACATCTGGTCTTAAATTACTGAAGAATTTCCTCTTTACGTGCTATGATTCGAATTTGACAATAGGGTGGCTGAAGTTTTTTCATCTGATCTGTTGATGGTAATAACATGCCATGGTGAAAACAGTAGTTTGGTATCTTTCAGCTGTTAGTAAAGGGAGGTTGTGCTTCCCTAATTAATCTATGAACTTGCTTTTGGACAGTGTGTACAAAGCTTCTGAAGAAATGGTTAGATTTAAAGAAAGGCTTTCCAAACTTGAAGTCCAAGATTTCCTCCATAACTTTCTAGGCATCGTCAGCTTTGAAGCAAATTGGTTATGCTAGTTAAATGGTGTTACATGTTTTCCTGGGATAAGTGACTTTCAGGTGCTGAGTTCCTGACTAATTTCTCTTCCATATAGACCACTGCCATATCAGATTCCAGCTTTGCCTGCCAGCTGAGTGGAGTGTACTTTATCCCTCGGATAGCACAGCTCGACATGTTAAGACCCATGAAACTGTCAACTACCCCAGTTCAGCCTGGTAGAAACCTGTTCTTTCATGCCATCTTGCATCTGCAGGATTTATTCCAGAGAACAATCTGATGTATCAGATCTGTATTTTCTCATTGAGCTCAGATCCATCTTTGGGAATTATTCAGGTCAAACCGTTCTTTCTCCCTTCCTCTCCCAGTACTTTTTAGACGTTAATTACATCAGGCAGAAGTTTTGACCACCCTGTCCCTGGATAATTCTCTGTGCTGTCCAGCATTGTAGGTTTTAGTGTTCCTTGGGCCTGACTAGGTGCCTTTAACCCCTATGCAGGTGGCTATAATTTCACTAAATGGTATGTTCAGTTCTAGATCATCCTCCTCCTGTCCTCTAGGACAGAACTCATGACATAAAGCACTGAGAGGATATGAATTTGCTTTGCAATTTTAAGAAATTTGTTAGTATTTTTTGAATTGGTAACTTTTTCTTGTTGGTCACCAGATCATTCCTAGCTCACCATAACGGATGAAACTTAACAATGTTACCTGTTCTTGATAATTAAACAAAAATACGATTCTGAGTTCACAGATAGTGTGAATCCAAAGTGTACTGTCTGTCTCTCAGTATAAAGTAGGACTTTTGTTAATGAAAATACAGCAGGTATGAACAAATATAGAGTCTAAAGGACAATCATGCTTCATAAAAGCCTAAGTGGAATAAATGTTTGAAAATTATTCCTCCTTTTTCATATGAGCTAGGTGCAGTGGTAGCCAGTACGTAGTTTTGGGATCAACTGACTCTCCAACCCTTTCTGAGAGATTCTGTGACAGCTGGCTATGCATTAGAAAACAGGCTACATAAACACAGTAGAGATTTCAATACGCATCATGATTTCTTAGTGATGTAATATTCCAGTAGCAATTTCAATTTCCATCAGCTTTTACAATATGTTACAGAAAATACAGCGTACCACAAACGTTGCATTCTGTGCTGACTTGGAGGGTTGTGATTTTCAGCACAGTGTGTGCAGTTACTGTAGATACAAGCAAATATTTAACCCTGGCAGATGCCTGGAGAAAAACTAGCTCTTGTTCTTATCATGTCATAATTCTCCCTGTCAAGAGAGCTTTTCCTAACTTTGCTGGATGTCTGGGAGAAGTTCCAGAAATTATGACCTTTTAGCTAGGCTTTTTGTGACTTATAGTGAGGAGAAGTTTCTCGGCAGGGATTACTTTGAATTTTAGCCCTTTTGGGGGAATTAAAAATTCATAATTAGGCATTCTTGGATACATCTACTTATATGAAGTAGATAGTGTATAGATGATGAATGGACAGCCTCACTTCATATTTTGTTATGTCTCTGTGAAGTAATAGTAGTTACGGACAATACTCAGGTACTCTTCTTTTGCAGTGTTCTCTAATGGAAAAAAGACTTAGGAATTTTCACAATGTTAATATTTTAATAATTTTTATCATTTAACATCACAGAAAGAGGACTGGAAAGAAATTCTAGTTCATTAAACAGTGGGGAAACACTGCACAGTATCAAAAATCAGTGCACAACATGAAATAGCAATATCATGAAATTACGTTTTCGTGTAAAAATTACACAGTTGGATATCCATCTCAGCAAGAAAATAGTGCACATAAAAATGAGTTTCTAGGTACAAAGGGAGGGTACTTCCCTTTTCTCTGTTGAAGTCATAAAGTACAACTATGTTTCAAGGAAGGTCATGAAGACTCGCTAACAAATCGCCAGAAAGTAAACAAGGTTAAGGTAGGAAAAATATCCTGAGAAACAAAAGGGAATGAAGTCGAGCCCAGTAGCATCTGTTCGGATTAGGTCCTGTTCTTAGGACCTTTTCATATCTTATCCTTTTGCACATGGATCTGATGGACTTTGCAAGGCAGTAAATTCTCCATTTACTAAAAGGAATCTCATCAAGACAAACTTCTGTACACGTTAAGCCTTAAGAGCATTTACCTGGGTCTGTTTTTAATACCAGTTTTCCCAATTTTCCATACAGAAATCTGATATCTGTATTTCTCTGAACAGCTGCATGCAGAGTATATAGTATCAGTGGCCCTTAAAAAGTGTAAGTTTGTCTCTCCCCTTTCTTAATTTTCTTGGGTTTGTGAGATTTTGGTATTTTAACATTCTTACAGTGTGAGCTGTGAGCCACAAGCAAATTGGGGACACAGCTCTGCCTCTTATTTTAAAAAAGCCATTTTTTCTGATGAATGGTTATGTCTGAGTAACTTCATTGTTGCTCATGTGTGCAGTGTTGTATGTTGAAGCAACAACAAAAATAATATACCTCTGAACAGAAAATGATTTGTCTTAGAAACTGATTTTTCTGTTGGTATATGAATTGTTCAATTGTCTTACTAAAGAAAGGAGATGCAGCTTTTTCCTCCATCTGCAATATAATACACATTTCTGAATATCAGAGTAAATATATGACCTTGTTCCTAGGTTTGATATGGCAGTTCTTATAGAGACAGGATCTGTCATTTCAACATAATCAATGTTTATGGCATTGAATACGTTGTTAAAGAATTATCTTTCTCTGTGTTTGACCAGAAGAGAGCACTCCTTACAGAATACTTGTTACCATAACATTTACAGAAACTAAGCTTGAAGAGACTTGACATTTGGAATGGATAAGCGTATCCCTGGGTAGACACTTAGCCATCTGCTCTATTTGTTTTCACTTTACGGTTTAGTTTACCGTACGTTTATTATATTCAAGTTAGACATATTCACTGCATTCACATCTTTAAAAAAGATGAGCCATTTGACTCTGTCTTCTTAAATAAGTAAAAATGCTCCACAGTTTTGAACAGACAGCTGGAAAAATTTCGTGAAAGTCGCTATTTACAACCAGCATTAGGCAGTCTCCTAATTATCCCAGTATTTCCTTAACTGCAAATTGAGATTTGTAGTGAGAGAAAGCCATTATATGGCTTGAGAGTTTTTAATAGAGGAAAGAGGACTCCCTACATCCTAATGTTTCTCTGTGTCCATCAGGAATATTATTCTCCAGACACACTTTCACCCAGGCTTTTCTGCAGAAACATTAGGTGTCAGTGGAAGATGAAACCTGCTATTTGTACTCTCTTGCCTGTTTGGCAAAGAGCGGGGTTGGTACCCTTTAGGATATGCCAGAAAGTAAGTGCAGTGAAGACTGGACAGCTGAATGTGTGCCAACAAACTTAACCACTAGATGTTTTTTGCAAGAACTTTTTTTTTTTTTTCCCCCCAAGATTAGTATCTGAGTTCAAACTCCTTTCCTAAAAACTGTCAGAGAGATTAATGTAACTGTTGACAACATGGTGTGGTTCCTGTGAGGAGGTCTCTCCTGAGAGTAGAAAACATTGAGAGCCAGATTTAAGCAAAACAATAAGAGTACATTCAACGGGAAGAACAGCTCTCTTTTCATTTTGGTGTCCTATTTCATGAGCCTGAGAAATGGCAATAATTTTGCATTTTTTCCCCTCTTCTGTTTTTTTCTCCCTCTCTTAAGCTTTTTTTTTTAATATTTGCTCTGTTGAAAATTGTTTCTAAGTCATCTCTCCCCAAGAATAAAAATGCCCAATTGCTGCAGCTCATTTCAAGTCTCATTGTTTAATAAAATTGCCATTCTGCCTTATTTTGCCCAATAGAAGAGAAAGGGGGATGGAGTGATGGCCTAAAACCAAACAGAATTAAGAATTTCTTTTTTAAAAAATTAATACACATGGCATTTTTTTAGTTCTATACCTGTGGCAACAAATGTTTCTGCATATTCTTTAAAAAGATTTCTCTAATTGATTTCAAGTAGTAATAAGCTTAATTCATTCTAATTCAGTATTATTCCTTAATCTTGCTTACCAAGATGCTCAGAGGGCCATCACTCTTAAACTACTCTCTTTTTTTCTATAGAAACAAGCCTAGTCTGCTTTTAAAGAGCAGTTTCCCTATTAATTTTTCCTCTTTGGCTGAAATGTACACTAAGATATATCAGATCAACTGCTCTTACTGTGGTGTGCAAATATTAGCTGGGATTGAGGCTTAGTCTGTAAAGTGTGTATTCATAACTGACAGAAGGTTGTAAAATACTAAAAGTCAGCTTTTAGTATTTAATCTTCAGCTGTTGAATTTTGTTTGAGGTACGCTCAGATGTAAATGCAGGTGGTGGGAAAAAATAGCTAATTCATTTGGGGACATTGTATTGGTTTTGTTGCTGATGTTTGAATTCTACCTAAGTTTTGGTATCTTTGAGGTCATCTGATTTTCCAAAGCAAGGCATGAAAAGCAAGAGAATAAAAGCTAAAGGAATTCAGTGGCCCAACAAAGTTATCCATGCCCTTCTAGTGCTCAGCTTTCTTCTCTGTGCCAGTCACCACCCATGTACTTTTCTCTTCCTCTTTATGAAGAACCTTTGAGTATTCTTAAACTGTATACATTTTTTGCATTGTAAGTGCATATGCCTTTATGTCCCTGTGCTATTGAATAATTATTGCCTTATGCTGAGGTAATATGTCTCGTTAAAAATGACAAATGCAATATTTCACAGAATCACAGAATATTAAGGGTTGGAAGTGACCTCTGGAGATCATCTGGTCCAACCCCCCTGCCAGAGCAGGTTCACCTACAGCAGGTTGCACAGGATGGCATCCAGGCAGGTTTTGAATGTCTCCAGAGTCGGAGACTCCACACCTCTCTGGGCAGCCTGTTCCAGTGCTCTGCCACCCTCAAAGGGAAGAAGTTTCTCCTCATGTTCAGATGGAACTTCCTACATTCAAGTTTGTGCCCGTTACCTCTTGTCGTATGACTGGGCACCACTGGAAAAAGATTGGCCCCCTCCTCCTGGCCCCCTCCCTTTAAGTATTTATAAGCAATGATGAGATCCCCCCTCAGTCTTCTCTTCTCCAGACTAAAAAGACCCAACTCCCTCAGCCTTTCCTTGTAATACATGCTCCAGCCCCCTAATCATCTTTGTAGCCCAGTATTTGCTGTAAATGAGATTAAATTTCTCTAAATGTCTGAATTATATTTTTTTATTTACTCAGGATATTTAAATTAAAGATAATGTATATAGCTCCACAAGTATCTCATAACTCTAAGTCATGTATAAAATAGCAGATACAATTCAGTATGAATACATATTAATGTATGTCAGGAGAAACAGTCCTAAATATATGTACACAACAACAGGTTCTGATGTCGCTATATTACCATATGACAACAATTTTGGAGTTAGAATAAATGTTGTCATGAAAGTATCACTCGTTAGCAGAACTATTAAAAAAAACAGTGTTGAGAAATATTGAAGGACAAACCAGAAAATACCAGTATGCTACTATATACATCAGCAGTGCATTCACCTCTTAAATAACGTGCAATGATGTGGGCCTTCCACCACAGAAAGAATATGGCAAAGTTAGGAAAGGAAGAACATAGTAAACATAAAGACGAGCTTCTGTTCAAACAGATATTAAATAAATTTAAACACGAGGACACAGAAAAGAAATGAGTGAAGACAGGAGCTAGGGACTATTTTTTCCAGCTTTGCTGGCAGAGAACAATAGATGATCATTTTGGAATATTTGGGGCTCAAGAAAAACAATAACTATTTTTCTCTTTCCTCTGAACTAGTTCAGGCTTTTATAGAAACAATTGGAATTTCATACAAAGAAATGAGAATCTCTCAGAATGTGAAGAGTTTCCACTTTCTCATCCTTTTGATTTTGGTGCCAGTGAATTTAAATGGTGATTTTTCTGAGTGCTGTGATGCCATGTTGCCCATTCAAATGATATTTTCAATCTAACAGTGAAAATATACCAAGCTTTTCTTTTCAGGTACTTCAGTATTTTTAAACTCATGCTTTCCTGATGATGTTAGTATCTAAAATTCCAGTTTTTACCTTTTTCTTTTCAGTATTCTGTTCTTATCAGTCACAGCTGTTCAGTTTCATGTTGCATATGTCCATATGAATTGAATGTGGCCACACACCTAAGTCATCTGTTTTTTCCTGACCCTTTCTTGCTGAATTTTTTTAAAGTTTCTGTTACTGTACCCAAGTCATAAGTATGTTTATTTCCTGTCTTCAAATGTATTCTTAGATTTTCAGATACCATGGTAAAGCTGATCTGTGCATTTACTGGTAAAGGTACTGAGAAGAACAGAAATCAGTTTTTAATATTTTAAGCAAAGCATTTCCCTAAATTAATATGTATATGTGTGGTTAGTAGCTGAATCCAGGTTGTACCAAGACAGATCTTTTTCTTGAAATTAACTTCACTTGGTGCTTCTTGCGTCTGGGGGGATTGGGGCTGGGTTGGGCTGTTCCCAGACAGGATGAGACCCATTGGTAATTTAATTCTGACATGTGAAATTGTTTTGATGATCTCTAGTTTGAAGTTGGGGAGTTAGGAGAAGCTGAAAGTAATAATGCTTAGGTTTGGGGTTTTTTTTTTTACATTAAGTAAAATGAATAGGTTGGGTTTTTTTACATTATGTAAAATGAATAATGGATGGTATTCGTATCTTACTACATTGTTAGTTCTATCCAGGAACTGATGGCTGCTTTAAAGGAAGCAATTCCTAGCACAAATACAACAGCTGTTCTACTATGATGAAAATCAAGAAAGAGGCATTAAAGACTAAAATGAATGTACGAGACCAATGTGATTGTGGGAATTTCCTTTGAAATTGAGAGAGTGAGAGAGATTGAATGGAATCAAATGCTGGGTAAAGATTTCCTCAGTGGTGTTATATCACTAGCAATTTTTGTTGTATGTTCAGCTGTGAAAAGGAGGGAAGACAAGAGAAGTGAACTTTTGTAGCTGGCTGTCTATGTGTGCTGCTTCTACTGCTCTTTTTTGCTGAATGATTGAAAATGAGCAAAGAAAGGTAGGTCTTAAAACGACTGTGATATGTTAGTTCAATGATGATGACAGGACTGACATTGGCAAGGAGAGTTCAGAGGAATAGGGCTGTATCAAGGGAATAATGTATGGGTTCGAGCTTTGTATTAATAGTGCAGTTGGTTAAAACTGCCACTGGTTTTTGCTGTAATCCCCTATCAATTTAGGAGTCTTTAATCATAGTATTGATTTATGTGTGAAGGAGAAATTTTTTTACAGTAGCATTTCCCCAGTTAGCCTCTCAAAAAAACCAAGCAAACAAAAAAACCCAAACAAGACAAAGGGAAAAAGAAACCACAACCAACCAACCAAAAAAACCCAAAACCCAAACCCCCCCCAAAAAACCCCCACAAAACCCCATATCAGTTACAGATATCTATTGCTTTTGCTCACTTCAGGACATTTTCACAGCTGTATTGTCAGTCATGAGTCTTACTCCAATAGTCCATGCAGTGACCCACTGTGGTTAGATAGAAGCATCATCCCCATAGGTTTTAAAAAATACAAATGTGATAATTTGCAACAGCTGAAGCAAAATGTTAAAGCTGTTGGCACCCTGCATGAGCCGCTAAACGGTAAGTCTGGTTGTTAGTGTTGGCAAGGTACTTGAGTCTTTCTAGGTTGTTGCTAATGAGAAGTGCCTGTACAAACCCAACACAGCTCATGGATTGCTGTGTTGGGAATGCCAAACTTAGAGTAACAGGAAAGAAGTGTCAGAAGTATGGCAGCTATCAGGAAGAGGCATTGCCAATTTCTCATGGGAATAATCAGTTCTGCCTTTCCCTTTTAGGCCCATGTAATAGTGTCTGTAACTGTTTATCCTTTTCTTCTCCTTCTTCGCTATTCTCCTTCAAGAAATGTATAAATAATATAGATTACAATGGCATTCCTCTTCAGTAACAGAGAAAGATACTGGAATTACACAGCTTTATGGTGGACATAATTCAACTAGTATTGACTAGGATCCTTTCTTACTGTTACTGCAAGCTCTGTGTATTTCATGTTGCTCCTGATGTTGAAAAAAACTGCTATATATTGCTTCTATATAAGTAATCTTGATACCAGCATGTTTCCTATCATAAACATGTCTTGATATTTTACGGACATATTTTACTACCTGGGTGGGTTTTTTTCTTTCTTCCTTAGTGAGTTAGGTAGCCATGAGGACTTTTTGCAGGGTAGAGCAGCTGCCTAGCTATTTTCATTCTTGTGCATTTTTATTAACTTCCATGGTTGAGCACATTTAATGATTTTCTTTCAAGTGGTTGTCCATACACATAACATTTAAACTGTGCATCCTTCCCATGTGCACAAGAGCAACTATTTTTGTCATCATTTGTAGCCTTATGTCACTCTGGAGTGTCCTCCTGCTCTCCAGCAATGATACCCAAGGCACAATGGTGCCCAAACACCACTCCATTTTCTGCCTTTCTATTTCAAAAGAGAAATTCACCCACCATTTCTCAAAAACTGTTGGCTTCATCATGTTTTTTTCACTGTGCTAATGTTAATGCACCCGTTCAATTATATTTATCATGTCTGGAAATAATTTTTATCAATTTTTTTTTTTTGCTGTAGATAAATTTTTGGTTTTTTCTGCAACCAATGATCCACAAGTACATGCATATTCTGGATGTACATGTCTTCTCTTTTTCCATTGTGGTACTCTTAGGAGAATGTACTCATCACCTTCTGCTGTCCTTTGTGTTTGCAATGTCACATATGCAGTGCTGTGGCCAGCGTTGTTGTACTTCCCTCTCAAGCTCTAGTTGAATGAAATTCTTCTACTGTAGTTTGTCTCCTGTTGTCTCCTGTACTTATTTTTCTGCACTTATGCAGCTTGTCAGGCTTGAATTCCAATCCTCGTGTCTATTTGGCAGAAACAATTTTCCAGATGTTGTCATATGTTGGTTGTCCTAATGAGAGAGTCATCGCGCATCTCAGGTCTGATCTCGCCAAAGATGAGGAAACATTGGTTGAGGAGCTCCTGCTTGGCAGCTTCTAGCTCTTCAGCTCTCAGACTGTTCCTTTCTTTCAGGAACTCATTACATGTGCTGTTGCTATGCTTATGGAAAAGCCCTCTTCAGCTCACTCTTTGTGAAACTGGAACTTCATATAAACCTAATACTTGGATATGCCCAGCTTCTACCTAGACAGACAGAGGTTTCCCCATCACAGATAACCCCTGATACTTCAGTTCTTTTACCAATTGAAGGCATCATGTATGCAACATTGATAATACTAGCATTAGCATTTGTTGTTATTCTATAAACTCCACTGCTTGTTCATGCCCAGCAATATATATATAGTAGCAGCTGTTTTCATGGTAGCTTGCTGCTCTGTTAATTTATTTTTGTTTTCTGAATCTTTAGTATTGGATCTGTGTTTACTTGTGATTCATGCTACGTCTTGTACCAAGCTAGATACTACCCTAAAGGTATTTCCTTCTTTAGGAATTTAGGTCTTTTATTCCACTCTTCAAGACAGCATGCTTTTTTTAATTTTATTGCCATCTTCTTCAGCAAATGGTAATGAGTACGGAGAGGATAAATGAATCACCATGGATATCTCCTGCTTTGGATGAGTTGCACAGGGATCCCAGACATTCTTCTTGAGCTAGATTCTATGGTAACTACTATTCAGGTTATGTACCATGGTGTTCTGGCCTTCAGCATTTACCCAGTGTATGTTCCTGAAAACCCATTAAGTTAAAGTATTGTCTCATCAGTGTAAGAGGTATTTATCCATTTGAGTGATAATTTTGCATGCTTTTCTTGTTCAAAAACTTCCTCAAGTAGTTGTTTAGCATGTGGAACCAAATTAAGGAGATCCATCATGCTTACCTGAGCTTTAAGGCCCTATGATTTTTTGTTTCTGAAATCCAATGAAACTGTAATACTACCTTTTGGTACCCTACCACATTGTATATTGCTTTAAAGCTTCAGTACCTTCTTAATAATGTCTGCAGGTTTCTACAGATATTTTCCAGAGAAAATCAGTAATTAATTAACAAATTGATTTATTTTCATCAGTTGTCCTCTTCTGAAGAGTAGCCTTCTGATTTTGTCATAGCATCTTTCCCTCTGGGTCCAGCAGTGCAGCGGTTCAACCAGAATTGCAGAAACCCACCTTCCATAATTTAGTGAGAGTCTTTTGGCATCTTTTATTAGACTCCTGAGATGGCAAACAGAAGTCCTTAGTTAATGGTCTGACTACAGTAGAACCAATTTTTTCTCTTCACAGTTTGCACTGATTATGGCCGAAGACAGGAAGCAAGGGAACTTTATGGAAGAAACTTAATAAGATTCCAATTTTTGAAAGAAATGCATATTAATCAGCCAGCATGCACGTTAGAGTTGCAGTTGGTAGGCCCTCGTATTTTTAAACTGTGAAAATTTCCTAACATTTGTAGATGGGCTGCCCTCAAATGTTGAAGAATTTGTTTTAACAATAGCTAAAAGACAGTTTGTATACAGGAGGAAGCTTTAAGTAGTACTTGAGGCAGCTGACAGTCCTTGGGTTCCAAGGTTCCACTTATCTAATGGAAGATCAGTTTACAAAGGATTTTTCTTCCTGGGGAGAGTTTTATTCAGTCTAGAACAGACCGAGATCATTATCATTAGGTTTTTTATCTAGGTTATGGCTTCTTGAGGAAATACAGAATAAGAAAGAGAAATAGTTCACAGGAATAAGTGCTTATAATGATGTAATGATTTTGCTGTTTAAGAAACAATTGATTCCTAGTTTGAAACACTTCCAGCACTGTGTTCTTCCCTTCTAGTCTATGAAAGCGCACAGGCAAAATGTGCCATTACATTAATTACAGGGTTATATGAAAATGATCTTTCCCTACCTAGGTGATTGGCTAGTCCTAGAAATATTTTTAACGGTTAAAAGAAGCATTTCATTGTCTTCTCAAACTTTTAACTAATCTTTCCCAAGAGTTAGCTAGAGAAATCCATCTTATTCCAATTCAAAGAGTGGAATTAGGCCATAAAGACCTTTGTGAGTCTAATTCAGGACACAGTTATGAAGTTTGGCAGGATACCTCAGATTTAATTGAACCTAAATGTCTCCATGAAAATATATCGTATTTGATGCGCTTTCAGGAAACTTCATGGCAGATTTTGCATCGCATGAATGCAGGATAGATTAAATTGATACATCCTTTTAACATGCATCACTTGGACATCCTACCACTTCCTTCCTGAAGTGAAAGAAAAAGCCCAGAAATGTGCGTCAGTCACACCTCCTTTTCCTTTCAGGCTTTCAGACAGACATGTATTGGAATGAGTTTTGCATACGAATCAGCTACAGGATCATAGCATGTGTAACAAAAATTTTTATTGTGCCTGAACTCTTGGCACTCCCACGGTGTCGAATGGGTTTTTCATTTTCTTTGTGCTGCCACCACTGAGGATAAAGGCAGAGCTGTCTCCTCTATCCCAGTTTAATTCCACCTCTGTCGTGGAATCTCATGCATATGGGACTCAGGAGGAGAGGGAGGGAGGGTCACGGAGATATTTGGATAGGTAATACATATTGAAGAATCCAATTACTGTACAGGTAAGTAATATATTTTTTTTCTTTCTGAATAGTCATCTGTATAAGTTTAATGAAAGGAGACTGCCACTATTTATCATTCTGCAATTTTATCAAAATACAGGAAGATAAAATTGCCCTTGGTGTCACATTCTAATGTATGTATGAAGCAACTCAAGCTGTACTCTAGTCCACTGCTTCAGAGAATCAGTCACTGCAGGAAAAAAGTTATAACTGTATTTATAATTAACAGAAGTTTTTCTCCGGAGTTTAATGCTTCTCACAATAAAAAATACTTCATGTAACTAAAAAGAGGAAAGCAGCAGCACAGGTTGAAGGTCAGCATGAGCCTGTCATGTTTCAGAGTTTAGAGCCGAAGAATTGGAAAAACATTCTGGTATGTTAAAAGGCAAATGCTGGTTCGCTTTTATTTACTTTTTCTTTATTATTATGTTTTATTTGAAACAGCAGCTTGTATTTTAAAAATAATAATTCAAATGCTAATCAATTAGTTATGAATCACAGACCTAGAAACAAAATAATTTTTAAATGTCTTGAGACTGTTCTGCACTACTGGAGGTGCTATCTAGGTAAGCAACAATCTGCTACTCCTGCCAGGCATCAGTGTGGTGTATGTCAACACTGGATTTTTTTAACTTGCAACCCTCTAGCGTATATGTAAAAGTTTGCATATTATTTTAGGAAAAGTAATTATATATGAATGCAGACTTTTCAGGTGCAGGTAATGTGGCACTGTCTTGATCAGGTTTGATGGTTCAGGTTCAGGTTTGATACCATCAATTGTTCTTCCTCCTGTCCCTCAAGAATTCACCTGTCCGAATAGAGCACTATACGACATCAAGGTTAATACAGCGTCAAATTCACCTTCTTAAATGTTTGCCTGGGATGAAGAGTGGACATACCTTATGTGTTAGAATGTTTTATTCTGCATTCTTATTTTAAAGCAGTTTCCATTTTACATGCAACTGTTCAAATGCACTGTTCCTATTTCTGTTGTTGAAATGGAGAGCGACACTTCCACAGTTCCTTTGGCTATCCATGAAAAGTATATCAAGAAGTACAGTTGATATTTATTGTGTAACGCAGATAGGCAAGTAAATATTTTTCATGTCTGTCATGATTAATATTCTGTGCTGAGATTTTGTAAACTTGTTATTCATCTTTTTGGTGAGTCTTCAGTTCAGCTAATCATAAAATACTTTTGGAAGATATTATCAGTGTTTCAGAGAGATTTAAAAAGTATGAAAAGATACTTCTTTTCTATAATAGAGTTATAATATATATATTATAGTATAGAGTATACTCTATAAATAAGAGTTCTACAACTCTTATTTTTGAAATGAAGATCTCCATTTGTTTCTTTAGAAATCGGCAATTACTTGCCCTGTGAATCCACTTTGGAAAGTAATCATCAGCAGAAAGTCTAATAAATACTGTTGGCTCTGCTAGTGGTTGAATGCTAGCCTTTCTCCACACAAAGGCAGCGGTGCCAGAAGTCTGATACAAAGCTTTGCATCTCTGCTGGAACACTCTCATTGAAAGTGACAGCTTTGAGACTGACAGAAATGGTGTTCATACAACAAGTATCATTGATGGTGTATCCCAAGTCCCAGAAGGCAGGAACTAGGGAATAAGTCAGGTTCATTCTTTTTAAACTGTAATGACTAATTTTTTCATTATGAAGGTTGCAAGGTCAAATTGTTTCCAAGTCAGTCATCTTTTTCCTTACTCACACTTTCAGAGAAACAGTGGAAAATTTCAGTCCTAAATACAAAAGGACAGAGGACAAAGGGATAAATCTGACAAAAAAGCAAAATGAAAAAAAAAAGGGGGAAACATTTTTGATTCTTCCACTGAAGTCTTCCATCAAGCTGCTCATTTCTGATGGATTTGTTAAGCAGCCATGGTCCAAGACCATATATACTTGTCAGGACAGTCTGCTTTGCAGTCTTTTTTCCAAGCTGCTACAGCAGAAGCAGGATATACACATTTATTTTCCTAGCAATATTAAAGGAGGGTCTCCATTACAAATAACAATACCATTGATTCTGTATATAATTTTTCAAAGTTATACTGTTAGTATAAACCAATGAAACAGTGTATTTTCTGAGGAGCAATATGATTTTCTTCAGGTCTTTGAATATATGTGTGACATCTGAACTTGCAACTGTGAAGACTCTTAATCGAAGAATAAATTTTAAGGGAGTCTTGATACTTGAATGTCTGAGATTCAGACAGCCCAGATGAACCCTTCATAATTCCTAAAGAGTTTTTGATGAAAAACCTCTTTAAAGTCTTATTCTGAACAATGGAAAACTCTGTTGGCTTAATGATTGCTTTTCTCCCCCTGAACCTGGAAATAGCAAATTCCAAACTGCAGCACAGTGTTTCCCTTCTTACCACGCCTGCTGGTGACTGTGTGAGCAAATGGGCAATGCTGAATGCCTGCTACCTTCCCACCAAGTCTGGCTTCTGTGCTTCTTTGGAGCTGCTTACTAATCTTTATTTACCAACAACCCTTGCTTATCTATGCTGCATAATCTGACAGGACTATGGTATGTCCAACATGGAGCACAAGCACTTTTGCTTTGAGGTCCTGCTTTGCTAGCTTTCTTCTTCTCTTTACTGTAATCTTCCTCCTACTCTTGCATCACTTCATCTTTCTTTCTTTTGTGTGAAGATAATTTGCCTGCAGTTGCATCTTGGGAGGGAGAAACACATTTTGTTTGGCATAAAACTTGGTTGATTGAAAGGCTTTGGTTCCAAACAAGTCTTCTTCACCTAGTCTCCCGTCATTTTCCAGGACAATCTTCGTAAAAAGGATGATCGGATTGAAGAGTTGGAAGAGGCACTCAGAGAAAGTGTTCAGATAACTGCAGAGCGGGAAATGGTGCTAGCACAAGAGGAGTCAGCCAGGATCAATGCTGAGAAACAGGTCTGCAATCTTATAAAGTCGCTGGTAGTGCTCTTAGGAAAGTAACAGGACAGTAAAGTACTATTTTCCCTGCTTTACTGTGAAACACAGTTTAGTTTGATGATCCTTTATCTCTGTTCCAACATTAGGTAACAGAACTCATAAAGTCTGCAAAGCTCTCTGCTAAGTGGTATTTCATAGGTAAGATTCTTGAAATTAAAAAGAAATATAAGGTATACTGAGCTTTAAAATATTAAGTAGCAGTTCTTCTGTCTTGCCTGACAAAGCTATCTTCCTATGTATAAGCATATTTCACTGTATTGTTCATTGAATGTATTTAAAGATGATGGGTTTTATTAGCATAGTTGTGTTTACAGACCACAGTCTTGTTACACTTGTGAAACAACTGGATAAAGAGACAAATCCCTTGGCTTGAGCCAAGCATGCGCAAAGAAAATACACACTTGTGTGTTGAGGCCACAAGTGTAAACTTTTATGCATTAATTGATTCTGTGCCACTGACAAGACACTCTGAAGAATCATTTATGTGCCTGATTTTAACTCATGTAAGTAATCATCAAGAAAACATGCCAAAAGTAATGAACAAAATTCCATGAGATTTTGACACAGCTTTTGAAGCAGAAGTTGCAGCTGGCATTCTTACTGTGCTTTTTGTGAGCATCTTCAGTGTTTTTTGCAGTTCCTTACTTGACCATAATTAGCAAATAAGAGCATTTGGTGAGTTGCATTGCAATGGTGTGAGCTCTTTCTCTGTGTTATTTAAATAAAAAAAAAAATCCAACTAACTGCACTTTAAAATATTTTAAGAGTTTTTTCCCAATGTGTATGCTTATATCACATACTTTAACTAAAATGAAGATGTAAATATCTTTGTGATAATCCAGGTTTTCAGGAAGAAAGCAACTGTTTCTCCTTAGGCGAGAGTGAAGCTCAGCTGTTTGCTGATAGATATATTGAGGATAATTCTGGTTGCTGTACCCTAAGATTCTAGACAATTCTATGGAATTCACTTTCAAGAATTCTGCCTTTCAAGACTTCTTGTAGCCTTTAAAAAAAAATGCTGAAGTGAAAATGTTAACTAGGTAGTGAATACCACATCAAAGATCAGATTCCCTTGAAAGGGAAATAGGTATCTCACAAAGGAACAGGTTCTATGCTGACACACAGAAGTAAACAGAATAGTATGTGATTTGATGCCTAGGATGCCATAATGTTTTAATTTCTTTGTTACAAGACAAAGTGACCATTTTTATATTCTTTGAGCATGTAGAAGCCCATAGAGCTTACCCTTTTGTGATGTCTGTGCTTGAACTGCAGAACAAGATGCATAAGGCTTAGCTAATTTTTTTGAGGCAAGGTTTTGAAGAGGGTAGAGTGAGTTAATTTTGTAGGGGCTAAGAGGTATCTGAAGTCGGGGAAGTAAGCACAAAGATGAACATTTACAAATTTTATGTACATATAATGTAGGCTTGTATTAGGGGATGATCACAGGTTATCTCAGTATTGAAAGTGAAAGGTGTGTGGAGTACTGTTTGCAAAGGATGAGTAGCTTACACTTGATTCACTACCAAAGAATCATGCTAGTAGCATTAATATGATCAAAGCTACAGAAAAGATTACTGCACAAATCAGCACAACCTCCCCAAGAAGATTTTTGCATAGATCCAGACACAGAAGAAATCCCACCAAGGAACTTCAGTTATACAGATGCAATCAGAAAAGTCTTATATTAGAGGTATTCCATAAAAGAAATTCTGCAAGTTTTTAAAAATAATCCTTTAAAGGAGGTTTGAGTCAAAGATACTATCAAGATTAACAAAAATACCAAAGTTCTGTCCTAGATGAAAAGAAATGAAGTAGTGAGCAAGATTTCACTCACAGGATGGAAAGGAGGATGCCTTTTTAGCCTGTTGAACGTGAGCTCCTCATAGATGTCTGTGCACCACGAGCTGTTAGCGGCAGATTTATTCTGGAGACGAGAAGAAATAAGTCTGGGTTAGTAAAATAGGGAACTGTTGTCACAGAAGTGAAGTTTTATTTATACATGAGGCATCCTAAAACAAGAACAAAGAAAGAGAACAGTGTTTTGGGAATGTGCACAAACTTCAGGTTTGGTGATAAGGAGGCTTTTCAAAAGAATTCACCAGCAAAGCCTAATGAGATGCACACAATGAGATCAGATGGTCAGAGCTTGGTGAAAAAGGGAAATAGCTGGTGAATAGAGAAATGGAATTGTGTATCCAATCTGAAAGATGAGGCAAGGCAGGAAAATGTGCGGCCTGAGGGTCAATAAGCCATACGGATCAGCGACAGAAACTGAGAGGGGAGGAAGAGAGCCAAGACGAGTAAGTTTTGTGGGAAAAGATTGGTGGAATATGGTGGGCAACAGCATAGTGAAAAATAATTTGGATGTAGTAGTGTGTACAGAAATGAGGAGGAAAAAGAAGGATGGATTGAAAGCAGCAGGATCAGAAGAGGGGAAAGTAAACATCTGTGCCATCACTGATTGACAGCAGTGTCTCCAACAGAAGAACTAAACTGCTGTCTCCGACCAATTATGCTTTTTAAAAATATGAACAAGAGAGGATGAAGGAAAAGCGACTGGAGTGGCTTGTTCTAGTCAGCGCTGGGAGAGCTGCTGTGACCCATTTTGTCCAACAGGATTTTGTTTTGCTATCCATTAAATACAGTGAAGTAATAGAGTGATGGCAAGTAGCGGTTTATCCAAGGAGAGGAGAACTTTCCTTTAAATGTCTTTCAGTTCATATTCTTTCAATTACTTTAAAATAATGCCTTTTTTGTTTTATTATGTTCTGTGGAGGTTCTTTGTAGAATGGTAAAAGACACCCTTAGATAACTTTAGAGGTTTAAAATGCAAGGCTATGTTTCCTACTCAATATTGATGGAAAATCCTTTGATTTTTATAAACAATAATAGACTAGAATCATTCTTAGACCAAGTATGATTGTTATGTGTGATTTTCAAAATGTTAATGTTGTCGAAACTGATTGTAATTTGCTTTTAATTGCATGCTTTTTCTTTCCTCTCTTCTGTTTATCTTGTTTTCTACCATTCTGCCACTTCACTGCCTGTCTGAAGCTGTTTAATGAATCAGTGCATGAGGTCAACCATTTTGGCTTTAAGTGGTTCAAGGTATGAGGACATCTCATGTGTGTGTACCTCTGCCCCAATATTCAGTGTTGGTTTTGTAGCCCTGTTTTGTGTAATCCTACCCTCCGTTATCTCATGATGTATGGTTTCCTGGTATTTTACAGGCTTCGGATTTGAATTACAGTCCACGAAGCTACTCGGGATTTCATGGTTCTCAGATAACTGTTTCAGATTAAAATCTTACTCTCTTCAATCCAGTCTTTGAAAATACCCTGGCAGTATGTATTAACTGCGGCAGTGGGTTAACTGTTAATACACAATCTATATATGGCAAGATGTCTCCAGCTGACTAAAGCTTTCTGTTTATTTCAGGATCTTAGACCTGTTCTTTCTTTCGTCTATCAAAAAAATAAAATCAGGCATTTCCTGCTGGGAGCAGCACACCCATTGGAATGGGCATAGTTTTATTAACTTTACTGTTCTGTATAATAGAAATTTTGCCGTACAGAAAGCAGATCGGGGAGTCTTACATAGACATGAAGACTTGAAAGTTTTTCAAGTTCATTCTTTCTAATCTATTCACCTGGTTTTGTTGGTGTACCTGCTGAATCTTGTATGTAAATATTACTCTAAATTCCTTACAGCTGTGGGGTTAGGTACAACTATAGCTGATCACACTAGTTCAGCCCTCTAGGTTGAAGGTTAGAAAGCGTATGGAGACTTCTTTATAAGTACACTCCACAAGGGTGAAGGTAGGATTTCTTGGATAAACACTTCTATTATAAAATTCTTCCTGTTAGAGATGGCAAAAACAAACACGGATTCAGGCACTTTTTCTGAATTAACCAAATCTGAGTTTACTCTAGTAAAGCTATCATTATATTCCTCAGAAAAGAAAAAAAAAGGGGGGGAAAGAAATATAAGTTTTTCCCTGCTCAAAAATGCAGTGACTGTTTTACTTCCCTAGGAAATACTGCTGGAGGTAGTCTTTGACAAAAGGCCCGGTCTTGCTCACAAACTTTCTTTAACTGTCCTGGCGCATCTTACCACCCCTTCTGCAGCAGGCGGTGGGAGGTTATCTCCTATATCAATTCAGCCATAATGAGCGCCATTCCCAGAACAATGCTGGAAACGTGTTTCGATCTTCATGAAAGAATAAGGCCCTTTTTGTGGAACAAGGTGAAACAGAAGTTCAGGTTCTGTGATTCAGTGTCAATCAGTAATAAGTAGTGTCAGGTCCTTGGCTCAAGAATAGCTTGCATTTTGAGCCTTCATTATTGGAGGGCATAATTCAGAATTGTGTACTGACCAAAAATACTTACACCCTCCCTCTCTTCGCTCACTTTCATCCTCATACTTCACTGCATGTCCCTTCAGTTTTCCCAGCCTGGGTCTTTCTGGGGCCATGTTGTGAAATGGAGCAGTGACCTAATTCATAATAAGAATTATCTTATTTTTTGAAGGAATTTTTTTTGCAGATCTGGTTCGTGGATCCGCCTGCAGAACTTGAGGAACTTTTGAGGAGGCATTGAACTGTGGGGGCAGGACTGACAAATGGAGTCAGGAATTACTTAGTATTATTACTATAACTATTTTTACAAGAAGCTGTTACTGTGGCCTTTACAACAGGCTGCTATTTCTACGAGTGAGATGGTGCCCTACCTGACCGCAACATATGTTTCTCTTATTTTATTTGCTTCAAATTTGAAAAGCAGTAGGGTTTAGAATTTTAAATAGTATTTCTGCTGATAGTAGTGTGCTCTGTTCTGTCATGAATATCAACTCTTGCTTAAATGCACTCTCACACTGTATAATACCAGCTGACGTCTAACTTTACCCTAAAATGTTATGGCAAATAAACACATGAAACACTGGCCATTACCTGTTCGTTCCTTCCTTCTTTCAGTAGTTACTTAAACTGAACTTTCTGAGTTATCAGTCTGATCTTGACACGTTCCATTGACTTTTTTTAAACTTACGGTTCTCAGTGGGAATTTTTAAATGAGGTGAAATATATAGACCTATAAACAGCTGTATCCATGTTCATACACTGCATCTTTTTATCCTACACGTGGCAGGCTTCTCTGCTTTGCCTTTTGAGAAAAAAGTAAAAGGCTGAATATTGTAATATTAATGGATTGTTTAAATGTATTTTCTTATGCTAATTCCTTCCTGCCACTATCTTTATAAGCTATTTCAGCAGGATTTAATATTATTTCAGGCACATATTGCATGTAAAATATGTTCATAAGAAGACACCTAAAATTCTCTATCATGTGTGCCTACATCAAAATTCATACCTGTTTGTTACGGAAAAATAAATATGAAATTAGTTAATAACTCAGCTAGAGCCTCCTTCACAGTTCTCTCCTTTTTCCCTGTCTCCTGTTCACGAGGATTTCCCTATTGTAAGTATAAGGTCTGCAGAGATTTAAATATAGAGTACAGCTTCCAAGAGCTTTTTCTCTTACCTGTAAGTTACTATGAAGAATTTCTAGCAAAGTTTTGAATTATATCTCTCATTTGACCTTCCATCATACCACCATTCTGGTCCTGTTTTAACTTTAACTACCTTTTCTTGTAAGAATAGAAACTACATTTACAACAGAATTATTATATACTGAACTGTATCCTATCAAGTATCTTCTAAAAATGCAAAATAAATTAAAACACATGCCATTTTTGCTGAGCATTCTGTTAGTGAAATAGACCTAAAATATTTTCTAAAATATATTGAGTGTTGGAATTATCTCACATCACAAATTCTGACAGATTAAGTTACTTCTTACAGGTCCCTGTAAATGGAGAATACAAAGTGGCTCATGAACCAGTTACCTATAGGGGTTTTCTGAGCGCTGTAGAAATGTGAGAATTCTGACTGCTCTGTAACAGATGCTGGACAGTTTGCTTTTAATTAATGTTATTTGTCTCTTCTGCATATCCTAATGAGAAGTTCGAAAAGCTTATATTTTAACTTCTTTTACTGATGTAAATTGTTTTAAGAGATCTTTAACGCAGTTGTCAGCCTGAAGTTTTTGCAGAGATTTTTTATTATTATTCTTTGGTTAGAGAAAGCATTTTGGCTAAGTAAAGTTGACTGTGCACTGTGTCCTTGTCAATGTTTGCAGTAATTTTTAGAAGGGCTGCTTCTCCCTAAAGTTGATTCTTCTCCTCCAGTATTTAAATGGATTATGTAGACTCTTCCTTTAAGGATACCCAACTTTGTACTGAGTCACATTCCTTACATAGGAAGGGTGATGCAGTATGTCAGGGATAACTTGCAATTCCTTCTGTATTCAGTAAGGTACCTTTAAGAGGTGTAACAGAGTGGAATTTTTATTCTTAGTCTTACGAGTGTTCAGCTGTGCCTAGTTGGGGGCTTGGGGAGTATTCTTTTTTGTCTCCAGTAGAGAAGAATGAATAGGAAAAAAAATGATTAATAGAAAATCATACTCAAACACTTTGGGACAGAGATCTTTTTCTAGCATTGTAGTGGGGAAAAAACTTCTAAATATTTTGTTTAATTTCTTGCACTTGTTTAAGGTTGCGAAGTGGGCAAAATTTGATGACATTTAGGAGAACTGAAGACACTGAAAGTATAATTAACCTCCATTCAAAATATACATTGAGCATTTCTCCATATATGTCACCTTTTCATTTGGCAAATGAAATGGCAAATACTGGTAGAAACTGTTACGTAGAAATTTGGTGTAAATGCTGATTTTAAGATGATTTTGTCTGGATTTTTATTCCGGTTACTTGTTTAATCGATAAATACTGATTTGACATTATGCCTTTTATTATAGTCAAGTATTCTAGACAAAGCTCTATCTTGGCATCCCTCTACCTCTTATATTATTTTCTCAAGTATATACCTCTAGATAGTATTTTATTTTTCATGGCTCAAGAGAAGATCAAAGTCTGGTTTGAAGGAGAAAGTCATGCAAATGTGGTTACATTAATGCTTGCTTGGAATTGTAAGGACACAACCAAATACTTGTGTTAATATTTGTTTAAAGCTAATCTTGTGCTTTTTTCATTTGGAATTTCCTTTGAATCTTCCAGTTGTGTTATTTAACTGTGATCTTAGATGCAAGTGTGATAAACTGATGTGTAGATTAAATTATTAGAAAAGTTCATTAGACTTGTACATTAGACTTATAAATTTAAAAATATATATTCTTTTTCTGATATAATTGTCTTTTCCCCCAAATCCAGTAAGTGTAAGAAAAGAAATTTAATTCCTTTCCAGACCATTCTTCTATACAGAAAAATAGAAAAGAGTGACAGACTTGAGCCTTATTAAATTGAGGATGCCTCTTCTTTATGAAATGTTTCCTTCTCACATAAAAGCTTCCAGGCTTTGTGTCATGGTTTAACCCCAGCCAGCAATTAGGACCATGCAGCCGCTCACTTACTCCTCAAGTTGGGATGGGGGAGAAAATTGGAAGAGTAAAATTGAGAAAAAACTCATGGGTTGAGAAAAAGACAGTTTAATAGGTAGAGCAAAAGCCACGCACTCAAGCAAAGCAAAACAAGGAATTCATTCACTACTTCCCATCAGCAGGCAAGTGTCCAGCGATTTCCAGGAAAGCAGGGCTCCATCTCGCATGATGGTTACTTGGGAAGACAAACACCATAACTCCAAATGTCCCCCTCTTCTTCCCCCAGCTTTATATACTGAGCATGACATCACATGCTATGGAATATCCTTTTGGTCAGTTGGGGTCAGCCGTCCCAGCTGTGTCTTCTCCCAGCTTTTTGTGCATTCCCAGCCTACTCACTGGCAGGGCAGTGTGAGGAGCAGAAAAGACCTTGACTGCTTAGCAGCAACCAAAAACGTTAACGTGCTATCAACAGTATTTTCATCCCAAATCCAAAACATAGCATTACACCAGCTGATAGCAATAAAGTCAACCCCATCCCAGCTAAAACCATGACACTTTGCTGTACTCCTGTTTACCATCAGATTCCTTCAAACCCTTTACTGAATTTCAGCCTGCGTCCAGTTGGGTCAGTATGGTGGGATTACTTAGTGTGTCTAGGTTCTGCTGTTTGCTCTCTGTTAACTACAGTGCTACAGATTTGCTTCCACAAGTTAGTAGAGGTCGAAACTTTCCTGAGTTTACCAATGAGCCTGTACTTCAGTTAACCACGTGTTCAACCTTTCACATAATAACTGTTCTTTCATGTATTTATGTTCATGATCCTTAATGTCTTTTGGGAAAAGAGTGTTAAAGTTGTATGTGAAATTAGCATACCATTTTTTCACTACTTTCAGTGAGTTAATACATCATCCCAGAATTTTTCTCTTTGGAAAATCAAGCTGTGCTATATAAATTGACAGCCTATGCTATGCTATGTAGCACAGCATTAAATATTTATTTTGAATATTTTTCAGTTATGTCTAAACTGTCTGCCATGGTGACATATCCTGGTTAACCTGAAACTGTCTAAAATGCAACAAAATGTGGAAATTAGCATAGTCTACAGAAGGCTTGGAAAAAAACTGCTGAAATCCTTGGGCAATTGGTCTCAGCTGAAAGGCTTCCTATGGCCCGGTTGCTACTGCTACCTTAGCAGCAATCACAGAGTAGATGTACCCTAAGAAAGATTAAATTATTTTGAAGCCTATGTTTAGAGTTGTGGCCAGAGTATCGTGAATTAACAGTAGTTCTAGAGATTTTGTTTGGATGTAACAAATTGTGCTAAATAAGTGTGTACAAAACCATGCAGAATATGCTAAATTCTAGTCTCTCTGCCTCTATAGAGATTTTTTAAATGGTGATCAAAATCCAGGTTTTTAGCAAGATTGATATACCTTGAATTGTTTGTTTTCCCTTGAAGTAGCGATTGCTGCTGTGTTGCCAAGGGGCTGGAAAGATTCATTGCCAGCCACAGAAGATAAACACAAGACAGTTTCCTAAGACTGTATATCCATGTAAAATAAAACAGGACAGCTTCCTTTGGTATAGTTGTAAGGGTTAAAAAACATAATGAGACTATTTAATTGGATAATGGTTCCACTGGAGGGAAATGCAGAAATAAAACTGTAATTTGTTATAGTCTTCAGATACCAGAGATGACAACAGGTTTCTGTCCTCAATAGAAATCAGAATTCAGTTTTTCACTTATTTTTTTCCAGACCTGACTCAAATATTTTGTATGTGTTAAGCAGAGACAATTATTGCTTCCTTCTCAAGAGCTCTTGTCCCAGCAGTAGGCCGCTGCTTATTTATATGGCTTATGGCCCTCATTTAGAAGATACAACTGTCAAAGCTACCGCCAAACATCCTAACGAGACACAGCTGCGACTTACTCAGTCCTGAAGTCTGGCAACTCAGGAGTTTTCTCCCTTCCAAACATCTGTGAATTTGGATTCCTCCTCCTTCATACAAGACGCTCAGTGCTCACAGACTATGAGCAAAAAAATACTCTTGATTGATACTCAAGTAACGTTCTCCTTGACAAAGACTCCTGTATTTCTATCTCTGTGGGATCTGCAGGAGTAATGTGGTAATGTCATATATCTGATCAGTCTAATATTAGAGCTTTTCATTGCCTAGAGCCATCTGTGGAGACGGTAAGAAGCAACGCAAAGCATTAACTCCTCTTCATTATCAGATACCTTTTTTATAATGAAAGTTTTTGTTGAGAGACCAACTGGTGGCATCAGCTAAGTATCTCACTTTCACAGTGATAAGAAACTTTGCTTAGTCTTGTGTTCTCTCTTTTTATCTCCTTTGTCCACCTATAGACATATGCGTGCACACGCACTGGTGGTGGGTAAGGGGGGCTTGAATTGAAGCTAGAGCTCCAGCCTGTGTGGAGGGGCAGAGCCATTCTGGTTTATACCCTTCTGCTGTCAGTGTGGTGGAGCGTTCAGCTGTTCTCCTCGTTGGGGGCTGTCTTTACCTTACAAACCAGAAATTACATTTTAATTTTATTGGGGGTGGGGATGGAGGGAGGAGGGAAGATTTTTCCTGTTACTGCTTACTTATTTCTCTCATTTTCCTCTGATATTTTTAGCTCTCAAAAAGCTACGCCTAACAGCTTTCCCAACTTCTATAAGAGTTTGAAAGTTGTTCCCTTAATTCAGAATAGCCAAGAATTTAGTTAAGTGTCTTGGATATAGTCTTTAAGAGTACCTAAAGCCACCCTACTGCTTTAACGAAAATGGGGCTATGATGAAACCATAATTCATTTCCCTCTTATTTTGTGTAAAGGTTTATTAGCTTGTGATTTAAGCAAACCATCTGGTCCTGCTGGCAATCCATGTTATGTCAGACTCAGTGCTTTCTCCCTGTAATATGTTACTTGAGGCAGTTAAATTACATACTTAAGTCGCAAGTCTGGCCCGTGCTTTTTCCATGTCTTAACATCTGTTCTGGGAAAATTTTCTGGGATCCAAACAAGTTTGCATGAAGCCAGAACTCTTGTCTTTGTCTCTCTTTTCATGTCTACTTTTTCCCTTCCTTCTGTCCTGCAGTCTGATCAGTTGAAGTAAGTAAAAGATAATGCAGCAATTTGCAGTCCCTTCATCATTTCAGTAATGTACAGTGAAATGAAAAATAGTTTAAAAGCTCAAGAGCTGTAAAACAGGAGGGAGTGCTCTGAGAGAGTTGCACTTCATGGGAAATGTTAATTATTTTTTTCAGTCCTTGTAGTGTTCTTACTACTACGTTGTAATTGCAAGCCTTTTTGTTTTGCTGGCCTAATTCATTCTGGGCAAAAGTACAGATTTCTAGTACATTTTGTCTTGTAATGCTAATTTCTTGTTTATACAAGAAATGTCTATGTTCTGAAACCAAATAATTTTAAATATACATGTTAGCCTGATGAGGTGGTTTTGAAAATAAGATCTCTCATGATTGATTTATACAATGTTCATGGAAAATTAATTATTCATGTTGGTATTTGTATCTTTATTCTCTAAAATCTCATCATTTTGTGTTCTGCCTGGAACTTTTGAGACACAAAAATGAATATAACCAGCTACCCCATAGCCCACTGTGTCTGCACGTATATTGAAACAAAACCAATTTATTTCCTTAAATCAGAAACATAAAAACATGTCTGTTTTCAGGCATGTAGTGAAATATTAAGCTCTAAGTTTCCCAAGTATCACTACATCTAATCTACTGAATCTCCAGTTTAGGAGTAGGGTTCTTATTGTAATAGTCAAGTCCCTTTGTCATGCCCCTTGAAACCTTTAATTGTGGATGATGTGCAGTCTTTTGTGCTTGATCAAAAGGAAAAAAAGGGTGAGGAAGGAAAAATAACAAGACTAACAGATTCCTTGAACCATCTGGATGACTGAAGCTTTAGCTGAATCAGTGAAATATCTCACAAAAGTTCAACAAGACCAAGTGCAAGGTCCTGCACCTGGTTCAAGGCAATTCCCAATATCAATACTGACAGGGGGATGAATGGATTGAGAGCAGCCCTGCAGGGAAGAACTTGAGGATACTCAAGTTGGACATGACCTGGCAATATGTGCCCATAGCCCAGAAAGCCATTTGTATCCTGGGCTGCATCAGAAGAAGTGTTGCCAGACGTTTGAGGGAAGTGATTCTCCCCCTCTCCTTAGCTCTCAAGAGACCCTGCCTGGAGTACTGCGTCCAGCTCTGGAGTCTCCAGCACAAGAAAGACATGGACCTGTTAGAACAGGTCCAGAGAGGCCACAAAAATGGTCAGAGGGCTGGAACACCTGTCCTTTGAAGAAAGGCTGAGAGTGTTAGGGTTATTTGGTTTGGAGACTAGAAGGCCCTGGGGAGATGTTATTGCAACCTTTCAGTGTATAAATGGAGCTTATAAAAAAGATGGAGAAAGACTTTTAACCAAGGCCTGTAGTGACAAGATAAGGGGCAACGGTTTTAAACTGAAAGAGGGTAGGTTTAGACTGCACATAAGGAAGAATTTTTTTACGATGAGAGTGGTAAGACACTGGAACAGGTTGCCCAGAGAAGTTGTGGATGCTCCATCATTAGAATTGTTCAAAGTCAGGTTGGATGGGACTCTGAGCAACCTGATTTAGTGAAAGACATCTCTGCCTATGGAAGGAGGGTTGGACTATATGATATTTGGAAGTCCCTTCCAACCCAAACCACTCTATGACTGAAAAAATGAGTAACGGAGAAATGCAGTCTCTTTTGCAAAGCTTGTTAATCTACAGGTGGGGAAAAGCCTTATCTAATATTAACATTAAATGTTTTTTGTACAGTGTACTAGTGATTTGTTATCCTTAATAAGTATTATTTAAGCCAGTCATATCCATTTGATCTATGGGTGCATTCGTGTCCTGTCACTTGATACTGGAAAGTTTTTCTTTGCAGTGACTGAGGAGGGCATTCTTTAGCTTTTTCCTTTTTCTTTATATGCTCATAGCATATGAAGGTGGGTTGCATGGGTCACCATTTCAGAATAGATCCTCTGCCCCTGCAAGTGTCTTTTCAAGTGCCTTTCACTCCTTTCTTTGCCATATTGATGACTTTGTCTGTTGCCTCTTTATATTTCCACAGTACCACTGTAGTGAATTACATCGTGTTACTAGCATTCATAACTTAGCTCTTCCTAAGCATGGCTATGGAGGCCTTTTTCAGTTTTCTGTGCAGTAGAAAAGTTCTCTTCAGGTGATCCTTCATCACTGAGGACGAAGTTCACAATGGGAAGAAAAGGTAGCTGCCTCACTGCCTTGTAATTAAAACACAATGAAGTGTTTGGAGATCCTGAGGCTGCTTTAGTTAGCTTGTCTGGCTAGACTGAACTAAGGTGTTGGAGTCTGTGGGCTCTAATTTTAAGAGGCAACCAATACCAACTGCATGAGTTGATCTAGCCTTCTTCCTGGCGCAAAATATCTACTGTGTCTCAGAAATTTTCAGTCGTGCATTAGTTCTCTCATAACAGGTGGGAATTTGAGCTTGCCTATCCTGATGATCGGTAATCTTTACAGGAGCTAGTACAGAAGTTGGTAGCATTCACAGCCTCATTAATATTTTGCATATCCAGTCCCTTTTTCAATTTTTACTGTCTAGTAATAGGATTATTGGGGAACTTGACCAAGCTTTTTCATAGTCTCTGGCTTCACATTAGCCAATGCCCAGAAACGCTTATCAGAAACACCACGTACTTGGAGGTAATGTGGTATCTGTATGTCTGTGTAACAGCCTGTTTTCTGATTATGATAGTTGCATCAGAGGAACCTTAAAGGTAGAGTTTGTAAGAGCAGGGGAGGTTCAAATGGTAGACAGTCTCCTGAAAAGGAACTGGTTTTTTGTGTGTGTGTGTGTGTATTATGTAATTTCTTCTGTTTCTTTACAGGCTGCCATTGACATGGTAGATAAACAACTGTTTTACCGCCTTTTCTCTCCACCTTGCTTTCATGCTTTATAGGGAGATGTAAAACCACGTAAAAGATTTGTCCTATGTTGACGTTTCCCTTTTCTGTTATTGTGATTCCCGTACTGATCTAATTCACGTAGTTTGCCTTCTTTCACATAGTTCAGTCTCTCAGGAACTCTCTGCTCTAACAGCAGCTTCATTCAGGTTCATATTCCTACTTAAAGGCAAGACGTCATCTGGCCAGGTCACTTAGGGCTTAAAAGCAATGAAAAAAATAGTCTCCATTTAAGTTCTCTGCAGATCCATCCTGCTCAGAATACCTGAAGGCCTTTCAGGCCTGTCTACACAGAACTGAATCACAGGTGAGTCATAGGTAATCAAAGATATACTCTGCTTTACATACTATCATTTCAGCAGAGAGAAAATTGGAGCAAGAGTGCGCTCTTGACACCTGAAACAGAAACTTTCTAGTGATAACTGGCAGGGCACAAGCTTACCTACAGTTAAATTGAAAATGTCAGCAGCATGTCTCTGCAAGTGTTTCAGCGTGCCAAGAACTCTGACTCTTGGCAAATATTTTTTCTTTATTATATAATTAGCTGCTCTCAGGGGGTGCGAAAAATCAAGAGTAAATTTGAAGGTTTTTGTATAGGTTAAATTAGATGTGCTTTGCAAGCAGTTTGCTTCCAGTGAATATTCCTGTGTCGTTTCTCACAGGACTGCTTACTGGAACATATACAGACAAGTCTGCACTAAGATTCATAAGCTGCCAAATAAAATGTTTTGTTTTGCAGAAGTTTAATTGAAATGCTCCCATGGAATATCTATAACTTGATGAATCTGAACAACGAGGTCTTTATTGTGAATACAGTCATCACTATTTTGGTGATTTTTGTCTTCAGTAAATCACATGACAAATGGCACTTGCTGGAGAGGATGGAAGTAATGGCAGTTACGAACTAAGTTGTTGGCACAATTTAAAAGCCGCTTGCATTCCAGCCATTCCTAATACATGATTAGATCAATTTTCTTTTAACCTGCAAAAATACAGAATAGAACCTTGAATTAAAAGAATTACCAAATGGAGCAATGAGAAAAAGCTTAAGTACCTGCAATAACCATTACTGCATGGAACTCCTGCAGAGTTAGATCTTGCCACCTACCGCTAGGAGCCTTGACCTAGATACCAGCCTCTAGCCTCCTTGTGTCTTCTTAACAGCCTGGAGCTGTTGCGCTACAGATCTGCATCGAGCAAACCGGCCCTTCTGCGTTAGCATCACGGATCTTCCTGACTAGGAATGGAATGAAGGATGTCAGAAATCTTTCAAACCTGATTATGGAGAAGACGTTGCTTCAAAGATTGTTTTATTTTGGCAACTGACAGATTAACACAAGCCATTTTGATCGTTGCAGTTGGCCGGGGGCTTGTTTATTTGAGGTTGTTTTCTGTTATAACCAGAGGGTTTTGTAGTTGGTGTGCCTCTTCTCTTCTCCGTTTAAAGGAAAATATTTATATAGGTAATTCTGAGCCACCCAAAGGAAGTAGAAGCTGATGCACTAGAAGCTGATACACTAGTACACCTTCACTTCCCCAGCATGTTGCTGTTTTTCTCTTTCTAGGCATCCGTTTCCATCCGAGTAGTATTTTTGCTATCCATTGTTTCTGCAGTTTTTCTTTGCATTATTTTCTGACATACTGCTCTATTCCATTTTATGGAGTTTTCTCTTTGTTTGTTTTAAGAATTGACAGAGTTTCTGATCTTTTTTTTTATTTTTTTGCACACTAAACACTAATAAGACAGGAAAAGTTTGGTTATTATATGCATGCTAGCCAGTTTGGACTGTGTGTCACTGAAATTCTCCTTTGGTCTGTTGATTATTAGATGAATTATTGGCTATATATTTTGAGTAGGTTTTGATAATTATGTTGTTGTTTGGTTTTTTTTAATTTGCTGGGCATAGGAAGAATGCATGTCAGCTGCATTTGAGTGGAAGTAGATAGGCTTTCTGCAGTGAGCACTGCACAATGTCTGTGCTAGATTTTTATAAATCTGCTAATTCTGAATTGCAGTGTTTCTTCCTCTGTCACTGATTGAGGATGAAAACCAATCTTGTTAGCCATGTTTGTCCTGATTCACTAGCTCTGCCTTTAGGAGGACAGTATTTATTACAGCAAGGGGTGGTATGTTCCATACCTTCTATCATCCAGCACCTGTATAACAAGTGATGTGCCCAGCTCTCTTTGTAAAAATATGTAAGTAGAAATTGAACTTAGTATGATTTCAGTACTTCACTTCCAGGATGGAGCACAAGTTGATTGTTATGCAGGGATGTTAATGCAATGCAGTGTTGTATTGTCATACTAAATTTATAGAAATGCTTGATTATGTACAATAGTAGCATCTGAGTTTCTCCCATTTGAAGCACATTATAAAATTGTTTATGAACACTTGGTTGTAATAGAGAAAATCTATATGGAAAAAGTCAGTGAAAGTAATGTCTGCCATCAAGCATTATTATAAAATTATTAAAAGAATATCTGGAGGTTTTTGTATGTTATATGTAGCTATACTTGAGCATTTATTGTGATTTGCATGTTAATTAATGATAAATTCTAACTGAGACATAACCTGATCCAAGTGCAAAATAAAATATGGCTATGTTTATCTGCATAATATCTGTGCTAGAATTTACAGTCATGTTAATTCTGAACCTTTCCTATTTTCAGAAGATATGAACATTGTTCTGTTGTAGCTATCTGCCATCAGCAACTCTTTGAATGTCTTTTATGTTGCTAAATCACGAAACATGCCTATGAGCATTGTTCAACAGATATTTTGAGGGAGGTAGCCTTACTCACATCTTCATGGGAACCAAGTCCTCTCCCTGTTTTGGAAACATTACCTTTGTTCTTACAGTGCTTATGTAATTTTTCTTCAGGCATCATTTACAGAGAAAGTTTTTTATACTTTTGGCATATTATCGATGTATTCCATTTAATACCTAGCATTTTTGTGGGCTAATTTTAATACATATGGGCCATCCTTTTATCCTTGTGGTACATTTTGTAAAAAAGAAATACTGAAGATTAGAAGATTTGTGATTTGGTAATGTAATGGTAATGTTCCAGTGACCAGGCTGTTAATTCACAGACTATAATGTTGCTTCAGTCAAGTGTAGATGTACTGTCCACAGCAGCAGATGATGCTTCCCATCTACAGAAGTGTAATGTAGTGTACGTGCACGGGTAACCTTTGTGCTCCAATTCAATTGTGACATTTAGTAAGTTCCAGTTGATCACATTGCACTATTTTTCTCTCCTCCTATCTTCCCCAAAAATGTTTTAGGTAGAAGAGCTAATGATGGCCATGGAGAAGGTTAAGCAGGAGCTGGAGTCAATGAAAGCAAAATTGTCCTCTACACAACAGTCTTTGGCTGAGAAGGAAACCCATTTGACCAACCTACGAGCTGAAAGAAGGAAACATTTGGAGGAAGTCCTGGAGATGAAGTAAGCGTTTCTTTTTATTATTTGTAGGCATGTTTCATTGATACCTCTGAATTCTCTTCCGGTCTCTGGTGTTCTAAAGACAACCGCTGTATGAATATGTCTTTGTAGATAGCAGCTACCTATCTAATCAGCTGAGGCTTCAGAAGTGACTTCTGACTCATTACTTTCACACTTTTGTCACAGCTCAAAAACATTTCTTTCTTCTGATTGTTTGCAGTAGACTACCATTATTTGCATAATAGCATCTTCAAAGATCCTAACCAATTATTAGGACTCAATATTTTGTGTTTCTTATGAATGTGCCATATTGCTTTGAGTAGCCTGTAGTACTGTAAGGTAAGATACAAGTCATTGTAACAAATGACAAAAAGGAAATAGGGAAGAGATAAACATAATGTCAGGTAGTTGTAATGCTAAAATCAGACTGCAGATGTCTGGTCTGTTAATGTATTCTTCAAACTCATGCGGATGATTCGTTAGCACTGGAACAGAGTTTGAAGTTCTTTATCAGTCAGAGTTCTCATGTCATCTTTACATAAGGAGGCCTGAATAAAACCAAGTTTTGAGAAGTGAGGAATTAGACTTCTGAGGCTTAAATACTTCCTAATTTCTGACCATGCATTATAGATAAATAGTTATCCCCAGTTTAGGGAGGCATGAATCCATTTAGTGCAATGATGGATAGGGCTGCCAGCAGTTCATTAGAAACACTTTCAGTTGTTTAGCCAGCCCTGAAGAGAAGGAACATTTTTATTGGCAGGACCAGCAGTGGTTCCTCCACTGTGGTTTTGTGAGCCATTATTTATTTATTTAACTTTTCTACACTAGCCTCTTTCCTTTCCTTTTCTTTCTTTTTTTCTTTTTTTTTTTTTAATGAAAGGATAGAAAAACAGCTGTTACAAAATGGAAAGAGAGGTGGCTTAGATCTTGAAACTCTAACTTAGGAGTGCTGTATAAAGTGGGCCAAGCTTCCCCAGCTTCATATTCAGCTACAACAGTCTGATCTAGACCTGGCATAAGGATGTTGGAAGACTGCAGTACTTAAAAGCCACACTTTTTATTTTTAATAAAAAATTTTATTGAGCTATAAATTTGACTGCCTTGAGAGTTGGTGTATTGGGGGATGGGAAGAATAGTTCTTAAGGTGATGTGGGAATCCAAAGCAACTGGAGATGTATCCCATATCCAATCACTTGGCAGTACTTTCTCCTGCCAAACTGCTCTGCCAAACCTTCTCATTAAAATATACACGTAGCGTACAGTATATCCTGAAATGTATTTGGAATTGTGTAGCTCTAGAGCCTTTCATATAACTACTCCCTTTTTTTAAATGATGACCTCTCTTAGCTGAGTAAGTTATTGTTGGAAAGTTCTTGTAGTGAAATGTGGTATCAGGAACTGCCTAAACTGGTAGATCCATTGTGCCTCAGAAGGAAGAACACTGGAGAGAATGGTAATGCTGTCAGCACAAGAGGAGAAAGATGGAAAAAACATTACGTTTGTGTGGTTAACTAGCTGAACATGTTTTAGTCATAGCTGGTCTGTCTTAAAGTTCTATAAAGCTGCCAAAGGCATCCAGACTTCAAAAACTCACCCTCACCATGAGTCTCTGTTGCAAGCAAGTGTCTACTGGGGACTCCCAGTCAATTAAGTATCTTGTATTTGTATACAGAAACTCCAGTATATTCTTTGTTGCCCTACTTTCCTAGCCTATGCCTTTTATGAAAAGCACTCTTGTCATCTGTTTTCTAGTTTTGCGAAAAGTTTCTAATGTTGTTAAAATGTTTCCTAATATTTCAACTCAAAAATAACTGTAATTGAATGAGTGGTCAATTTTGTGAAGCAATTGGCTGGTTTTGGTATCCTTAACAGAAAACAATAGCTGTTGTACAGCATCCGTTCAAGATACAGTAAAGCAGTATTGTTTCCCAAGTTTCAGGGCATGCTTCACTGGTAAAAGTTTGAGACGTTCAAAAGCAGCACTGATTAAGATTTGACAGAGGCATAAGTTTAACAGCCTGGGTCCTGCAGTCAGCTAATGGGGCAGGGGAGCATACAAGAAAAATAGCTTAGGAAATGCTGCTTTATAAGATTCTAGATATGGACTGAAAGACAGTGTTAAAGCAACAAGAGGACTCCAGAAAACTACCTCTGGGTTGTAATAGGAAGTTGTTAGATATTACGTTAGTGAAAATATATATTTAAAATACTGTTTCTTAGAGTAGAACTTGTGTTTACTACTGACTCTGTAACCCTGAGAAGATCATTTCACACTCCTTAGGGAATGCTGTGGCACTAGAACAGCACAAGTGTGAATTATTCCAAGGAAGAAATTTCACTCCTTAAAGAAATACTATGCATTTTGAAGCCCTCTTCCTTTAAGAATATTTTCATTTTCTTAAAAAAACCCCAACTTTGTTGTAAATAATTATTGGAGAGGTAGATAATGGTCTCTCTATTTGTATCACCAAACATGATCTACTGCAAAAAAATATTAGTGAACTGCTAGGATTTTTGTTTTGTTATGTTTTCTTTAAGAAGTTCTAATGTTTCCATCATTCACAGCAAATCTTTTAAATTAGGCAGGAATAAAGTGCTGTCTACAGAGAAATCTCTGTTCTTTGTCCCATAAAAACCTGCTTAGGCTGAGCTGAGTTATAAACTGTTGAAAATCACCAGTTTTCCTTTCCCTTTTTTTCTCCTGGTGTTGTCAGCAAATTTTGGCAGTGTGTGAAAATAACCGAGCACAAACAGTCTAATCTGGGGCCGAGCTCATGTAATTGCCAAAACTGTAGCAGTGGACACTGCACTTATAGGGAATGGGAACAGACACTGTGTCTGCATGTAGAGAAGAGATTTTTTTTTTTTTTGACGAGGCAGGCCTTTTGTTATGGTCAGAAGGACCAGAAGATTCTTCCTAGTCATCTGCTTTGGGATTGAAAAGTCCCAGTCGGAGCATTTCTCAATCTGTTCTTTCAGACCTGGAAAACTATCCAACAGCCCTTTCCTGAATTATGCCTTCTCTTGCTAATTGCAATTGCTGCTGGCCCTATAATTCAAGGGATGCAGACTTACATAACGTAATTGGCGCTTCAGAGTTGAATCCTTCATCCTGCTGGCACATAACAGAAAGATTATTGCTTGCCCAAGAATAATTTACTACCCTCTTTTTTTCTTTCAAAACAATCAAGGATATTACAGATGAATGAACATAATAGAACATAATTTATGTTTCAAAATCAAGCCGTCAAAAAATGTCTTCTGACTTCTTATGTGACTTTACGAGTGGTCTTTTGAATGTATCACAGTCGTCTCTAATTACATGAATCCATCCCACAGATAGCGTTCCGTTTGATACAGAGTGTAAGCGATGATCAGAGATGAACCAGGCCTGTGTAGCTTAATGAAGCTGTTTATTGTATTCCTTATTTTATCTTGGAGTTGGAAGGCCTGCTGAGAGCTACATGAGGCCTACTATTAAAAATAAGATGCCAACCTAGGCAGCGCTGTGCAGGAAGACTCTTTATCCTTATCTCTGCTACGGTTTTCCTGCATGATATGCCAAGTCACTTAAAAATATTTGGTAGATGGTTGATAAGTCCATGCGTTCATTTTCTGGCTATCAGATAAGAAAAATACAAACACACATGCGCATGAACCCTCACAACCAAAAATGAAGTCAGTGGAAGCTCAGGTTGTTTATCTTCTCAAAATTTCATCCTCTCAGCAATAAAGCAGTATTGTCTGGAGGTATGAGTTTGAAATTGAAAGTAGTCCAAAAGAAAGTGATTAATTGGCACATAGTTTATTTGCCAGAAAAGTAATTTCAGTTGATCCAAAAATGAGGTGTGAAGTCGTTTCAAATGCAGCAAATTGTTTAACCAAATAAAAATATTTCAGGTTCTGTGCACCCATGGTGAACAGAACCAGTTTTAAACAACAAAAAAAAAAAGTACCAATGTCCATCCAATGATAACTTGTCAGCTCATCAGAAATTGTCTTCTTGGAAATTAAAGACTTTGTGGTTTATGCCTATGTGTTAACAACAGCTCTCCAGAGAAGAAGTGATTCCTAGTTGTATAAGTACGTGTCTGTTCTACATGTATAAACAGTTGTCTCTGTAGTTTGAAGTAATTTCGCATTTGTTGTCACTGCTACAAAGCAGTAATATGTTAACCTTGCTTCTGCAAGGTATGGCTTTCTAAGCCCAACGCCAACTCTTCATCATATTTAACAGGACTATAAGGTCAGTGGGGCACTTGGTATATCAGGCCATCATGTGATTGCAGCAATGGTACCAAAGCACTTCCTATAATTACTTTGTGTAATAAGCTAAAATCCCACAGGGGGCACTCCGTGTCTGTAGGATTTACTGTCTGGGGCAAAGCTGAACAAGTGCATCCATGTCAGTTCCTTTTTTTTTCTTCTATAAGCTTAGATTTTTTTTTCTTTAAAATGTCTTTTTCAGGGCACACAGTTAAAATGAACACAACAATATCCTATTACCATTGTTCTGTCTTACGTAATTTTCAAGCATAAAATATATAGTTGTATATGTTTATTTTAATTATATATGGCCATCCAGTTAGATTTTTACATGTAAGTTGTAAAAAGTTCAGTTGCAGTAGTCTAAAATGTGAAAAATTATCCATTTCTAGTTACTGAATAATACAGACATTACGTTTAAATAATTGGAAATAAACTGACCGTAGGACTGCTGTTAATCTCCATGTGAAGCACACAGAATCTGAAAGGAAAACTGAAATACAGCGTGTAGAAATCTTTTAAGTCTTTTAGGGCTAAAGTTTACTGAAAGGCCAGAATTTTTTTTTTTTTGACTCCTCAGTTCTCACTGTAATGAAACATTAGGCTTTTCATAAATATGATTGTAGATCTTGGTTACCTTCAAATTTGGTGGCTTCTGCTATTATTTTTTTTAATTCAGGTGAAAGCTTGAGAGAAAACATAATCTCTTTTGTGCTTTTTTTGCTCCTGGCAATGAAGGAATGAGGTCTGTCATCCTTTCTGTCCTCCTGCATTGTCAATGAGCCTTCGAGCACTCTGAGACGCTCAGCGTCTTGGCAGCATTAGAGGTGGCCTACCGCTTAATTTTCGGTGCAACTGATACTAGATGTCCTGAATCATGGAAATAAGCAGAAAAACTTAACTTGTTTGTTGTGGGCAGCAGTACAAAACTGGTTGGTCAAATTCTTCACATGGGTGAGAGTGCTGTTAAACTCAAATCTCAAAGTTTCGCAGAAAGATAAGCTGCAATGTAAAGAAGTGGGACTGTTAGTGAAGCCTGTGTAAATAAGACGCTCCATGTGAGCACACACAGAATTAGATTATTGTGGTTTATGCTGCTTCTTTAAGTATTGGGAAGTTATGTTTGTCTTTTGTAACCGGTTTGGTTTTACTCTTCACATTCCTTGAAAAACTCTTTCTTCTGTGGCTTTTTCAGATACTAAAATCTTGGCACGATATGTCACAGTCCCTTTCTGTCTTGTGATAAAACCTCCATATCTCATTTTATCTTGGATTCTATGGCCCCCGAGAACAGTCGTGTAGAGAGAAAGTACTGTACTATCTTAATGAGCCATGACAGGCCTGGAAGCAAGACCAACTGCTGAAAAGTACACCAGGTGGTGTTAAAGGGGTTTGTTCCACTCAGTAATTGCTAAGACTATTAGTGTTGTAGGGAGGAGTTGGGAAAAGGAGGTCCAGCCATTAACTTCTTGAGAATTTAGCTGCACTGTGCTCTTGTTTCCATACCTTTCCATGGGAGATACTTTTTTTTTCTTTTGGATATGTTTTCCGGGGACTGGGTTTAGTGTAAGTGATCCCTTTGGTGGTTCTTGGAACCTAGTTTTCTAAATGATGAAAGGAAATTGGATCTCTTGCAAATGAGAATGTGAAAAATATAGCATATAGCCTCAGTGTTAAGAATGCATAGGTTTTGTTATGGTTTTCTTTTCTATTAATAGATTACGGCAGTCTTAGAGAAATTGCCATGAAAGATCTCATCAGTAGAGATCTTGGCATACATACAGAGTACTAAAATGTATAATTTTTTTAGGCTTACACAATCCTAGCAGTAGCGAATCAGTACCCTCCTTGTCTTTTCTCAGTTTGCTAGTTCATTATTGCAAACATGCTTAGAAAGCAGGTGCAGCACAAGATAATTTTTTGGAAGTCATTAGTGCCCTATGTTCTTTACTGCCCGAAGGGTGGTGCTTTGGGAGAAGTTTGTTTTTACAACAACCTTCATGCAGGTCGTCTTATCAAATGAATAACAAGAATTATGCTTTTTTTCTAGTAATAATTATTCAGCTAACCCAATGTTAAACTGGAAGAGGAACGGAAAGAGAGACAGTTTTATTTTCACTAACATATAAAACATGTTGCTTGTAAGATAGCCCTGAGTGCACCAATATACTGCCTTCTGCTGTTCTAATTCTGTACGCCTTTTCCAGTACAGAACACTGTTCTTCTACTGTATTCTAACATACACTTTGCATAATTAAATACTTTCTGAAATTCTGTCAGAGGTAAAGGTTTATCTGTTCAAGAGAATCTGTGTAGTTTTCCCTTGGGTGTATGAATTGTCCATGCCGCTTGTTTTTAGAACAACACCGACAGAAATAGATTGCCAGGTCTTCAGCATGCCTTTTTTATTGTTTCTGTATACTTATATGCTCAACAAACATAAATACAACTGTGATTTTTGTTTTAAAATATGCAGCAGTGTTTTGCCTCAGGATTGGTAGCAATAGGACATTTCGTATGCTAGCTGTTTCAGCTGCATCAGTGATTCCTGTCGCCATCCCTAATCCAGCTATAAGATTTTGGGGCTTCCAGGGATGTTACTGAGCTAAACCAAATCAGGCACTTTTTACTTTCTGTTAAAGTCAAAAGAACCATGAGTTCCTTAGGGTGCTTTTTCCTCTTTTATAAACATGCACTGTAAATAGTGATCCATATAAATCAACTCTGTGAGCACTACATATTTCATTAAATACAGTCAAGTTGTGGGTTAATAGAAGTTCCGAGTGAAAATATTATGTTATCTCATTGCATATATTGTAGATTTAATGTAGTGTGAACAATAGTAGCTTTGAGCCATTGTAAATCCCATCCGGACATCGTCAACGTAGTTCAAAATACAAGGAGGGAAATCTCAAAGGTTAGATATGTTCATACAGTCACTGTGCATATGTGAGTCATTCTTTTACTGTTTTTAAAATAACAGTGTAGCTTTGCGGGATGTAGGTAAGGCCAAGTCTAACTTCAGACTGTTTTCTGGAGTTGATCAGAAATTACTTTCTTGAAAGTGAGGTCAATTTGCTTTAATTATAGCAATAACCTCTGAAGCAAACAATTGCTTCCCTACAATCCTGGAGGACAACAAGTGGGACTTGTAAGAAAAACAGGAGAAATTAACCAAGTTGGTGGCAGTCCCTACAATCGTTGTTACACTGTATGGGAATATTCAGTATATCTTTTTGTTTTTCTCTCTTCCTAAACAGTTTTTAGGTTTTAGTTTAGTTTGAGTTTTTAGCCAAAACAAAAAATACCATCTGCAAGTCTGTGGAATGTCCGAGAAAACTCTGTAGTGAGAGGATTTGGGAGTATGTTGGTTTGTCTGGTGATATCTTGTGTGCAGTGCAAGTGACTACATGTAACTGGAGTTAAAAATGTGAAAACTAACCAGAACTGTTCATTTAGAAATCTTAAAAAGATTTCTAAAGCACCCTAAAAGTGTCTTTCTTTAAGGTATAACGCTGTCATCGCTATTGAGTCACTTCTCTCTAGTCCAATATATAGTGTTATAGTTTATGCAGATTACAGGATAAAGACAACTACCTTTCCACTTTCCATTAGGAGCTCGTATGTATAGGATTGTAGGGAAGACTGAAAAATTATTTGGTAAAATGTCATATTTGGTATTCCTTAAAACCCTTTGTATAACCCTTCCTCAAGCACTAAAAAGATATGGCTATAACTTTACCTAACTTTCAGTCTGCTGGCATTTTACAGCTTTAAAATTAATGTCAAGAAAACATTGAAAGCTAAAGAATCACACTATTTTATTTCCACTATGTAATCTGGGAATCAAGCTTTGCATAAGAGGTTAAACTAAATTATCAAACTGGTATTCACTATGCAACCTAAGAACCAACTACTTTGATCATTTTGTTTAATTTCATGAACAAAGTTTTAAGGCTACCAAAACTGTTGTGAAAAAATGACAACTGCAAGTAGCTTTGAGCAGCCAAGGATTTCATCAGCCTACCTTCAGTTACTAGTAAGTTTTTGGAGTAAATGCTCAAAAATATTATTTGTAAATGCTTAGAAAATAGCAATGGGTGAAGGAACAGATAACCTAAATTTGTTGGGACTAAACCATGACAAACTAACCAGATGTCGCCGTATGCCAAGTCGTAGTCTTAGTGGTACAGTAGATGTGATATGTTTTGATCTCAGGAGGATTTCTGTCATTGTCTCCCAGAACTGTCTCATTAACAAAGTAGGGATTATCCCCCTAATTAAACTCTGTCCAGAGGGTCTTTGAGAGGCTTGAGAGGTGGGTCTGTGCAAACCTCATGAAGTCAACAAAGCCAAGTACAATGTCCTGCACATCGGTTAGGGGAATCCCAAGCACAAACACAGGCTGGGCAGAGAATTGATTGAGAGCAGCCCTGAGGAGAAGGACTTGGGGGTATTGGTTTCTGAGAAGATCAACATGAGCCAGCAATGTGCACTCGCAGCCCAGAAAACCAACCATATCCTGGGCTGCATCAAAAGAAGCGTGGCCTGCAGGTTGAGGGAGGTGATTCTGCCCCTCTACTCCACTCTAGTGAGACCCCCCCCGGAGTACTGCATCCAACTCTGGGGCCCCCAACATAAGAAGGACAGGGACCTGTTGGATTGGGTCCAGAGGAGGCCCACGAAGATGATCAGAGGACTGGAGCACCTCTCCTATGAGGACAGGCTGAGAGAGTTGGGGTTGTTCAGCCTGGAGAAGAGCGGGCTCCGGGGAGGCTTTATAGCAGCCTTCCAATACTTAAAGAAGGCCTACAGGAAAGATGGAAGCAACTCTTTATCAGGGAGAGTAGTGACAGGACAAGGGGTAATGGTTTTAAACTGAAAGAAGGTATGTTTAGATTAGATATTAGGAAGAAATTCTTTGCTGTGAGGGTGGTGAAGCACTGGAACAGGTTGCCCAGAGAAGCTGTGGATGCCCCATCCCTGAAGGTGTTCAAGGCCAGGCTGGATGGGGCTTTGAGCAACCTGGTCTAGTGGAAGCTGTCCCTGCCCATGGCAGGGGGGCTTGGAACTAGATGCTCTTTAAGGTCCCTTCCAACCCAAACCATTCTGTGATTCAGCTATAAAGTGAATAAGCAGGTAGCTGGAAAATTAGTAGTTCATTGTCTAAATGGAAACCTATGTTACATGATTTCCTTAGAGGTCTTTTCCCAGTCTGCTACAGTTCAAAATGTCCATTCATGAAGCGGCCGATGAACCAAAGGGTATGTAGTACCAAAATGCCAAGATGGGTGTTCAGGCATTTTGGAGAACAAGATGTGAATTCAAAATTATCTTGATAAAGTGAAGAGGGGTTCTAGGGAGGCTGTAGAATATTGTTCCATGGAGATTTTTACAGACAAATTACACCAACATATCACCAACATATCACAAATACCTTAAATATACTTGAACATGCTTTGGGGGTTGTCTAGATGAAATTGAGGATAGAGGAGGTGTAATCTTGCAGTTTTTGTGATTCTTCACCACAGATCATATACTTCCCTTAATGAATGTCTGTAAGAACCAAAAATGTATCTTGTAAAAATATATATATTATATGCATGAACTCATTCTACATATTACGTGGGTTCAATTCTCTCTGTTAGTACTGACTTTGGCTTGTAGATTCAATTTCTAAAGAGAAATTTTGCTCTTGTAGAAAACCCATTTTGAGTATTCTTCATGCAAAGGAAACCTTTTTTTGTAATTGAAAGAAATAAACATCATTCAGTTTGTTGTTTCAAGGTAGCTGCAAAATTCTTGGTGATTTTCCAGCCCTCAGAAGACAGGAAATCTGAAAGGGTGAAGTCTACTTAGGTTATAAAGAATGCCAAGGATATCTTCTGGTATCTGGAGAAAGCCTTTTTGACCTCAGCTAGCCACATTTTTTTCAAAAATATTAATAATGCGACTATTAATAATAGTACTTTGTAGTTTGGTTCTTTTGATTGAAGGATCATACATATCAAAGTCTTCCTTTTTATAAGAACAGAGAAATACTATCGTCATTCCTCAAAGGAGTAAACTTTAAACAAAAACATGCAGTGACTCATTCACCTGTGGCCGCAGAACTTCAGTGGTGTCAGGAATTAAAATCTGAAGATAGTAGGTTCATAGGTTTGAGACACAAATGTTTAATAGGAAATGTTGTGCATATAAGATACGTGCCTCTTCATTTATTTCTCTCTTCTAGCATACAGATACTTTCTACATCCTCGTTATTTTTTTATTGTATGTCTATACCTAAAATGGAGTATGCTTATCCTACCACTTTCGTGCTGTAATTGGAGAGAAGCAATCTGTTCTCTTTTGCTAAAATGATCTTCAGATTTGTCTTTCTTGCTAGCTTCCCATTGTTAGTGAGGGTTTGGTTTGGAGTTTGAAAAACTAGATGGATTTAGCAAGATGTTAATTTAAAGCAAAAACAAATACATTTTTGCCTTGCCTTGAATAACACAAAGCTGGCTTTGGATTACAATTTCATAGGTTTTGTGACAAATGAGGCATGAAGCAAATTGGCAAACCCACAATGTCCAAAGTACAGTGGTACAGTGTGCTCTCTAATTCCCAGCCCTAAAGATCTCAGCAAAGGTTGCAAATTAAACAAAGTCAAAATTAATCAACTCTACAATCAAAATACAATTATTAAGGCTTTCATTTACTACAAAGAAGCAGTTGTGAAAGGGACACTAGAGCAAGCTCTTTTGTGCGGTAAAAGAAAATCAACAGCAAGTTGTCGAACAGAAAAATGAAACCCTGCAGGTGAACCTGTCTTTAGAGCCAAAAGAAACCAGCACTTATGCAGAAATGCAAGTAAACTGTTGGAGAATGGAAAGGGTGTTTGGTGCTGAGCTGCAGAGGGTGTCAACATTGTATTTGGCCCAAACAGAAGAAGCCTGTGGACACGAGTCAGTCAGTGTTAATCAAGTAGCTACATACTCCTGCACAGCCCCTTCAAGCAACCTCTCACCAAGGCTTCACTCCAGTGGTCTTGGCTGCTGTAGCTTTTGCCTCGTTTGCAACATGGAGCATGGGAGCAGTGCTTCCTCACTGTGGGAAGTTGAAAAGTACAGTCAGGGATGCCTAGTGAAACCCTAGCTAACAGCACATTTCTTTATACTTTTTGTGCCCTCCTTTTGGGGAGACAGTGCTCAGATGGCTTTGTGACGTGTATGGATACATCTCCATTGTCTCAACAACAGTATTGATACAAATGCTGAATTAAATTTATTGTTCCATTTTATAGACAAATATGTTCTCACTGGAACTTAAATATAGGGAAGAGTATGAAATTCTTCTTTTGCTACCTGTTTCAGAAACAGAACGTGTAGACCTTTAATGAAAATAGTTTGAGGGACAGAAATTACACTGGACAATCATCTGGTTTTCATCTCAGTCATATGAATAACAAAAAAGCTTTATTCCCATACTTGGGAGATGCATAATCTTTTAATAGATCTCTGTTCTGGTTTCATTTTCTGTTTTGCCAACTGATAAAATAGGGATATGGAATTAATATGTGAAAATAAGATACGTAAGATATGCTTTATTTATGCCTCTGAGTTGTAATAATGAAATGCATGGGTTTTAGCATACACTTAACTTAGCCCTATTGCTTTCTCCTGGTGCAGAAACTCATGTGTATGCTACATGGATGCATCACTTATGTTTTCTTTGACCTGTCTACAATATGCATCATTTTTATAAATAAGTATAGTTAATTTTTTGTAGATTCTGATAAGCTGTCTGGCTTTCTTAGCAGATAAAATCAGCTCCTCTTTCAGAGTGTCTCTTCTCCCTGTTCCCATTGCCAAGTCTTTTTTGAAGCAGTTGCACCTAAATCAGCAGAACTTTTGCTTCATAATTTTCTTGTCAGGAGAGTCCTTCTCAGATAAGATGGAAAAGTTGACTCCTCAAGTCCAACAGTCACACATGTTCGATTAAATTGTCATCCCCATTCAGTGTACTGGTATGGCTGGTCTGGAACATTGATTGCAAAGGATAAAGTCTTCTTCAGTTGCTCTATTCCCAAGGAAATCCTACATTCTCAGAAAAAATTCTTTTAAAAATACTAAATAAGGAACAAAAGGAAAATCATATTCTTCTTCACAATTCACGCTTAGTATTTAAACATTTTTCTGGTTTGTCTTGACTATGTGTTTTGCTTTGAGGTAAGACTTAGGATAGTCTAGTGAAAGTATTTCATTACCTAACTTCTCAGCCCCTTCGGTTGAACTTGGTGGCAGTCTGCTGGGACCTGGAAAAACACACCTATGCCTTTAATGAACAAGAGGAGTTTACTAACCAAAGTGGGGTACAATAGCTTCTCTCCAGATGACTTTAAAATACTTCTAGGAATAGGTTATTTTTTTTAATTATGCAGCCTTCTATAATTTCAATTTATGCTTTGGCATTCAGTTCTGATTATGATACTTTACATTATATAGCACTTTCCATCTGCAAATGTTAAAGCAGTTACAAATGCCATGTTAATTCTTAAAATACTCCTCTAAAAAAACCCTAGTATTTATCTTATTTAGGGATAAGGAAAACTCAGCACAGAAAAATTGAAATGGCATGAAAAATTGTCTGGGTTGCTTGTAGGGGGGTGACCTCCAGATCACACTCAAGTTATTTAACTGTATTCTGCACTCCAATATAAGATATCATGTGCTAGGAAGTGAGATGGTTTTTGCCACAAATACTATTTATATTCCACTGCAAATTAATAAAGGACAGTTATTAAAGTATTGTGTAAAGGGCAATATTAAAATTAGTTGACTTGTTCATGGTAGAAATTTTTTTTAATAGGACAGCGATCAAGAGGTACACAGCTAGGTTCTGTCCCATCTCCTCTGTTCCTCAAGTCTTCACTTTCTCCTCTTGGTCTGGCTGGCCTTCAGAACCTTGTTCTATTCTTACCAGTGACCGTCTCTGATTTATGTTTGACTCCAAGAAACATTTTTCAAGACTTATACTGCTCTACACACAATATGTACGCTAGATAAGAAAGGAGCTCATTTCTAGCTCTGAGACACCTCTTGATCACTTAATTGTTGGTTCTAAGGAGAACAGCAGTGCATTGTCTGAACCTAAGAGTCTATTGCTATTTCAGGTGCACTAGATTATCCCACTGGACCTCCAAGTGCCTCCTCAGAAAGGCATGGATCTTGCATGTATTCTGTGTCACATTGGTGAGACTCACGTGAGTTTCTTATGTCGTAGGACAGCTAATTAGATACCATTATTTTGGCAACAGAATCCCAGAAGAGGCACCAAATGCAGCTATATCATCACAATTCCCATCAGCATGAGTTAGAGACAAGACTGCTGTCTGGTCAGACAGCTTCTCAGTGCTGAGGTTGTCTTGAAGTGATGCCAAATATATTAATATCCCCAAATTTGATATGATAAACATATTCTATGCTGCAAGACCTCATGGTTTCAATTGAACTTCCATCATGTCTTTCGGCCCCTCTAAGGAGTCCTTTTCTCAGTCAAAGTCCTCTGCTTCTTCATCAGGAACACAGTGCTTCCCAGGCTCATTGGGATTAGGAGTCTAGTGTTCTTGTGACATTTGAGGTTACTTTGCTAAAAGCTTTGGAATGATTAGTTCCAAAACACTTGCAGTCCAGCCAGTGCCATGCCATAGGTTAGTCATAATCACTGAGGCTGAAAGGGTCTTTTAATGGACTTGTGTCTTTTTTGTATTGTGGAAGAATAATTTATTCTTAAAACATTGCTAGTAGCTGACTCTTGACTTTCACCTTCTACTTTGAGGATGCTAAAATACATGATAGCTCTTTCCATGACCGAACTGTTCCTTTTTAGATATATATAATTATGTTCTTGTGTAATTTAAGTACATTATTTTTTGACAAAGAGCAGTAGATTCTGAATGTCATTCTAACTTTTTTTTTTCTGCTTTTGCTAGATCATTTTGCTGTCCTTGATTATTTTAAGTGAAAATTCACAGAATTCTAACAGGCAATGCACAAACATTTTCCCACTGTGTTTCACAGTTACAGTAAACACTTCTATGTTTTTTGTCTTTTTGACTGTTAGTGGAGTCATAGTTAAGAGAAAGCTAGCTTTGAACGAGTTTTTTTACAGTTACTAGGGTTTGTAGTTGTCCTTAAAGGTGTTTGGGAATAAGTTCTGGTTTCATTGGCCAGTTGCTGTAACAGTTTTTCTCCTGCTCACACAAGGCTGGCTATTCCATTATTCCAGAACTACCTTCTAATCCTGCAAATTTTGATCAGTATTACCTAAAGAGCAAAATTATGAATTTTTAAAAATGATGCATGGAAAGCCAGTTTTGTGAATGAAGATATGCACTGAATGCATTGTGTTAGTGAATAAATGGATTGTTGTGATACATATTCCTCGTTTGCAACTTTTAAAGTTGTAAATAATAAAAGTAAATGCAAAAACTTACAGAGATTTAGCTTAAAATTTGAGTGCATGGCTTATAATTGAAAAATTAGGATGCTAAGAGAAGGGCACAATTTTCGTACCAAAGACGCAGGGGCAGGATGGTCGTCATACTGTTTAATCAAGAATATTTGTACATGTGGTGAAATGAATTTTTCTTTTTTTAAGCTTTGTTTTCCATATCATGCTTATCAGCCTCTCCTGGGTTCAGGAAAGCAGTTTCAGTTAGGCCCTTAGATAAATAGGGGGTATTGTTTACATGATACAGGGCAAGATGCTAAATGACCCTTCAGTGTCTCTTATTGTCTTGCTCCTTACAACTGGATTTCATGTGCATGTAGAAAAGGTACAAAAGAGAGAAGCTGCAATCACACAATTAAAACTTCTGAGGTTAAAAAAGCAGCCTGATTGAGAGAAGTGTGATTAAGCTTTGTTGATGCTCCTAATAATTCATGCCATGTGCTGATCTGTATTCAGAGCCACCAGGTAGAGCTGACCTAGCATTTCTCTGTGCTGTGCACCTGTGAGCCATCAGAGTATTGCCTGGTCCATGGCCAAACTTACTCTGGAATTTTTCCCAGGCTTAGACTTCGGTTTTACAAATACACTGTCATTCTGTTGGTACTCTTTGAATTTTTTGCCGTTTATCTTTACTTTTTTATAATTAAGATGATCCAGAATGGCAAGACTGAAATGTAGGTGTTCTAAATGGCATTCATAAATTTTTCGAGGTGTGCAATTTGACCTTAGCCAAGTCACTATATAAAGTTTCTGAGCTCTAAAATGAATGTAAAACTTACTTGTTCTCATATATTTTTCACATGACTCAGTGAAGGTTTTCTTTAAGCCTTTAATGTAAAACTATTTGAGATGCCAGAGCACTATGATACTGTTTATTTGTGTCTTCTGCAGCAAGTCAAAGAAAACAAAATCATGCAAAGAATCTAAAAAAAAATAAAAAATTTTCTCTCTGAATATTATTGATTCGCCATGTTCTCCACACAATTGTTTAGGCCTTGTTGAAATATATAAATATGAAAATAAACAGAAGATTTCCTCTTGATGTTACGATTCAGTTGAATTCCCTTTCAGAAGCATTTTAAGCTTCACATGCAATTTGTGACTCTACCTTACGGTACAAATGAAGCTGTGCTCTGCGGTGTACAGGCAAAGGCTGAAAATATGTTCTCGGGAGCATGAGGAAAATTATGTTCTGACTACACAGCAGCCTGAGATACTGTCCCATCTGCTCCTGCCCACCCCACCCCTCCCAGTTCCTCCTTTATGCTGTATCTGGGACTCCTGAAACTCCACTGAACTAATTCGGCACACTAACCTCATAAAAAAGTGTTCGTGTTTTTCTGAAGTTAGTTTTCCGCTGGCTTAGTGCACTGAAATGGCAGTCCATGGTTAGGGAAGTCTCAGACAATGCAAGGCAAGGTTTGAAGCTTCTATTTTGTGTCCTGTGAAAGAGAAGACTGTGACAGCAAGCTGTCAGGTTGGCTTAAACTGCACCTTCGGTTAGAAAACAGGAAGCTGCCTTTGCATGGAGTAGGTGCCTTCTGGTTCTTCATTCGTAGCTTGTGTAATGTGATTACGTCCTTGTGATAAGATCTTAAAGTTTAATAATCTTCTCCTGCTTTGTAGTCCCTTCCTCTACTGCTTTCTCCTCTTCAGCCAAAGGTCCGTGCTGCTCTTGACCCAGTAGGCTTGCTGCCTTTGGCCAGTGGCCACCCGTATCAGCAGAGCGTTGGAGGTGGAGCGGCGTTCTCTGTGAAGGATCCAAGCTGCAACGGGTCGGTCCCTCTGTCATTCTGCGTCTGTCAGTCATTCCTCCTTCTGAGTTGAGTGGGTTGATTAGACTGATTAAAGTAGGTGTCTGGATTGAGCGGGTTAAAGAGCATCCATCTGCTCTGGATTTACTGCTGCTTCAGTGGAGGCAGGAAGGCCAGGAATTAGTGAGTGGCTTAGTCCTTTCTCACTGCTGGCAGCTGACAGGAGCACTGATGAGGTGATAATGAACTAAAAAGTCTGCCTTGTTGGCTGGGTGGGAAAGGGACCCAGACAGTGGGCAAGTCTCAGCCCTCTTCTTGCCAAGATTTTCACATTTTAATAGAATCCATCTAAAGCAAAATTAACAGGTATACTTTCCTGGACAAATTTCAGTAATGTAACTTATCACCGGTGGATACGAAAGAAATATGTATCGTGTTACTTGCAGCATGGCAGCTCTGTAGGGTTCAGGCATCTGACAGCCCAATCAAATGGGAGCATTGGCAGGAACAGGAATGTTTATCAAATACAAAATAAAATGTAACTTCTTTTGTTACCACCTGAAGTTCTGCGGAAGATAACTCTTCCATTGTAGTTATGACTTTTGGTGGCACTTATTAACATTTCTCAACCCTAACAGTTAATCCTTAAACTATCCAAATCAAAATTTGCAGATGCATCCTAAAGGCATTGGTTTGTGTTTTCCCTCATTGCTTTAGGTGCTACAAAGCATTATTTTTCTTACTTCTTTAAACCTCTGTCTTTCATCAGAACATGTTCCAGATTCCCTGTAACCTCACAATATTTTACTTTTGACACAAGTCCAGCTGATGCCAAGCATGAGTGTTCATTATGTGTATATGGTGACACAATATGAATATACTAGCATACCAAGGTGTAAGAAGCACTTTAAGCCAGTCGGATAGCCGAGGAATACAATGTAGGCACTCAACGGGTTTCTTAAATTAACATATGGTGTTCTTCTCAACTTACTTGTCGCTGACAGACTTAATAAAGGTTCAGGATTTTACAGGCCTTTAATTTGGAAAGAGTCCACAGAGAGTATGAATATGAAATCTCTTGGTAAGAGTTTGTCTTTTTCTTAGAAAACAACACTAGAGAGTTTTGCAAGCTGGGTTAGAAACTGTTTATTCCGTAGTCAAAGTGTTTGGAAAGCAACTCATTCATAGAGGGTGAACCTCTCTGACCTTTATGCAGAACATTGAGGGGGCTGCATACAGGGAAGATCATGACCCCAGAGTCTCCGGTGGCTGTTGATTGAAACCTTGTGTTTCAAGAAATAAATGTTTAAGAATACTTCCTTATAAGACCTGGGCTGCATATGCAGACTTTTTTATAGCATTTTAACTATTTTGGTAAAAGGTGTTTCTTCCCCTACCCCCTTCTGATCCTAACAGAAAGGGCTAACTCAGCACAATCGTTAGTACGACCCTTAGACTGAATGCAATTTTGTCATTATAAATATGACTTAAATTGATACAGCTTCTTTTCCTAAGCCCATAGGCCCAAACTGTCTCTCTGTAAGTATGTCTATATGACTATAACAATGTCTGCATTCATGGGGCTGCATATGTCAGTTGCAGTGATGTGTTTTGTGGGTACAAACCAGTCCAAAAAGGAAAAACTAGTAAAGAAAGGACAACTCTAATGGGTGGGATTGGATTTGAGGGATGTTGGGAGACACATAAAGACCGTATAAAAACTTCATTTGCTTGTTTAATTGTTAGCAGTCAGACAGATTGAAGCAAATATTTTCATACAATTTATTTGGTGTCCATATATGCCCCTTCATTCACAGAAATTCAGGAACTTTGGAAATTCTTACTTCATCAGCCTTGTTCACATAGACCTTTAGCAATGGTATTTAAATGGTATTTAGCAATGCATGGGGATGCAAATAGTCCTGCCTATACAGTCAAAGCAACTAATCACTTTCAGATTAGATCTGTCCTTTTGTAATTGGTGAACTATCCTGTTTTGTTAGCTCTGCCGATGCACATCATATGGTGTACAGTCAGGGCTCTAACAACTTTCATTGCTACCTAAGGAATGCCTCTTTTCACTGTGCCTCATTTGTAACATGAATGTTGTGATTCAGGAAGAGGAAGGAATTATTTTTAACCTGGTATATTTGGAGGAGGTATCAAGGAGTTAGCTTAGCAAGGAGTTAGCTTCATGGGCTGTTATTTATGACTAGCAAGAGACAGTCCCTTTTATGCATGTTATGGCTGTAATTCATCGTTTTCAAATTAATTAAAATTAATATATCTGTTTTGTCATTCTTTTATTTTGGAGGGGCACGCTATTTATTCAAAAGCTATACCATTTAGCATAAAATGAGATGTGGTTGATAACTGTTCACTAACAAATCTCAAAAAGTAGTCTGTCCTCTTGCAACCCTTTCTCAAGTGTGTCCCTCAAATAAAGCCAGCAGTGGTGTTGAGTAGAGTTGCTAATAGTCTTCTAGCCATACTATCTTTAAATGATCCTTTTCTTCTAGTAGAGTGGATGGAAGGTTATCAAATGGCATTCTTGAATCTGTAACGGGATAGGATTTTTTTTTTTTTTACCAGGTCAGTTTTGTCAAAATTTATCGCAAAATAATTTAGAGTAACAGGTTCAAATGTGTTTGTCTGAACAGACAAAATTTTATCATCTGTTCTGTAATTACATAGTAAGGGTATATTACTGCTGTTTTGGCTTGTATTATGACCATTCACTCATTTGTGCTATGTACCTATTATTCATGTCTAAAATATAAACCATTTTGATACGGAGAACACCAAAGAAATTTTTACCATAGAAAAATAGCTATTCATGTACACTTCAGAATGACAGTGGTGTCCACTTGATCACATTATCTTTGAGTCTTGTCTTCTTCTCTTTGTACAAGGTCTGTGGGGAAGCAGATTGTGGAAACTGGGACCACTGCATAAAAAGTCAAAATTCATCTCCAGATTTCTTCTATGCAAGACTTAGGCATAAAGGCCATCAGCTTTGTCTTCTATCTAATGTCTCTTCCTGTTTTTAGTATTTTGTGGGTTTATAGCCTCCAGGTATAGTCTTCTAACTCAGGAGAATTAGGAGTGCTATGTATTATAACAAAAAATTAAGCAGAAAAACAGATGTATCTTGATTAAAAGTATTTATTGGTGCTCTAGGTAGCAACTTATATTGATGAATATTGCCAAACTTTCACAGTCCATTCATATTTAGCCTCCCATATTTTTTCTCTCAAGGAAACCAGAGTGCACCGTTTTTAAACTTGATTATGGGTTAGAAAATACCAAGTAATTATCTGCCCAGAAATCATTTTTCATTCACTCCTTTTTTTTTTTCCTTTTTTTTTTTTCCCGCTTCTTTTTTTTATGTTGACTATACTCATGAGTCAGAGTGTGTCAGAGTTCCCAATCCTGCCCAGGAACGATTATAATCTGCTCTAGTTTCTTAATACTGTTTAAAGAATGTTTCCTTCTGTGGGATCATCCTCAGAAACAAAGGTGGCTGCTTGTCCACAGGGAGTATGTGAAGAGTGTGAGGGCATGTTTCATGGCATTGTGTAGTCCTAAAGAGAAGCACTTTAGCCTAGGAAACATTTCCTTTTGAATAAGGCTGTAGAGAAACTTCTTTGGCTTCTTCCAGGGCTTTATTGACATTGCTGCCATTGTGATTAAGTTTCTTGGTATCGCTGATTATAGTGATGGTGTAGAGCCAAAATCACTGTTGATTTTGGCTGAGCAGGAAAAAAGACAGCATGAAAATGTTTTTGGGAAAAAAAAAAAAAAGAAAAGGAGTAATTGTTAAGATTGAGTTTATTGTTGTATCTTTTGTATCATGTTAGAAATGAAACTGATTTTTTAACACCATAATTTTAGTATATTTCGTGGCAGAGGTGCTGGGTGAGGCGGCCTTTAAAGAATAACATTTCCTTGCTGAACACACAGAGTGCATAAAAAGTAAACTGACTGTGTGCAATTCCCTGCTGTGGTTCATTGCTTCTTGGGAGTTTCATTTTGGAGAGCAGGTGCCCCTGTTCTTTCCTACTGGCTCAGCTGCATCTTGCTTGATCCAGCACAGTTTTCTTTCTGTGCCAGGATACATGGTGACAGTTCCTACGTTTCTTCGCATTCCATGATACCCATGACAGCAATCAACCTCTTTTTATAAAAACTGATGGTTTTCTCCTCTAACCTGAAAAGTTAAGCATGTTCATTCTGAGCCCCAATTCATAGCTAGAACTTTACCTACAGCTTTAAAAGCCACTACTGGAATGTGAGTGTGTGGGCTTACTTCCAATGAGACTTTACCTTCTCATGTTAAAACTATGTTTCTAAGCTAGTGTTTGAACATAAAAATGTGTCTGTGGTGGGTTAACTCTGGCTAAGGGCCAAACTTCCATCCAGCCACTTGCTCGCTCCCTCTCCTCGGCACAACAGGGGAAGAATATAGGATGAGAAGGCTCTTGTGTCATGATAAAAACAGGGAGATTGCTTACCGGTTACTGTCACCAGCAAAACAACCTCGACTTTGGTAAAATTAATTTCTTGCCAATTAAAATAGATTTGGGTAGTGAGAAAGAAAGACAAATAGTAAAACAACACCTTTTCTCCCGCATTTCCCATGGTCAACTTCACTCCATTGCTCCAGGCTTGTCTACCCACCTCTCTGAGTGGTGCAGGGAAGGATGGGATGGGTACGGTCAGCACATAATTTTTCTCTGCAGCTCCACTGTCACACAATTCCCCTACTCCAGCCTGGGCTCTCATCACGGGGCTGCAGTCCTTCAGGAAAAAATCTGCTCTGGCTGGCTCCTGCGAGGACTGCTCTGGGTATCTGCTCCAGCATGGACTGTCCACAGGCTGCAGCAGATATGTGCTCTGGCACCTGGAGCACTTCTGCAGCCTCTTCCTCCTCCGACCTTGGTGTTCCCACTGCTGTTGCTCACTCTGTCCCCCCCACCACCCCCCCTTTCCTCTGCCTGGGTGTTGGGTTTTGCCGTTTCTGAAATACATTTTCTCAGAGGTGCCACTAGCTTGGCTGAGGGGCTCAGCTGTGCCCTGAAGTGTGTCCACTGGAGCCATCAGGAACTGGCTGTGTCCAGCACAGGACATCCGTGCTCTCTTCTCACAGAGGCTCCTGCAATCCCCCCACTGCCAACACCTCACCATGGACACGCAATAGAGTGTCAAGGGATTTTTAAGATTTTATTTATAGGGGAAGTTTTGACAGTATAACAAAGCTTACTAGTGCAGTACTGTGCCACTTGCACAGTGAAAAAGAATGAAAAAGGAATTTATTTATGATGTCGGGCTTTAACTCTTGCAGGGATGTAGACAAGGCTGCTTGTACAGGAGTACAAGGCTACTGTGGGGAGGCTGTTCTCCTCTGCTAAGTGGAGGACTGAGGGGAAGGGTGAGCGTTGTCTGTTTTCAGCTCAGATGGTCTTTCTTCTGGGCTCATGCCGCATTTCATTGCAATAGAATTGGGCCTTAGTCAGTGAAACTAGAGATCTATTTAAAACACGTAGAAGCCCTTCTTTATGCAGCAGGTAGTGAGGCTTTGTGGCCACTGAGTGCTGTAGAGACAGTGTCAGCAGGATCAAACGTGGCTTAGACAGATTCATGGACAATAGGTCCGTAAGTGGATATTAGAATGAGATTAGACAGTGATGTGCTCTATAATATCCTTAATACTATAATTCTCAATGTTGGCAGAAAATGAAGTAAATAGTCCAATGGTCTATGTTGTAGATTATATTAGAACTGAAAAAGTGTAAGCAAGAGAAAAGCATGACAGTGAGGTCTGAAAGGTTGCAATTAAAAGAAGTATTCTGGAGAACACTGAAGGATTTTGAAAGATTGTGTGGAAAACAGAAATGTTCGTCATATGTGTTTCTCTTTTTGGTATCCAGAGTAACTAACGCCAATATAAAGAATGCCAAAAAGATGTAAAGAGGTAAATAGCAAATGGAAGAGAACCAGAGATACAGGCAATGAAGGAAGATTAGTCTTTTTAAGGAGCAAGAACTGAGTATTAGTCAGAACAATAGTTTTCGACTGTAAAAGAAAAGTTTATGTTACGTAATGTGAAGTTAACAAATAGAAAGAGACCAAATTCATGGAAAGATGGACTAGATCCCTGTTGGTACTGAAATTAAGGAGACAACACTGAGCCCAAATGAATTTGGAATTAGTGGCATGGTACAAGGAGGATGCTAAGGAAATCATGGGATTTTGCCTGAAAAGACAAGCAGCAGAATTTGTTTGTCCCGTAGGTGGGTGTGGTATACTACTGAAAATCTGCAGATCTTTTTGTCTTATGGCTTTAATCCTGTTTCTCTTAAGAATGCCTCTTTCTACAATGCTTCTGCATATTATCAAGTGTCGAAGTGGATCAGATCTAAGTGATCAGCGGGACTTGAGATCACTTCAGTGACCGACCCTGATCATTAGTAAAAATAGCAAAACTTGATTGGAGGAAGCAGATTTGGAGTTTCTTTAGAAGTGCCTACAATAGTTTTTAAGCAGTTTGATCACACAGTGATTCTTTTTAACCTAAAAATTACGTTTGCTTTAGGTTTCCCTATAATGGAAATGTCTGATTCCCTTCTGCTACAATTGCAATCACTGTTTTCATTTCTCCTTATTGTAACTTTATCTTGTTTTACCTCCAATTTTTCCATTAATGTCAGGAAATAAGAGCCTGACATGGTAATGCTTATGAGTGAAGCCTGGTCCTTGGCATCCTGACGTTTGAACTTTATGGATTAGAATTGTTGACTCACAGCAATCAGTTTCACTCTTGTTGTGTCTGACAGGGAACAGAGGGGACTAAGCCAAAACCAGAGCCCCCAGAGTACGGGCATTAGTCCTGTCTTTTCCAAAGTGAATGGTTTCCCTTCTAAACAGACTCTGGAAAGAAGCTTAGTAATTCCTTAGGGAGGCAAGTTATAAAACTTGAGATGCAGATATTTAAATCCTATGAGCCAGCCAGCAGTAGTGGAATTGGCCGTCAGAACTTGTAAAAATCTCAACCAATCTCTTTTATTGTCTTGTGGCTGCAGCAATGAGGTATCTCAGCTTTTGCAAGGTGAACTTTCCCTACCATATCCCATTTGCTACTGTTTATGTGTATACAAAGAGCGATGTGAGTTGTATTTAAAAGAAGCATCTTTAGGGTGGAAGAGGTTATCACAGAGGTCCTTTCAACTGCTGAAATGTACGAGCATGAGAATTTAAATCCATGATACTAGAGGGGCTACAGAATTGACGGGAGCCCAGTCCTGGATTTATTTGATTTTTGTACTTAAAATTAGTGGTGTCTCAGGCACTGTTGGAGATTCTTGTATACAGTATTTTGAGCTGTGTAATTTTCACCGGAAGCTGTCAAACATATGGAGGAATTGCCATTTGCAGGCCCGGTAAGAGTTCTGGAGTGTTTGAGAAGTGTTACCTCTCCACTGGCATATGAATCTAGATTATTCAGGGAACTTCGTAAGAAAAATTCTCTTATCTGCTGTTCCTCTTGTTATGTATGATGCTACCACAACTTGCAGTAGAACGTGACTCTAACTAGAAATATCCTTCCTAATCATAAACTGAAACTCAGAGAGAGTAGTTCTGAACGGTAAACCTCTCCATCTTGTGCATCAAGCCTCAGAAAATCTCTCCCCATTCAAGCTGTGGGACTCAGTCTGGCTCTAGTTAGAATTCTGTTGTCTTAGACAGCAGACCAGTGTCATTTCTGGAAGTCTTCTGATAGCCATAGTGGGTTGAAGAGGAAATTGTACTGCACTTAAAAGTGATTATATGGTATGGTTGTCTGTGATGGCAAGGGATTGAACTTGGTGAACTTACTAAAACAGGAGTAGACAGAAAAATCGATGTGGGTGGCAGCCATTTAAATGATAAGACATTATTAAAACATTCATGTGGTCCTCCCTTTTATGCACTAACCTGTGGTTTAGACAAAGGGTATCCATAGACAGCCACATGAAGTGTCTGTTATTTGTTTCTTTTGGGACACACAAAAATCATGAATACTGTATCTTCTTAGCATGTAATATAACATCTTGATCTGATTAACATTATGTCTGCCTTATATAAATGTATTTGATGCTGGAACATTGCTAGGTTAAAACTGTTGTCCTCAGGTCTTGTGCCAGTTCAGGAATCAGTTGTAGACTTCCAATTTCAGACATGTTGATATTATCATGAATTGTGCAACTGCAAATGATGCTGCCCTGGTAACTGGTTGATTTTGGAACTTTATATAAAAGGAGACAGAATGATAAATTTTCAAGGGGATGTGATTGCATCTTGATTCAAAAAGAGAAATGTTTGCATGCAAGTTAACTGGAAGGAAAACAAATTCTAGAGTGGAAATCAGCATGTATTGCTGTTCAAAACTTGCTAGAATCTATCTAATACAATTCTGTATTTATAACTGGATCTGTTTTTTTCTATTGAGTTGCATTTGCAGTACAGACTCTCCTCTTGTAAAAATGTTCTTTGGCATTTGTAAAGTCCACTACACTGGCTGATAACTTGACTACTCTTCAGGTCTTCCATCTTTTTAGTGACATCGGCTCCAACTTTTATCAGTGCTTGGTTTGCTACATCACAGCAGTCCAGACTCACCTGTGTGGTATTTCAGAGGCCCTTCATCATCCTTCTGGAGCTGGGTGGAACAGCTTTTGTTATGCAATTGTGGTCACTATGGTTTGAAGCAAAGTGGGGAAGTTGAAGGCTTAATCCTTAAGAATTAGTCAATAAAGCAATGTTTAGTTTAGAAAATAACCCCAAGGAACAGAATATTTTCGGTGGCAATTCCTTGCCTTATGCATTTGTTTTCAGAGTGCAGAGGACTCTGAAACTTCGCCTTTGGTTGGATACACAAAGGAGACTTTGCAGAGTCCACCTGTACTTTTACCATTCCTAAATGCAAAACTGTCTTGTACGCTTTCTTAAAGAGGACATTCTGTTTACCTGGTATGACCTTGTTTAACAGCATAAACATCGTAAGTGCACCATCAATAGAATAAAAAAATAAAATTCCATTTAAAATAGCTTAATATGAAGTGAGGAACCTTGTTGAATATTGACAGCAAAGATCCCCAGTTTTGTATTTCCTTTTGCATAGGAACTGAAAAATCATCCTAGAATACATTATATTGCCTGGTTACTCCAGTAGCTGTCCTACAGCATGGGTTTGAACTTTCTGAGACTGAAAAATTCACAGTTTCTGGGCAGTGTTGTAAAAAGCAGATTGCTGTAGATAAGGTGGTCGCTACTGTGTGCTTCCTCTGACATCATTCAGTTCTCACTTATATGCTGTAAAAGAAGTAGATGAAGTCAGTTGTATGCAAATGCCTCATTTAGACTTTTGTGCTCGGGAGTACTTGTGGGCTGTGGATCCCACTCTTACAGATAGATCCTCCCATGGCAATAGTTTTCATTCCTAAAACTAGGAACAAAACAAGTTCTCTCTCTCTCCTGTTTATTAAAGTGTTAATCTCTTTTGTTGTCCCACATTAATTCCAGTATGAGATGCATGACTTTTCTCATTAGCTGAGGTGGGACACTGTGCACGCAATTCTGAGTGACGAATTCTACTTGTGGAGCAAGTGCCTGGTTTGAGGCAATGCTGAGAGTGATAACATAAATAAATGCCTTTTTAAGTGGTCCAGAGAGCTTGGTGAAGGCCTTTGGCATGATGTTTGCTTCACAGGTGCATTCCCAGAGTGCTGTATAATAACCACTAGCTTGAAAAAAATCTAGTAATAATACTAGCTTATTATTTCTCAGGGTGTTGTTAAAAATTATTGAATTAGTTAATCAGTATTAAATCTCAGAAATTGTTAAAGCAATCCATTGCATTATTAGAATTTTTATTAAAATTACTGCAATGCCTAAGCATTGTTACCTGTTCAATATTTTTTCTAAATAATAACAAGATGCTATTACTTATTGCCTGTACTATTTGAGCTACCTTTGTAATTACCTATCATCATGCCCTCTGTAGTCTTTAGATGCATCAACTATTGCTAAAATAAGGGGGCGAACTCTAATAGGAACACATGCTGCCCTGGATTTAACAAGGCGCTTGTTTTTAATTAAAATTTTTAATGTACATTTTGAGACTTCACGATTAATCTCTGTCAAATATAATAATAGTAATAATTGAAGACATTTCTAGTTTGAAAAAAACAAAAAAATCTTAAATGCCTGCAGGGGTTTTTTGGTAAAAATCCTTATATGAAATGCTTATATGCCTGGGAAATGAGGAGGGGCAGAGCCCCGCTTTGCCACGTTTTAGCCTGGAGTGAATTTTGATGGCAAAATTCCAAACCCCTAAAACCCTGGGACTTCAAGTAAGCGTTGACATTGATGTAACCTGAGCAGTACAAATGAAGTTGCTTTAATACTGTGGATGTTCAAGAGCAACGATTACTGATGGAAAATACAGAAGTGCAGATAATGTACAGGAAGAGCCATTATGAATTTGCTTCACCAGGTCCTTCCTAAAGGGGTTTGTAAGGGGCCGCTATGGTTGTTGATGACTTTAATCTGCGTTGCCTGTCTTAACCATGCTATAGAGGTAGGAAGTTGTAAGTCACAATCTAAACGCACAGCTAATGCCTTCTGCCACTTTAAGGGTCTGTGAAGAGTTTCTTTAATTGCAAAAGATGGCTGAAGCATCGCTCTGTTACAAGTTCCTGATTTCCTTCCTTTTTCCCTCGTGCCAACTCCGCCTGCTATCCCCCTCTCCCAGCCCTGATATTTCTGTGTGTGGCTTCATGCAAGAAGTGGGGGTTTTTTTATAGCGTTCACATACTCAGGTGTCTGGGACCTGCACAGGCTCAGCCTGTGTGCAAATCTGGTAGATGATCTCATGATGTGGTTTGAATAGGCTCTGTGTGGTCAGCGCTGCTGCCAGCACCTGAGGGAACTGGGGCTGTCTTTCCACATTAGCAACACAGAGCAGGGCTGGATTCGAAATAATCTTGCTATGGAGGTTCTCAAAGCTCTCATGCACAGGAGGAGCCTCAGAAACCAGCCAAGAGAGAGACCTCTCGGTGCTGGGTGCAGGGTATACTGAAAGGGAGACCTCTTTGCGACCTGGGAATTATTTCGGTGTATGAACACTATGCTCGAGGGGCAGCTGAGCCAGTTTGTGTACTGATAACACCTCTCTGTTTGGTTCTTGAACGGATTCGTATTACGCACAGTGGGAGCTGGACGTTATTGGTAATAACTTCTTCCTACTGCCTGCTTCCCTTCCCTTCCAAGGACAGGAATTCTCTTTTAGCTGAGAAATTAAATGTCTCTGGAGTGTCTTAATGAAATCAAAGTTTTGTTTCAGAGTCATCAGTTTTACTCTGTCTCTCAGCCATCATCCTGATATTCCTCCCCAGAAAACCCCAAACTAATCAACTTAGCATTGGGCATTCTGAAATGTTTGCTGAGAAAACAGCTCTGTTTTGACAGACAGCAATTATAGCACCTGGGCTATGGGCAGACTTTACAGCTCTTCTGGGGATCTCTTATGAATAGTCACCACGAGGCCAGCACAGCCCTGTGCAAACAAGCTTTGTAACCAAATTGCACTGAAAAACCCCCTTCTTCCCTACCCTCACCCTCCCCTCCCAAAATTACTGAGTAACGTGGACGTTCCTCTGTGGACGTTCCTCTTTTACCTGTTTTGAATCTGAAGAAGTTCTCAGGCTTTATAAGAAAATGCTGTTTGGAATTAGGGAGAGTTACTGTCTTATTCAGATGTGCTCGTTTGAAGTCCCGTACGTGTGTGGGATGGGTGTCATACACACTCATTTTACATTGTTGGATTTGAATTCGTTTTTCATGATTGTGAGAACTCCGCAGAATGTATGAGGGTGAGGGTTTGGAGTGATTCAGCTGCATGGAAAATTAAGGAGAGGATGTCAATTAATCTAAACACAGCTTTTGTCTGCGTCCTTTGGGGAGGCAAATTGTCTGATCTTGTTTCTCATGGTTGAATTGCTCAATGGTCATAAATCGCATTTCTTTTGAGAGGAAGCAATGCACTGTCTGAGGTCACGCAGTCCTCTGCTACCCATCCGAGTCTGTCTTGGAGAACCTGGGATCTCTTCTCAGCTGCCATTTTTTCCTTCCACTGTGTTGATTTATGCCTACATCACTCCTTGTTTAATAGAAACTAAAAATTCTCCTGTTGGTAGCATTCTTTCACTCTTTTCAGTCTTCTCTACTAGAGGAAAAGGAAAAGAAAATGTCTACAATTTAGTAGCTAACTCAAGACATCAAAAAATCAAATAACTGGTAAAATTCTAATTTAAACAAAATAATATTGACTAGCCATTTTAATAAAAAACTGCCATTAACTTTAATGTTGTAAAGCTGTTACAGCATGATACCCTCCTTGTTCTAAAACATTCTTTTTCCCAGAGAGTCTTTTGGGCCATTACTCTCACCAGTGTTTTCTGTAGGCTGAAATAGGTTATATTTAGTGTGTGTACTTTATTTCTGCTTCGAGAGCAGACTCCCTTGCTCTATTTTTAAATGAACTACTTCAAAATCCTTTGCAGTGAGGTGTACGAGACCGAAAAACGTAAATGACTGACTTTTCTGTGAAGAAGGTGTCTGTTCCAGTCAGGTTGTTATTGCTTTCCTCCCCTCAGAGTGACCTCTGCTGTGAACATGCACTGGCCTCTCTCAGCGTCTTGACGGGGAAGAGGGGCTTTCATACATCCCTGAACACACTGTTCCCTTTGCAGCCAGACGAAAAGGCGCTGATCTCTCCGAGGAGCGCAGCGGCGGCTCCGAGGCCACATGAAAGTTAGCGGTGTTAATCCCCTCACTACACCTTGTGGTAGACTTTGGTTACCACGCTACGCCACGGGTAACGCTTTCGTAGGACGTGCTCGTCTGGAGGCAAGGGGGAAAAAAGTTCCATTGCTATTTGTTATAACCTAAAAAAAAAAAATCACCTGGAAAAGCTAGAGTTTGGCATGTTACTGAGCTTTTCATGGCATCCCTGGCATATTTTCTATTGTTGCACAAATGAGCTCTCAGGTCTGAACACCACAAAGGGATGGTTTGATTGACACATGTGATAGCATTACATTTAAATAGAAGATTATATAGAGTATCGCCATCAATTAGAGAGGGCAGAGGAGATAGTTCTCATTTCTACCATTTATTCTACTCAGTTACCAGTATCTTCCCTTTATCTCTGTAACACCAGTAAGTAAAAAAGCAAGACATGTGAGGGGGGGAAAAAAAAGTCTATATTTCCTTTTGTTTCTCTTCTATGCTTTGCATTGTAAATATGCTAATAATAAAATATTACTTGTCAGAGTTTTTTAAAATAGGATTGAAGATTACACATTCTAGATAAAACCTAAAAATCAAAACTTGCTTTTTCTCTCCACCCTTGAAGTCATTCTATGTGTCACAGTTAAGCACTTTGCTGCAAATGATTAGCTGGAAAATTCTTATGGATCTGCCGGTGCAAATTTCTATTTTATCTGAAGATGATTTTGCTAAGCAACTTAAGGTGCTTTCCTGCCGTAGTCCCTCAATATATTACTAGCACGGGTAAATAAGCTTTTCAAAATGAAGAGATGTACAGATTCTTTGATCAAACCTGTATATGTTCGTTTAATGGAAGACTAAAACAGTATAAAGTATCCCCACAAGTAGCTAGTGTTATGATTACATTTCTCAACCTCCGTAAATTTCACCTTAAATGCAACCTTAATTTATTTTTTTTTATTAAATACAATTTTGGGTGTATTTTTAAATAAATAGAAGGAATGCTGAAAGTTTTCTGGAATATTTAATGAATATTTACAGCCATTTAGAAGGCAGAGGGAATCCAGTCCCTTAATACAGCTCTTACTATATGAAGTCAATGACAATTTTGTCTTTGGTTTCAGAGAGAACACCATTCATACTTACTGTGGTGATGAAATGACCACTGTTCTTTCTTAATGCCAGTATTTAAATTATTAAAAACCTGTTCAATTATAAAAATGTGCTGTTTTCTTTTGGTGGTAAAATAGTCAGCATAATTAGAATTGCAGGAAAAACAAGTCAAGAAAGATCTATTCCTTTTTTTTTCTTCAATTTATTAAGCCATTTGATGTGTTTGCAGTATTCCTAAAATATTATTTTACTAGTTTGTGACATCCTTTATTATTAATTTGGATCACACAGGATTTGAACAGACATGGTTTTGCCTCTCTTCTTAGAAAGGCACTGGCATTCCCTATCTCTTTCTTTTCAATATAAGAAGAATATGTTCTTTTTCAATATAACATCCTGCTGAGGATGTTATACATGTGTTGGGGGTGGCACGCCAAGATTTCTGGTGTCTAAGAACACTAAGAGAAGTTGGCTGAAGGGAATTTTGGCTCCTTGAAAGTTTAATAAATATTGGAATTCTGGTGAAATTCTAGAAGTTATGGAAATGCTAAACTAGAAGTGTTGCAAAGTGGTAGGCAGGATGACTATCTTGCTATGAATTGATTACCTGTTACAATTTCTGATCAAAGTAATGAATAAGCTGATGAAAGATTCTAATAATGTAAATAATTAAAGAATAGGCCTTTAATTAATACCAGTCAACTTGATTTGTGTAAGATGTGTAATGTCAAAAAAATGTGATATGATTCCTTGATTACCTCCAAAGTCTGGTATAAGAAAAAATTAACTTGTTTAATAGAAATAACTTTTTACATTAAATGTAATTAGACTTCTGTAAAAGGCCAATCCCCAACATTATGTGTTAACGCTGAATTGACAATATGCTTAAAGTGAGCATTATCTGTCAGCAAGTACCAATTACATTAAAACTGGACAGTGATATTTATATTTGAGCTTCATAGATTTCAGTACTAGGCTTGATACTAATAATTATTTTATCAGTGGGCTGGAAGTATAAAATGACAGTCAATGGAACCTGCAGGTGATAAAGAAAATGGTATAGTGTTACCTAATGGTGAGAGCAGACATGTGGGGCAATTTAAACTGCTTCTTAATGTGAACTCATTTACACAAAGAGCATCTGAACATTAGGCATATAAATTAGAACAATATGGAGACTATTGTACGCTATTATGAAAGGAATGACTTGGAAAAGATGTAGCAAAGTTATGGAAAAAAACAGTGGGACGTTGGTGGCAGAAGGACTTTAGCTGCATAGAAGGTAGGATTAATGAGTACAAATAGAATGAGAATGAGGATTTTACTTCTATTTTATAGGGTATTTGATACAGTTGTCACAATACCCTGTATAGTTCTAATATCTAGCAAATGAAATAACAGAGACAATAAACCACTGTTTATTCCAGTAGAGACAGTCAAAACAAGGATCATCATCTAGAAACTGAGGACAGAAAAACTAGGATTAGAAAGACATAAGACTTTCTGACAGCAAAAATCCTTAACCACTGAGACAAACTCACAAGGATGCAGCCTCATGGCTTTCAGTCACAAACGGGTGTCCTTTTAAAACACACACCCACCCCTCACCCACCCACCCACCCACCAAATAAGTTATTGGCTTCAATGGGAGCAACTGGATACGATATAAGTATTTGTTCTGTACAGAAAATCAGACTGGATAAAATCATGAATAAGCCTTGCTTCAGCCTACTGTAAGCCCTGAAACAGTCCACAAAAGTGAAGGAGATACAGCAAGTAGGATAAAACAAAATAAAATAAGCAGGTGGAAGAAGTAGTTTTTCTCACAACTGTTTCTGCTTGTAGGAAAAGTAATCATGAAACAAATAGCTTCAGGAAGGTTCAGTCTTGGACAAATCTGATGGGTTTAGTGTTACATACATCTGTTTTATCAATCCTTCTCTATTCCTCTTTCCTTATCTGGACTTTTTTTTACTTTGACCAGTTCAATAGCATTCTTAACTTTCAGTGTTTGATGAATTCTCCCCTACGTTTCCCCCAAACTTCCCCATCTCTATTACTTTCTCTTATGTTCTTGTCCTCTGAAAGGCTTTCAGGTATGTCTCAGTATATGTAAGCTTCATATTCCTAGCTATGGTTTCCATGGAACAGTTTCCCAGGGACATGTTACCTTGTTAGGTCTATAGTTTTAAGATTTGAAAAAACTTTGAAGAGTGAAAATAATCAGGATCTCTTCCACTATTTGCAGAGTGATTGTACAGAATTACTCACTGTCAGAAAAGCCATAGGAAAGTCTTGCCTTTTAACAATAAATGCTTGAAGGGAAGCCTCCTTCCCTTTTCTTATTCATTGTTCCTCAATGCAAACTGTAAAAACACACCTGAGTGAAACTCTTGTTCCGGTGATCCATTATGGATCTGAAGGAGGCAAGGCAAGTTTTTCTTTTTTCCCACTTTGTGTGAACGTGGGATGCCTCCGTTTGGAGAGTCTCCTTTGCTTCCATGGAGAACAGCAGAAATACAGTCAGCACACGCACCACCTTTATCTGAGGGATAACTGGAACACAAGGCAGTCATGGCAGGTTGCTCCTGTACAGCCCAGAAGGCCAATGTGATATAAGTGTTTAGAGATGAGGTTCCCCAGAATATTTAGAGCAGGAAATACCCCCTGCTTTGTGTCATGGCTTAAAATGAGTTTTTCTCTGTTGTTCTTTCTCCTGAAAATGCAACCTGTGGCCTAAGAGTGAGATTACTCTTAGCCGAGAGTGGGGGTTTTCAGGAGTCCAACAGTACCGTCATCTCTGTCACCCCCTCAATTTCTTTCCAGGTGCCAAACCCAAAATTCAGATCACGGTCCTTGATCACAGTGAGAACATTCATATTACAACCTAAATTACACAGCATGTTCTTCAGCTTGGGGGGAAAAAAAAAAAAAACCCCTCTCGGTGAAGGATCTAACAGAGAGACCAATGAGTTACCTTTCAATTCCTTTGTTGCCTTAACATTTGGGGTCAAATTCTTACAGTGCAGAAGAGACCTAAAAGCTAAAATGGAAAGAAAAACAACAGATGGAGAGTATTTATTTCTTGGGTGGGGAGCTATGGCTGAAGAATAGGATTATATCAGTACGTTGAGTCCGTGGTCTTGTCACCACAGTAATCTGTTGCAGGAGGAGGTGGTTTCTATAGGTAGTATTTAGTCTTACATACAGCACGGGCCAGCAAGAAGAGGCGGCGGTGGTGGGGCTGAGACCTATTGTTTCTGTAAGTGGTTGCAGGGCTGTCCAGGTGTCCTGATTTAAAGGCTGCTCCTTGAGACAGGAAATTGTATCTTGTTCTGAGGTTTACTGTAATAAAGTACATAGTCCTGGGGGAATGTGCTGCTGGGCCCATGAATCACTTTATGGGCTGGCTGTTCTGACCTCAGCCCTGTGATTTATTCACGCCATACCGCAGCAGGAATGGCAAAAATGTAACCGGCGCATGGTCTTCCCAGCCTCCCCCCACCTCCAACCCAGATGGGCCTGTGACTGGGAGGCTGCCATAAATCCATAAACACAGGTTTGCTCCGAGCTGGCAGTTTCACTTGTCTTGCCCAAGAGCTCTCCGCTGTGTGTCTGCTCAGCGTCTGCTGGTAGGGGAATCCTCTTGCTTCTCAGGTGTTTCCTTCGTAGTTTTGTGGCCCTGTAGCTCCTCCAGTTTCTTGTGTGAAGTGAAAATCTCGGTGCAGTTGTGGTAGTCTTAGTAAAAATAAGGCAGCTTGAAGCACGCAAGATTTTGGTAATCCCTTTTTTCTTTAAGCTAACAAAACATTAAAAAAGCCAGACCTGACTCTTTTCAGTTGAGGATGTCACTGGTTTACAGACATTACCAGATGTACTCGTACAATCCTTCTCTTAAGTAAATAGTAATACTTGCATTTATGGAGGTATTTTAATGATGTGCTCTTGGTCAAACCACAAGTGACAGTCATGAAGAATAGAACTTGACTCTTAGCTCCAGTAAGCCATGTTTCTATTTCAATTGACTGTGATTGTTTATGTGTTTTGCAGTTAGCAGATGTTAGTTTTAAAAATCTTTGCTTTGTTGGTGGTATTTCCATCTCCATTTTAAAAGATTTATTCTGCATGAAGCATCCTTATATTTTCCTGTAATTCATTGGTCCATACACTTCAGAAAATGTTCAAATTTTTTCCTGATGTTATGCGAAATACCCATTCCTTAAGGATAGTTTCAGGATTAAAAGTTGCCCAATTCACTCATGTTCACCCTGCCTTTCAGTTATTTTCTGCCCCTGACCACTGTGAATCTCTGTACAACTAGGTGTAAAACTCCACTTGTTCTTGCAGTGAATTTGTCTGCTTTAATCTAATCATTTTAAATAGTTTAGACATTATGGGGAACTAGCAGAAGGAGCCATTTTTCCTCTAACAGTTTGTAAATAATACTGTTAGAATAAAGAAGCCATAACCCGTAAAGCAGCCCTATTCCTTGCAACAAGCTCGAATTTCTGCCTTAGCCTTCCCATCCTGAAGTCAGCCTTGGAAAATATGCACAATTTTTCCACAAAATAGTTAAAATTTAAACATCTTGAAATTTTCTTTCAAAAAATTAGCCTACTCGCAAGTCTCAATGCCTAAGTAGATGCCAAATTGTACTCCTTAGCAATAGTGCAACAAGTTAAAGGGCAACTATATCAAAACAAGCAAGAGATTACTTACAAGAAGGTATGGGAACTTCCATCTATCTATAGTGTAGAGAGATTTTCACGAGAGCCAGTCTCTCTGTGCGATACAAGCTGGTTTAACTTTGTTTCTTCTCTTTCATATCCTTGAAATTGGAGGGTTTTTTTACTTTTTCTAAGATCCTGGAGTTATATTGGTATATTTACATGTGATACTATTTCCTCAATAAGGCAATTTTCATGGGAGTTTCATTTAAACTACAGGATAAACTCAGCTTCAAATGTTTTCGGTTGAAAAGGTGTTGGTAGCTGGAATGGAACAAGCCGGTAGCTGGTTGGTAGCAGAATTGGAGGTTTTTCCAGTTCTGTCACATATGAATGACTTGCTCTCTCACTTTCAACATGTTGGTTAAGTTTCTTGTACTTGTGTCTCATTACAAAGCGTAGACAATAACAGCTTACTTTGAGATTGTTGAGCTTCATCAATTTATTTTTTTTTATAAAACTCCTTTAAATCTGTACATGAAAAAAGCTATGTTTAACAGAACGTATCATTATGTTTAGCAGAGATCTGATAATAAAGGGTTGTCAACGGTCTGTTTCCATGGTTTAGATCAGGCTTAACAGTTCTGGTTCTGGAGCACAGTATGCATACTTGTTCTCCTAAAATGTTTTTACAGCATGCAGCTCCAGTTTCTTCTCCTTCTTCCCATGAAGGATAGGGACTGGATAGAGATAAAAACAGAAAAGAAGATGGTAGGATGCTCCCTACTTACTGTAGAATGCCAGTTGCTTTAAGCATCTGGAAAGTTGTTTATCTTCAGAGCTCATCAGAATATACCGTATTGACAATTTAAACAAATCTTCTGCTGTAGGAGACTGCAAGTAGCTACACCTACTTTCAGACTGGGATCTGAAAAAGGAAATTAAATGAAACCTCTCAGGCCCCTTCTGCTGCAATTAGGGAACTAAATATATCCAAACTTTATCCCTAGCCCCAACACCTGCTCCATTCCTGTTCTCAACCCTTTCAACAACTTCTGTTTGCTTAGAAACACTTTTTTGGCACTACTTACGCAGCAGTCAGTGAAGCTACCAGGAGCAAGAGGCAAAGTGATGCCTCAGTGCTGAATGAAACTGTTTCTATCCTCTTTTTCCTGTGATGTTGCTATTCCTGGCCTTATCCAGACAGTTGGTGTTCCTTGTGCTGCTTTTTCAATCCATCTCCTGGTCAGCAACGGCAGCCAGGGAAGACTGAAATCCAGGTAGTAAGCATTAAGATTAGGATGGAACAGATGTCAGTATTGGTGCTGCTGTTGTTGCTGCCACCAAATGCTAAGACATCCTTTGCAGAGTTAATGTAAGTAAATGTAATGTAAGTTGATGTAATGTGTCTGACCTTATAGGAAATACATCTTTTTAGAAAGCAGACAAGGTGGTTCTGTAAGAGAGGCTTGGACTGTCGTAGAAAAGAGCCCTTAGAGAAGAGAGAGGAGGAAGTTAGGTGAGACACAACCAGATTGGTAGTCAGATAAACAATAAATAATGAAAGCAATCTGTAACTAGCAAGAAAATTTGTTGAAATGCAGAGGAAAATTGAGATGTTTGTCAAAGAACAACAAAATAAGTAGCTCTACACCTCTGGTATATAACACGAAACCAGAATGTCACAGGGATAATGGCAATTAATGGGAAATAGAATAATATTCACAGCTGGAATGTGGGTCCAACTTGTTCAGGAAAGCTAGAAATGAAAGTACAGGTGACGTATTAATGATACCGGAGATTCTGAGGAAATAAAGAAGTGATAGCATAAATGAAATAGCATTACTTTGATATAAAAATAATATAAGGACCATAAAAGAGTTATCCAAAGAGAGTAGATGATAGCCTGCTATGGATTTTAGGTGTAGACTTGTGGTAGATGTAAATAACAATGCAGAAATGTGTTTTTGTGGGAGACATCTATTTATTGAATATAAATCAGAGAAACTGCTGGACTTCTTAACTCTGTATTTCCTAGATCACGAAGAAGTAATGTTGGTTTGAGACTTCAGGACTGTAATAAGTCTTGATGATAGTGGGGAAGAAATCATCACCAAAACCAACTTCAGCTGCAGTGACCACGAACTGAGTGCACTTATACTTAAATGAAAAAGCTATGCTAAACAAATAAAGTTTTCAATTTCAAAGTAGCAAACTCAAAAATTAAGAAAATTAGGTAGCAATTAAACTGGACAGAAGGAGTCAGGGATTTGAGTCAGGGGAAGCAGGGAATTTATTTAAATCAAAAGTCCAAAACTATGTGGTCTTTGCATCCCAAACAAAGGGGGAAAAGAGTAAGCAAGAGTTACAAAGATAACTAACTGTGTGTCTGCATCCAAAAGGAAATCAGCAGCAGCCTTAAAAATTGGTTAAGAAAGAGAGATGCTTCAGGGAGGCAGAAGTTACAGGAATAAAGTAAGAATTGTGAAAACTCATGCTGAATTAGACCTTCCAAAGGAAATCAAAACAAGTAATAAAACATTCTATAGCCACAGATATAAAAAGATTGGGAAAAGAAGTGGAACCACAATGCACTGAAGAGAGGGCTAGGATTAGCAATAGTATGCATATGATCCCAAAATTAAATGAATGCCGTTGCCTTGGTTTCCAATGAGCAGACAGACAAAATATAAAGGAAGGAAGGTTTGATGACCTATCAGAATGAATATGTCAAGCATGGAAACAAGACAGATGCAGAAAGAAATGAGATGAATTATACTAAGCAGAAACAGTCATGGTAGTCATTTAGTCAGAAGCTGGTTTCTCTATAGTTTGTATCTTTCATTCAAGACTAAAGGTTGGATAGTTTTCTTAAAACAACTGTGTTATAAATCATGACTTGGGTTTTTCACATGATCAGAAACCACACTAAGACTGCACCATTGCTGTCATTGACTGATGTAGCTGAAATTTCTTTCTACCGTCTTTCACCTTGGGTCTAATTCATGAAGACATAATTAGAGAACAATTGTTTTCAATCTGGTAATTGTGGTTGGTTGATATGTTATAATCAATGTGAATTCCATGCTTCACTTCCCATTCTTACATTTTGGCAGTGCTGGCTTTGGCAACTAAGGGTGTGACGTTGTCAGCGCATCTTGAAGAACTGCAGTTCCTCCAGGGATAAGGAACCTGTGGTCAGATTTCGGTTCCTCCTGTTTATTCAGGGCTAGGTTTTAACTGGATCACCAAGCTGCAGGGATACACAGTCACTGGTGCCGACACCAGGGAGGGGGCAGGAACCTGAAAATGGGAGGGCAGAACCATCTTTTTCTGCAACAGCCCTGTCTTGTGTCAGCTTAAGCCAATTGTGAAACCGCATGCTAAGCTAAAGCTCAACCTGTACTTGACTGTGTCACAGGAGAAGAAACTAGAGCTGCTTTTCTTTTAAGGTAATTTTTCAAAATCTGGTGGATGTATTCTGGTGGGCTGTATTGCCTGGATGAAAATTATACCTTAAGTCTGTGCTCTATTTGCACTGCTGTTAAACTGCAGATGAAGAAAGACCGCGCAAGTTTCAGATCTTCATTCTCAGAAAAGCCAGCTCTTTGGAATTTGAGAGCCTTGTGAGTACTTCTGTCTCTCATCCAGACCACCGGAGGCTGGTCAAGCAAGGAAAGTTGTCTTAAAAAAAAATATTACCCTTTACAGGGAAAAATTTCCCATAACATCAAGTGCCAGGATTGAAGGTTCCTTCTAAAATGTACCATCTTCAAGAACTCCCACTCTTCACAGGCAAGTAGGTAAAGCTCACATACTATCAGCTTAGCAGCCATAATGTGTGGCAACCTCTTTTCACTGGAGGAACTGATCAATAAAAATAGTTCAGGAAATTAGTAGTGGGTTGGAAAGGCCCTCTTTGAAAGCTTTAGATTTTTTTCTGAGTATGCTGGCAACACAGTCTAGCGCTGTATGGTAATTCTGAGTCTCAGAGATGAGATGTGAGCAGGACTAGGAATTCCAAGTGTTTGCCTGAGGTGCCAAAGTGGTAAAATTAGGATGGAAAGCTTAAATAAAAGAAGGGCTAAAACATAGATGGGAAAGTTAATATAAAATATTTATAGGATTACTTCTGACTATATCAAATGTGTTGAAGGAAAGGATTGCTTATCAGTCCTAGTAAGGAATGATGCTTCTGCATCTAGATGTTTAGGATGTTAGAGAAGATGCGTTTAGGAAAGTCTAAATATGTCATCAGTATCTTTTTTTTTTTTTTTAAACAAGGACTGCACAAGTGGTAATGCTTCCTGTGTCTAAAATTAACATTGATTCATTATCACACCATTCATACAATGGAAAATTAAAGGGGCATCTCTTTTGTGACCACACAACTCTATTCACAAAGAATTTATATTTTTATCTCTTGTTTTCCAGTTGTGGTCACTTGTATGTAATGACGTTGAAAAGAACAGTAAAAAGGTGTAAATTCAAGAGGCTTTAAGTTGCTGATGACAAACAACTTTTTATTTTCTTCTCACTTGGTTTACTTGAATTCGCAATTCCTTTTTCGGTAGCTGTGAAAGTGTAGATCAGGGGTGAGAAAGACTGCTGACGTGCCATCCAGACAAGGCAAAGGTAACTTGCTGATTCAGGAAACAAGTACAGGAATGGAAGGAGTGTGGTATTACCCCTCTTGACTAAGGGTGTAAGGCTGTGTTTGGGAAATTAATTTGCAGCCTGAGGATCGATTATTCCCAGCTGTAATTAAAAGAGCAGGTAGTACTACTGCCAAGTTACATTTTTTTCCCACCTTCTTGCAGCAAGAGGTTGCTACTGTTTCTTTTGGATAAATGTTTTGCTCACTTTGGGATACTTTGTGCTTTTCATATAGCTGCATCTTAAATACTGCAGAAATAGTAGCTGGTGCAGAATTTGGCAACTTGTGTATTAAGTAAGGTACTGGTCTGTTAGCATCTTGAAATGCTGTTCTCTGGTCCCACTGCCAGTGTTTTTCAAGGTTACTTTTAAGAACAAAATTCTGATACCCAGAGGACCACCTCCTCCTTGCGAGGTACTGCAGGCTCAGTAACTACACTGACAGGATGGTGGCTGTTAATTGCCAAGTCTCAGGGTGTTAGAAACTGGAATGTAACTCTCCGCATAGTTCAGAGTGGTCAGAGTTTCTTAATTTTCTGAAGGTGTTCTATAACCAGCCAAAAAAAAAAAAAAAAAAAGTAGAAAAAAACCTGTTGGGTTTGGAACTACCACTGTAGATGTGTTGGCACAGTTTATGATGAAAAGGATGGTGTTAGCACCAGGAGAACTTTCCCATGGGATCAGCTGTTTGGTGTGTTGTATTACTAATTACTTTTTAAGAGTTTACCAAGTGTGACCCATCCAAACACTGTCATTCTACCAAACTCATGAAATTACTAAATACTGCATCCTAACACTTTTATATTCTAAACTGTCGCCTAAATGTCCGTCTAGCTCCCATCATACTGCAATACTTTATCTGGGTGTCTTTGCCTGCTAGTTCTTCATGTTGTTGTCACTTCATGTGAGGGTTTTTTAAATTCATATGCAAATAATACAGTTCTTATTGTAATGGTGATTCACCATGGTAAGTCTTACAAATATCTGTGATAGAAAAGCCTTAAAAGCTTTTATGTGCATTTTCTGTAGGCTTTGAGTAAATGCCATGGACAAAAATCAGACGACTGAAGCGAGTACTGCTCAAGTAGCAGCTCTTTGCTTTTGTGGTGACTGATGCCCTTACCACTGGAGTGAATAAACAGTTTATGAAACAGCAGAACATTTCCAGTTGGAAGCTTTGTGTATTAAAGGCATAACAGCCATAATTACAGTTTATCTTAATATGCCAGTTTGAAGACTCTGACAGGCCATTCATCCCTCACAGAGGAGCAGCAGTCTCTGTTGAAGGAGCTGACTGGATTGCTATGAGCTTGTAGCTACCTGATCTCTCCCAATTTGTGTCAGATCCTTAAATGCTGTAGTTTATTGCCTGCCAGAAAGAAAACAGATTTGATCCCTATAATGAAACTAGAGCTGATGGAATTATCCCGGTTCCTCAGTGACATTAAAATCAAAGCTGCTGCTGATCTCAATATTGCTTTTATATTATCTCATCTACACTTTCAGAAATACTCCACATAGGAAGAAATCTCATCATTTGAAATACAATTATATAGAACAATTTATTTATAACATTTCTATGTGGAATTTTTGTTCTCTCTGACATATGTAAACATATTATTTTAATAGGTATGTATAGTTTTTATGTTTTGAGGCATCATTAGTTCAGCACTGTTTGCAGCCTGTTATTCTTTCTAATTATACAGCTGATAAATATTCCAGCCTTATGACCCTGAGAACTCTGCTGCAAAGTGCAAAACTGCTCTTTAAAATTCACTTTCCATTATGTTTTACCAAAAGGATTCTTCTCCTTTACTAGGAAAGAGCTGTGAAGGAATTACATAGCCTCCTGAAACCAAGTGCTGTAGCGAACCATTTAAAGACATCTTGATTCTATTACTATTTGTAAGCCAGAGGACAAACTTGGCTACCCTGGTAGTTAAAACATTTTTACTGTTGTGGATGTACCTTTTTTATTACTCCTTATTGGACTTATCCTGCTACAGCTTATTATCCAGGAATATAGCATGTTAGTCCTGCAGTGCTGAGGGTTACTGAGTAGTTAGAAAGTCTCTTGTGCCCATTTGCAAAAGTATGCTGTGGTTCACCAAAGAGGAAAAGGAGGAATGAAACAAAACTGGTGCCTGCAGTGCTCCAGGGAGTTGTGTTACAGTTTTGGCTACGCTGTACGCTGGGGTGTTTTGGTGCTAATGGGAGTTGGTAACTGAATCTGTATGAGCTGTAGTTCCTTATCTTCTAGGTTCATTCAAACATTTGGTCACTCAAACTAGCAGATCATTTATTTATCCTCACCCAAGCCCATACAAGAAATCTCATCTGTGCTGTGTATGTCTTTTTCTAGCGCCTCTGTAAGCATGTGTATGAGATGCTAGCACCTCCCATTTTTACAAGTCACTGCAGCTTGAAGTATTCTCTAGGATAAGTACTGTTCAGCATCTGCAGTTAAATAGTGTTCTTAACCCTGTTCTCTGCTACAGAGAGATTTAGAAAATACTGCTTTGCTGAATGCCTTCTACAGTTTGTAGTATTGGTAACATGTAGTAGTATGATAGTACATTATTCTAATTTTTAAGCTTTCATTCAAAAACAGAGACTGTTTCCGTGGTTGAGGGACATTCGTAAAGCTTTGCCTTGATTCAAGGCCTGTACTGAAAAACCAAGCTGCAATTTACACTGTTGCCATCTTGCCCAGTTATCTTCCCAAAATCAGGCATTGCTATTCAAGGTCTGAAGGAGATGCGCCTTTGCACACTGTTCTTTGTTGTGTGTTGACAAAAGTATTAGGTTGACACCTGCACTTCTGCCATATGAAACAGTATCTGTTTAGCTTGCAGAATTCAACAATGCATCTACAATGTACATATCACATCGCAGGATATTTTTCTTTGGTTCAAACTTCATCTTGTTTCATTTCCAGAGAGTAATCAGAAAGCCACAACGCCTTTCACCCCCCTTCTTGACCAGCACCCCTGCCTCACATAGTACAGCACTGAGGTTTTGGCTAATAGGATGTTTTTTCTAAGGCACAGTGCCAAAGATTATTCAGCAAAAAATAAGTAATGGACTGATATCCATATCTTGTTGTCCTGGTCGTGGAGTTTTCTCGTAAGAAGTAGAGATGGGCAACAAAGGATTTGATTGCGGAAGGTATGCTTTACACTCTATTTGAGGCACCTCCAATTTCCATACCAGAGTAATGGCTATATAGATACTGTTACAGAGATATTCTTGGCTCTGGTCCTGAATCATCAGCAAGGATTGTGGGATTACTTTTAAAAGAGTAAGTGTTTCTTTAGAATCAAAACAGATTACTCTAAAGAAAGTAAAAATGACCAGAGCTCCAAGCCAGCCTGTCTTTCCCAGGATACCAACAGCTAGAAAAAAGCAGAGGTCATGGGTCATGTTCTGTCACTTCACTCTATTGATATTTTTCATGTTTCAGGCAGACATCCAAAATTGGATACTTTTCTGTAAAGCAAAACCAACAGAAACCAAGTGGCAATAACAACGTGCCCGTTATCAGACACTCCCACACCTACAATCTTGATGCAACAACTGGGATATGCACCTTTTCCTTTCTTCTAACTCTTTGTCTCCATTAAGTCATGAGAATATTTGTGTTTCTTCATAGAGTAAGTGTATGTAAAGTATCTTTCGGTTATCCTAAAGTATCTTAAAAAATTGGCTAAATTGTTGGTATCGTGTCTTGAAAAACAAGGGATATTTTAAGGTGCTAGTTTTTCTCATTATGGTCTAGGCAGGATCCAAGTAGTCTCTAAACTGGATCTGCCAGATTTTTGATATGCTGGTAGTCCACTTAAAGCAAGCTTGCTCTCTTAGCGTGTACAAGAAACACCTGTATAAATCCAGAGTTGACTTCCACCCACAGAAATTCCATTGTGTAAATCCATTGTGCTGTCAGACAGTGAACAATTTTGTCTGTTGAAACACACATTTTCCTCTTGAAATACATGATTCTTTCACAGTTTTTGATACAGGGTATATGGCTTCAGTTGAGATCCTGATAATAGCAAACTTCTGCGTATGGGTAGCTTCAGCAAAACTCTAGCAATCATTGGAGTGACTGAGGGGACAAACATAGATCACATCTTAGCAGTGGGGTTTTTATGCTCTAGTTTAATCTGCTGTGCGGTAATAGAGGTCTTAAGCCTTCACTGGCATAAATATTTCAGTCACTGATGGAACAGAGTGGAAGCCAGGTCATACATCATCACCATCTTCTCACCTAAACCTGTAATGTGTAAGAGAAAATAAGTTCTTCCATCCCCAGCTATAGTCATCTGAAAGCAGTCATGCACTTTCTCATCAGCGAATCAATTTTCACCCGTTGTCTTAGCAAAACTTCATGCCTTTCAGGTAAGAGCAGTATATTTTTTTCCCACCTGTAAAAAAATAACAAAAACTTTTAAAGTACAACTCTTAAAGAGAAACAACCTCAGAACCTGGTGGTTTCTGCTCCAGGGCTGTGGAGTCAGCATGCCTTTCATGTAACTCTGTGGGCAAAAGTGCTGTGCTGGCTCCTTCCAAGCTGGGTTAAAAGGTTGTAGCCCTGAGCTGCTCTCAGAGACTACCATCTTCTCCAGTCTGTCAGCAGGACTGCACGTGTAGTGGCTTTCTGGTCCCATTCTATTAAAATAATGTGTTGAGAGGGTTTTATAAAGAGGCAAAACCGTATTGCTCAGACTTTCTAGAACAAGGTCAAGAAGCAAATATATATACAGTTATTCTTTCAGATTGGAGAAGGGATTACTAAGTAATTGTCCAGAACAGTAAGTTCTTTGTCCAGCTAAGCTGCAGCCAATGCAAGCTATCTGACAACATCCTACATATTTAGGTATGCATCTCCCTGCAGCCTTGATCTAAACACTGAAGTTATTTCACTTGCCATCCTCAGAAACGTTACAATATTAAATATATCTTTTCATGCTCACCAAGGTCATAGAATTTGTAAAGTTTTCAACGTTTTAACAGGTAAAAATTTATGTACTCGAGTAGTACTAGTCCTTTCCCTTTTCAAGCCCACAGTTTAAAAGTCCAGTATGTTGGATGTGCATGTTCAAAACAACAATATTAAATAAAAGCATTGTCCATTTGTCCTGTTCTTCTCAAATTTTCTTAGTCATGTATTCTTTCATGTGGAGCTCAATGAATACTTTTTGGAGCAAGTATTTTTGGTTTAGCCGCAATTATGAATTCTTAACTGAGATGGAGTTTAGTTGTTTATAAAGAAGATACAGGAAGAAAAAGAGAAAGCTATTTTACTACAAATAAAGTCTGTTCAAAGGGTGGTAACAGATGAATTAGTAAAAGCAGATGTAGTGTAACTGATACCCTCAACAGTTTGACAGTGTGGTTCTAAGTCAACAGATTATGATGGGTCTTTATTAAAAACGATGTTGGCAACAAACAGAAATATATATTGATATAATAAAAAGCAATCTTAATAGCTTACATTAAGCTTCTATAACTTTTCTTATATCTTTAATAAAATACTAAGCATTATGGCAATGTTATTAGCATAATAATTGCTGTTGTAAAGAGTAACAGAATAGTTTTAACACATTTTATTTTTTTTAAAAAATTCTTCTCTGAAATTAGCAATATTAATATGCTTTTGTTTATAAACTAGAGCAGGTAAAAAAAATTATTATTTTGGAGTTTGGATTTTTCACTACTTTAACTGCATTTGCAACTAAACTTTTAGATGAAAGGTATATGGTAAATCTGTAGTATTCAGAGATTGTGTTTCATCATCACTGCTGCATGATGCCAGCTTTCACACCACCACAAATTGTTAAGACCTCATTTTGTTCCTTCTTTGCAAGGTAATGAGAGGTGGGACAAGCCACCCCTATTGGGCAATTAGGCCAGAATTTTCTTTTATGTCCTGTTGCACATCCTGATTTGGCCACACCAGCTAAAAGTGAGAATTAAGGTCAAAGGACAGAAATAGTCATTTTCCCTAACACAGAGCAATCCTTTGGGTTCATTTGAGAACTGTTGTTGTATGATCAAGGCTATTGCCTTTGCCTTCTCTCTTCCCAGTATCTATAAAGTGTTTCTGAACTCTTAAGAGTTTTTTTGCTGTTGAGAAAGAGTATGGCAAGGTTGTGTTTCTGTATCTATTTATCATAGTGCTTGAGCCTCAGGATGCTTACACCATCTCTGCGAGGCTACAGAAGCTTTGTGATGAGGGCAGGCCTGCCTTTGTCTTCATTACTCAGGACAAGCTCATTATATTGGTTACTCAGAAGAAAAGTCAAAGAATAGCTCGAGCATCCTTGAAGGCATATATTTCAACATCTGTCATGTAGCACGAAAGTGTCTGTGTCATCCTTTGCTTCTGGGAATACACTGTATTGTTCAAGTGATTTCAATAAACTTGTCACATGCCACCTTCCTTCTAAAACAGCTGCATGAAAAGGCAGTATAACCTAATATAATTTAACACAGTCGTCTTATGATTAATCCAGTATTTGTGCATGTATTCTCAAAATCTGTTCTGGAAATACTTAGAACATTTTAAAGAATAAAAATGTTCAACCAAAGTAATAATAAATGGTAGTTATTAAAAACTGAGAAGGTGAGTGCATAATAATAACAACATATTATTATATGTTTTTCTTATCCTATAAGAAATAAGTTGATATCAGCACAGTCATTTAGGAGGAGGCGGGTGGGTCTTGACTTCCTGCTCCAGCAACAGGTCTATAACTATGACAAATGTGTTTATTACTGCTCTTTGGAGCTGCACACTGCTACAACAGTCATGGTATGTTCAACTCTTTGTAGAAGCTTCCTCTAAGTTTTGCAGAATAATAATCTACTTATATGGGTTTTTTTCAGACAAGAAGCCCTTCTTGCTGCCATTAGTGAAAAAGATGCCAATATTGCTCTGCTAGAACTTTCATCCTCTAAGAAGAAGACCCAAGATGAAGTGGCTGCGCTGAAAAGAGAAAAAGACCGTCTTGTGCAACAGCTCAAGCAGCAGGTGGGTAGAGGAGGTCTAGGAGAGAAACCAATTAACAATCTATTAGTATGAGTTTTTTATTTTTATTTATGGAACTATGTCATATGTAGGGATAGAAAGTGCGTAAATAATGATTTCTAACTACTGACTGGTCATGAAGCCTACAAAACATGGTGGGGAAAGACGAAGTCTCAGTCTTGAGGGAAGTTTCTTAGTGTCACTGCCTGCGTAGTAAGCGTGGGATAGAATGTGTAGGCAACTGTGAATGAAAAGGACATTGGTTATTGTCCACAGATTCAGGGAAATGTAGTGATACTTCTTTTGCTGGTGCACATTTGTCTTGTCAGGGAAGAAACATATGTGGAAGAAAATTCTCTTTGCTGTAAAGCTTAAGTATGAATGTGTTCCACCACACTCTACTGTGATTTCTAATCTGCGACAGGAGCACCGTATGGGAATGCCAGCTACTAGAGTGGTATTTGAGAGGTCTCATGCTTGTGAAGAGATTGATCCTTTTCCATTTCTGGCCTCTTCCACTTCCAAGATCTTGTTGTGTTGGCATAACAATCAGAAAAAGCATGTTTCTATTCAACCATTTAATATTGTATTTCAGTATTGAATGCAATGTGAAAAATACATTGCCAATAAAAAACAGAGGAAGCAAAAGTTATCCCTGGCAATAAGAGATTTAGGATCTGAAAAATCTGTGTAGATTTTTCACTTCAGCACTTCTGGTGGGTTTTTCTGAGTTATTCCCTTGCCACATTCTCTGTAATAGCATATATGCTGCTGCCAATCCAGTATCAACTTCTTCAGTGCCACCGTTTCCATCTTCATAAAGTTTTATGTGCAACATTTCATCTGTCAACCAGATGATTTCTGTTGCTGTTAAAGACAGTAAGGCAAAACTAGGTCTGCTTTCTGATAAGGGATTTCTCTGCTTCTTCCTTAGGAAACACAGGTAGGTTACCGGCCCTGTATTTTTAAGATAACAATTATTTAAGATTTAATTTAAGAACAGTAATTTTGATTGTTACATGAGCTACAAAATGAGCAAGAAGTATAGTTTACAGTCTTGCATTATTTACTTTTGAGCAACAGTTGTAATTACTTTCACTTGTTAGCCAGATGTCTAGAACAGGATTCAGAAGTGATCACAGCAATGTAAAGTACCTATTTTCTTCATGTAATTGTCTGTAGGTGTAGTAACCTTAATATACATTACCACTCAGTCCAAGAGAAGTTGGAACTTTATTGGCAGTTCTCGTTGTCCTAAGTTTAAATTCTAGCACTTTCATGTCCCTTACCCTTCCCAGTTGCCTTCTGATTGTTCTTTGTGAGTAGATGGAATAATCGTTAAGTTTTTTGTGGTGTTTTTTTGTTGTTTTGTTTTACTGAAAATTGGTGTATATTTAATTTCTGTATTAAGGTTGATTGTCTGTAATGACTTAGGTTTCAGCTAGGTGATTTTTTTACTGTTGTTGCAGTTCATATCATTAGTTCTTAGTGCTGATAAGTCATACAATATCATATGCTGTTCCTAAAAAGATATGGCCATTTCCCTTAAGGATGCCCATTCTAGATGCTTTTCTGTATAGGTGTGGGATAGTTAATTTCCCAAATAAACTAAAGTTGTGAAGGAAAATAATTTGACATTGTTCTTGCTATGCAGTGAGATCAATTTTGAGCTGATCTTACAGCAATAATCCTTTTTCAAAAAATTCATTGGACTATCCAAATGGCTTTGAAGTTTCTGGTTCCAAAACTGCCATCATCTATAGAGACTCATCATTGTTTAAGATTTTTTTAAGATTGTCATCTTAAAAAAAAAAATAAATGAAGAAAGCAGAAACTAATCCCCTCAACACATCTGTGCTATGAGCAGTATAAATATGAAATATATTTAAGTAGTATAAATACAAATATAAGCTCACAAATAATGGGGCTACAAGGTATTCTCCAGTGCATCCCCAATCCACAAGGCAGAATGTATGTTTACACATAAACAATCTAAACTATATTTAAACCATACCTGAGGCATACTTACTTGACCTAACAGAGATTTGACACATCCTGTATAGAATCTATGCTACATCTGAAGGGTGTATCATCTTTTATCTTTTTTGCATATAGCCTTCGATACTATTGAAGTAAAAGCTACTTACATAGTTACTTATCATGGGATAGTAACACTGTCTTTGTAAGTTGCAGAGGATCTGACATGGCATTTATCTTTTCACTACCAATATTTTTAGTATGTACTTTTTTCTGCATTGAGGTCATCAATTCAAATCATGCCAACTTTGTTGACAGCTCCAGAAATAGGAGATGGATCAGAAGAGAAGGCTATGAGATTTTACAGGATCCTTATTAACTTATATAGTGAAAGGGGATCTAACTTTTCCACATGCTTTGCAAATAATCTGTGTACTTGGCCATTGTGGTCCTCTTCAGTTATTACAGGTCACCAGCTTCATGTTTTCCAACAAAGCTACTATGCTGCTTCATCAGTTTAAGCTTTCTCTACATGGACCCTTTTCTACATCTTGAGAACGAAGGTCCATCTGTGTTAGCAGTTCCATGGGACCGTGCAGCATTTCAGGAACTTCCTAAAAGTCTAACTGTAATTCCTAGATTTACAGTAGAAATTGTGAATGAAAAAACTTTCAGACTTGCAGATGTATTGAACACAGCTGTTCAAGAAAGGCAAGTGATGCCAGTTAATCAAGATCTTCTGGAAGACTTTGAAAAGCAGTTCTGGAGCCTAAAAGTTTATTCAGCCCTTCAGATTCAGAGCTGGGATCCTGACCTCAGTAATTCCTTCCTTCTGTCTTTGACATTGTTTCACAGCTGTTGAGCTCCCTGATAAGTATTTAGTGTTTCGGTCCATCCCATTTCTAGGAAATGCTTAGACTTTGTGGTGGGAAAGCAGCTCTTTCAGTTGGCTGGCAGGCACAGTTGACTAAAAGATTCCCGTTCCCATGTACATGGAACGCAAATAGCAGTGCTGAGCAATATCAGAAGGGGGTGGTTTGTGTGAAGAGTTATGCATGCTGTGGTAGGTACCATAGGCCTGATTTCTGAATCTCACTGCAAACTGGAAAGAGCTTCTGACAGAGGTAACTCTTTAGAAAAGCAGTTTTCTGACTGTGCTGCAGTAGTGAGTGTGCATGGATCCAAGTGTGTATGATGGGATTCAGATTATGCCTTTTCATTGCTTGTGCTGGTTACCAGTGAGTTGCCACAATAGGTACCACTGTTAGCAGACTGACTTACTATTAATTGAGCTTTCTTAGAGTGCGGAAGGATACAACCCTCTCCCAAAACAAAAACTCATTCTACTGATGAACCTCAATTTACTTTAAAAAAAAGTTCCAACTTCTTCAGCCCCATAATTGTAGGTCGTAAATTTTTAGTCGTTTAAAAATATTGGGGAAGACACAGATTCGTAAAGTAAAGGTTGTACAGATTCTGGAGGATTCTATGATTATTCCTTGCTTTAGCTCTCCTTTCCCCCTTCCCAACATTGTGTCACGTTCCTGGTTGCTTGCATGGGAAGGGTATTACTGTGAGAGGGAAGGAGTCCTGCCAAAGACATTCTGGTTCTTTAATTTCTTTAAGTATGTGTATTAAAGTTTGGATGGAGACGCATTTTGGAAAGAGGATATGGCATCAATGTTGTTTTAATTTAGAGTTTCTAGGCTCTGAATTGCAGGAATGTGCCTCAATAGAGAGACCGTTTCCTAACGAGGCATTCAGCATTGACCAGGCTTTCTAGTAAATGGGGCTGCCTGTTTCATATTGGTTGTCAGTTTGTATGAGGGATTTCCTCTATCATCGGAAAGGCAGGCCAATTGCAGGGCGAGGGTCACCAGCTAATGTGGTCCCAATTTACTTCCTCCCGGAGTACTTTGTCTCCGCGAGTAGCTCATGGAGAAGCGGTGGTTGGGAGGCTGCCTCACCAGAGGGGGCTGGGGCTGATGCAAGAGAACAGAGCTGAAGGTTGTCTAACAAAGTCCAGATGTAGCGTGGCGAGCGCCAGCCAGCGTGCTCAGGTTATATGCCATACGGAAGCCCCCACGACGTGTGTCACGCTGGAATTGACGGAGACCCAAGGAGCTTCAGCCTCCTTTGCGGCTGCACATCCACCACTCATCTGTTAAAAAGTAGCCCATTTGCCATTTATTCCTTTCCTTGTCAAGCGAAGGTGTAACCATTGGGATATATTTATTTATTGTAATCATCGGGATATATTTACAGGGTGAAACACTATGCTACAGCTTTGAGTTGTAACCGAAAGGCATATATATCTGAATGGGCTGAGGTTTTCCTGTCTGTGGGCTTCGAGTCTTAAACATTTGGAGTTTTCTACTAGGAGCTGTTTGGAGCAAAGATTGTCATTCTCAGTGTTTGTACAGCGTCTAGCACAGTGGGGGCCCGACTTGACCAACATCTCTAGGCACTGCTGTGCCATAAATGTTAAGTAATAGTGATGAAATTTTTAGGAGGCTCTGAACTGTGACAGTGTCTGTTTTCTGAGAGCTTAGAGTATTATTCAGTTGAATTGTTTGTAAATCACTGCATTCACTTGTTTTATTATATAATGCTTCATAATTATGCCCTTTTTTTTTTTTTTTTTTTTTTGTACTGTATCAGTCATTACCAGGAACTAGCTTGATTCAGTGCTATTGATGATGTGATCTCAAAATTTTTATTTTAAGTGGTGTGACTCCAGGTTAGGTTAATACTAGGTACATTTTTATTATCCTGCCTTTTCTTAAATGAAAGTAATTTTCAGATTAGTTCCTCAGTCTTTTAAGAACATGTTGAGTTTCAATCCTGTATTTTAGCATGCTTGCAGAACCACCCAGCTAAGCTTCCTCCACATATTTCAAAAACATGTATTTTCTTCTATCACACAGATTGATAATGAAAAATACTGAATAGTACTGGGCTCAGGACAGAGCTCCGTGTAACCCACTTGATTTATTCGTCCATTTTGTTAGTGAACAGTTGATAATGATGATGGAGTATAGTCTCTCAAAGAGTTTTGTACCCACATTTTTGTATTTTAACAATAAAAAATTAATCTCACTTCAAAGCAGAACTAATTATACCTATAATCTGTTCTTAAAGACTGTTAGTGAAGGAAGCCTTCAGTCTTGGGAAGGCTTTTCTATGGCTCATCTGTCTTTATCATTGTAATGTCATTGTGCATCTGTAACGTCCCTTACTGCAATTTAAGATCATTACTACTTTTTATATCTGTTATGGGCATAGAAAAAAAGAGTATTTCTTTGCAATTTTTAGCAGCCTCTGTGGTTTTTTCTAAACCAGGCAGTCTCAGTTCTTCCAAATTTCGTGTGTCTTGTTTTCTAGATATGCGATCATTCCTATTGTTCTTTGTCAGATTTTATTTTATTTGTCTTTTTCTCCAAGCATGGTATCTGAAACTGGACAAAGCTCAAAAAGAAGCCTTTCCTTAGCTGAACTTGTTCGTGAGCATGTCACGTGAGATGGTGTCAGAAACCTTAATGAAGTCTTCCAAAACCTCACCAGTTCCCACAGGTTCCCAAAAATAACCATTAATAGCTTTCACTATAGTAGATAAACTGTTTCCTAGTATAGTATCATCAGAACTAGAAAATTTGAAGACATCCGATATTTTTTTTTTGAGTGCCATTTCATTTGTTCTTTCCTTTTCTGATTTAATATTTTGTTCTCTGACTATTGAAATAAACTTGAGTTAGTCACTTGAGTACAGATTTAGTGAAGACTGATACAGAAAGGGCACAAGTACTTAGAGCTTCTTGGCTTTATTTTTTGATGACTTTCACTTCTGACTGAGTAGAAGATCAACCTTTGTCTTTGACTTCCTTTTCATTCTCGTGTACATCAGTAATGTCTACTTTTTCTGCCGTAGTACTTCCATTTCATCCGGTCCCCTGCCTTTCCTGTTTTTCCTATATACACTCTTGCTCTTCACTTAACTAAGTGAAAAGAGCTCCATTCTATTTTAGTGGAGGGAGATAAGAAACCTCATGCTATTGCAAGTAGGGGTTATATAGTCAGCCTCCTTGGCAGAGTTATCTTTAATACATGTTGTTCCCGGCATGAATTGAGGGGCTGTTATTTACCGTTCCCATAAATTGAGAGGAATTATTTGGCGATGACTAGTAGTATTAATAGTTAGCATTTATGCAATATTTAATATATATTTCATCTAGCCATGCAAGTCCCAAAGCTGTTTTTTCTGTGCTTCTTCCCTGCAAAGATTTTGGCTGACTTTCTGTAAGAGGCCAAGGCACAGCAAAGATTTGTTTCTCAAGTAAATGTGGTTGATGGGATCATGAGGAAAAGGAAAGAATTTTAGATTCCATAATAGCTTCTACCCCTAAATATGCTAGTTTTCCACTGTTACTTGTTTCCCTGGAAACCCTGCACACTGACACCTGACACTCCTGCGCTGTGAACTTTTCCAAGTGAAGTTCCACTGGTTGGAGTAATTTCTCTTTGTAACAGGAGAATATAAAACAGGTCAAAGGAGACTGACAGGCAAGCGTTTTCCTCTGACTGCCGTGGAGTGTATCAGCATGACCACACTCCTGGCAGTTTTTATTACCACCCTGCCTGATGAAATAATACTGTTTCTGAGAGGCATGCAGTTAGCCTTTGCTTTGCCTTAGCTGCCCTGATGCGAAACCGTGTCTGATGAGAGTGATTACCCTGTTAGCAAATTAATTTATTCTTCAGGTGTCATGGATACAGTCACTGCAGGTAATTGCTAAATGCAGTGCTGTTTCTGTGACAGAGCTACAGTTGTTCTCCAAGAGCATCTGAGAGGTCCCTGCAGTGCAATGGTGCCCACTGAAGTTTAATGAGTGAAGGTGCCTCTCAAACCATCAGAAGGGGACTTAAGAAGTCTAGGAAGATGTATTTAAGTTGTCTGAGTGTAGTGGTGCTGGCTTTTTTACGGCTGAGAAAACAAAATAAAAGTTAACGTTTCAAATGAGTGATGAGATTCAGGGCACTTGGATCCATCTTTGTTTATTTTTCTCTTCACCGTAGTACCCATATACTTGCAGTGGCAAGAGTGGAAATGGATGCAAAAGTGGGGAAAGAAAACCTGTGTGATAAGAAAGTTAAAAAAAGACAGATGAGTTTGAAGGGGACTTGCATGTCAGAAGTTCCTGCACGTATTGGGGAGAACAGAAGGTACTCTGTGAATTCTGGTGTTCTCTGAATGCCATGTTAAACTGCTTGAAAGAGCAACAGACAGGTTAATGTACTTTGCCGTGAAACTTTCAAGGAATAGTGAAGCATTTTCAGAAATGTTGTCACTTGTAGTGGGCTTGCTACCTAAACAGTGCAGTTGCAGCCTCATTTACACACTGTGTGTTATGTAGAGTCAGTATAAAGTTAGCTTTTTTCAGGTTCCTTTACCACCATTATCTGTAGGGTCAAATGCAGCTTTACAAAATTTGAATCTACTGGCTTTCATATACAAAGATGCCAAAATATATACTTTTTATAGTTTATTTTTAGCTGTACTGACAGTGTAGCTGGCATACATATGAGCAGGCAGGAGTGGGGGAAATCACTCTGTGCACTTCCTTCTCAGGAAGCACTTGGACTAGAAACAGAAGAAACTTCTGGCTGAAATGAGTATATATCCACTAATTGACTCTCATCAAGCATTGCCAGCTGTCAAATTTAAGCATCACGGCTTTTGTCGAAGGCCTGTAATCCACCCAGATTATCAATCACAGTGCTGCTTGCTTTGCCAGGCTTTGCTCCTCAGTAATTGTTTCTGTCAAGGGAGGATCTCTGCCAGGAGCAGACCCCAGCACCCTGACAGCAGCCGAGCAGGCACAGAAAGCACGGCTTTGTCGTGCTCCTGAACACCGCTTCCTCGAGCACAGCTCAAGAAGCCCTCGCAGATTAAAAGAAAGTGCCTTCTCCCTGCCATGTGCTCCAGACTTTTTTCCCATCATTTTTAATCATCGGTTACCACAGCAACAGGATTCAGTGCAGCATCAGCAGTTTTTTCTGGGGCAGCATTTCATCTTCCCGTGGTGTTACATATATTCTTGTTCCTCTTTCCCTCCTCCTTTTACCTTTACCCTCTGCTTCTTGTATTACTACACAGTAATGTATGTTCAAGTGAGCTTCTTGCTGCCACTGGCCTCACGGTGCCGCAGAAGAGATGTGCCTGGTGGCCCCACTGTAAACAGCCACGTCTGCTTTTTGTTGGTGCCTTCACTCATGTCTCAGACGGTAGTGCTAGGACATTGCAATGGCAGCTTTGTGGTTTTGCTTGAAGGACAAGGTTCTTTGCCTCGCTGAGAGACTGAGTTTAAGCTTTTATACAGTTACTTTGGAACTCGGATGATAATACAGTACTTTCTACCCTTTCTTTCTAGACATTTGTAGCATTTTAAAAAATATTCTATGGACTAATAGTTTCCAAGTTTGATCTCAGTTCTCAAAATCGTCTTTCAGTCTGTGAGAAATATTCCTCCATTTATTGATTATATTAACGTTTTCTTGTTATAGTTTTAAAGCTTTTAAATTGACTAAAACTTTGCACAAATAAATGTAAATAAGCTGGAAAGTTGCTGACAGCATCTGCTCCCACGTTTACAGTATCTCTCATTCAAGGATTGTGAAATCCTATGCCAAGTTATTTAAGCAACATTTTCCCTGACTAGAAAATCAGGATTGCTGGACAAGTCTAGGTTAGCAGTTAAGACACCTGTATCCCTTTCTGTGAGTGACAACCAACCTGCTGGTGTTTGATACCAGTTAAAATTGTTAAGCCTACACTAGGAGGACCAGGTTTGTTAGTGATATTAAAGAGTCAAGAACACTGGAGAGTTTGGTTTCTCCAGAAGACTGCATTAGGAGATCTAATTTGGGGCCTAAAAAATAATAATTCTTTAGTCTGTGAATAGTATTTCTGAACATTAGTGCAATGTAAATATAGTCACTGTCATTTCACATTGCGATTGTACCATATGGTGATTTTCTGCAGTTACCATGGCACAAACCACTGACCTGACAGGCAATGTTTTTCAGTTAAAGAGAATATATTAGAACAGGTCTTTTTAATACATATGTCCAACAGCTCACTTATGTATTTATGTCTATGAGACTTCTATGCTCCAAATTTTATGTTGGGAACAGTTACCCTCCCCCAGTTTCTGACAGTCTTTGTGTTAGCTGATGGGTTCATGAGGTAGATGCAGAAGCTCAGACAGAGTGGTTTAGAAGAGCTCAAGATTGCCAACAGTTTTTCATTCAAGGAATAAAATTATGGGTACATCTTCTTTTGCTTAACTGCCACGCTTTGTGGGGTAGTTGGGAAGTATCCATACACGACTACTCCCTGTTTGTTGTCCAGTGGCAGGATGTGCCTCAAGAGTAAAATATTTGAGACTTTCCGACAATTGGTTCATGTGGGTGGGTTGGTTTGGCATCACTCTTTTGGTATTTGAACTGATGATGTTTCAAGGCTGACCAGAAAATACAGTGAGTTTATGATTACGTTTAAATCTTGTCATTTAGACACATTGTTTACAGAACTCTGGAGTTTTGGTGACAAAGAGGATTCCACTTAGCCATGTAAATGATCTTGATGAGATAAACTTGTGAATATTATGTGAAAATTCAAATAGGGGAAGATTTTGAGTGACTTGTTTGAACTCAGTAAAAATACAGTGATTTTCCAAGATGAGTGTGTAACCCTCTTACTGATATTTCATTGGCTGAATGCACCTTTTTCTATACTAAATTATTTCTGTTCATTTGGACTGCTTTACCTGGCACTGGCAATTGTCTAGAAGACACATGAGTACTTTTACCTCATCTCCATTCAAGATATACTAACTTGGTACATTATGCTTATCTGTTCCTACATTTATTGGCATTATTCCCTGGGGAACATACAACACACTGAACAGTTTCACACGAAAGCTATAAAGCAAGATTTTACTTGTGGTTAATTCTCTCTGGATGAAAAACCTAATGAACCTGTGACTTTAAACACTGTCTTACATAATAAGCAATTCGCATATTGATAGGCTGTAGAAATGTAGTGGCAGACAGCTAAAAAGTATTTTGCCAGCTTTAGTATCGGTTTTAAGTTGTGTAAGATCTGTAACTGGTGAGGTGATAGGTGATGCAAGGTGCGTTCCAAAAATGTGCAAGGTGAAGGGGAAGTCAGAGATATGAGGTGAGTGATTGGTTTCATAAACTAAATATGTAGAAGGCTTTGAGCAGATTACAGATTAACAGTTGTATGACTTAATATGTCAGTAATGTGTTCTTTAACTGGAAGGAGGAATGGTGGAAAGAATTGTGCACCTAGAAATATGTAATGAAAATTAATGATCTATATGATAGAATATGTTGCATGTTTGGGATTTTACTCTGTTATTGGGGGAGTAACATAATCGGTGCTTTTTTTGCTTGAGTACGGAAAAATGCATAGTCTGCAATAGAGAACTTTAATCCCCTCCATCTTAAAAAATTATAATGAAAAATTAAGTCTTAACTGTACAGAATGAACTTCAGTTTCAGTAAATAGTGAGCTGTTGTTGAACAGTGGTCTCAGATATTTTTGAACTTACAAACTGAAATACCTCTCAGTCTACAGATACTTTTTCTCATCCACTGTATTAAGCTTCTTAGAATTCTGAAAATAATTTCCCTTCTTGAATCAATCTGATTGAGCCTAGCCCAGTGCACCATATCTCAAGAGAATGAATGGGGAATGCAGAGGAAAATAGAAGTTTCATGTTGCAGTTGGAAATCTAAGATACGTGCTGTCAATTAGGACCAGTTTCTTGATACTAACCCTTCAGTAGCTTACATACCAAGTTGTGGACATAGATAGGGTAGTCTGTCGGGTTTATGAGGAGGATTCATAGATGTATGAAATTAGACATGAGTTACTTATGTTAGCTTCGGCAAATGGATGGGTGCTGATGGCTGCAGACTCCCAATTCTGTTAAATTCATGGTGTTACATTCTAAAAAATCCAAGTCTTTAAAAAAATTACTGTTCATGTTTTGTTGCTGAATGTTACGCATTTTACTCTTTAATAAGTACATTCTGTTCTCCGAATCCCTTTTCTAAGATGAAAAAATATTCATGACCAAAGAAAAGGTGTGTAGTTTTTCCCTAGAGGTAATGTTTTTGCCACTTGACATTTATGAATGTGTGTAGCGAGAGGATGATGATTTTTCCACTGGCTGCTAACTTGGGAGGCTGTGAGGATTCTGGTAATAGCTGCCAACTGTGAAAGAGAAAGATGAGAAAGTTGATACTGATGGAGATCCTGCTTCCAGTCCCTCCCTTGAATGGGGGTCTGCAGACGATGCTGTCAAATACGAGGTAGTGATTTTGACAGATCATCTTTAGGGCAGTTGTGCTCTGCTGTCTCTGAGAAGACCCGTATTGAACACAAAACAAAGGAATGGTTTCTGTCTCCCTTCTTTGCCTTAAATATGGTTCCAAAGGTTAGTCTTTTCAATACCAAGAAATGCTTTTAGGGATTAGTCCAAGATTGTGCATAAAGGCAAAATAAATCTCAAACACAGTTATCAAAAGATTGCTGTGATTTTACTTGGCATAATCAAACATTTATTGTATGGATATAAGATCAATGAGGCAGTCAAGCACCCTTGGTTTCAAATATGAGTAAATTTACCTTTGCAATAATGTATTGCACAGTTTTAGGTTGTCAAATATATAGGTGACTGTTAGTCTCTCAACTTCCATAAAGCTTTTGTCTCCAAATATGTATTAAACTCTGATCATAGTAGTGGTGCCTGGTGAAAGTACTGGTCTTTTATCTTGAATACAGCCCTGGCTAAGGGGTAGCCGTTTTATTAGAGGTTTTGTTCTCTTTGTTTGAGCACAACTTTCGTCCCAGAACTTAGTCTTTTGTTCTCTTTCTTTCTGTTTGCCACCAGTTCCTGTCTTTCCTAGTGTGAATACAAATATTTCCTGTAGTTGAGTAAACAACAAATAAATTGAGCTCTACAGCTGTCCCCAGCCAAGTTCTTAGGATCTGAACATCTTGGGTATATCTTTTTTTTACAGTGGGATTTTTATTTGGGGGGAAACTTTTTTAAACATTCTATTTCACCATTGTACCACACTTAATGCTTTTATGGATATCCATAGCTTAAGAAATGACTCTTCCTGCATTTTCCACATTAACTAGAAATGTAACTCTAATTTCTGATACCAGGCCAGTGCACCCTCCATCTCCAAAACACTAGTAGATATAACCTTGGCTTCACCTCCTTTATTACAGCTAGCAACCCAAACTTCTGCCAACTGCTCGCATTAATGGTGTTGAAAAAATAATAAAAGGAATATAGTAATCCTTAAGAACACACACATACATAAGTTGTTTAAAACTTGGAAAACTGCACGGGTTTATTTGCTCTCTGGAAGTAATAAGTACAGTACCTTCTCTTTCTAGGCTTTTTTTTTTTCTTTTTTTAAGGGGAAATATATTTAGTTACACACACAGCTCTTCATTTTGTATGCCTTTCCAGTCTCTTCCATGTCTCACAGAGAGACAAGCAAGGTATCAGCGTGTTTTCCTGGACTGGAAAAAGAAGGATCCACCGATTGAGTGATGTGGGGAAGCACAGGCTAAGACTAGTTCCTTATTGTCCATCTCTATCCTTTTCATCACTATCAGATGATGAAAAAAAGATTTCTTGATGTCTCTTCCTCCTCTCTTCTCCCCTTTCCTGATTACCAAAACTAGCTAGTCCTTTTCCATTGTCAACCAGCAATCTTCTTTATGATACAAAGAGGGCTTAAAAAATATGAAGGCTTCCTTGTTTCCTCCTAGGTCTTCTAGTTGCAAATAAATCAGTTGAGGTTGCCTCTGTCCTTCTATTCATTCATCTCTAGTTCTTCCTCTGCTTTGTCAGGGCTCTTTAACATGCGGCATCACCTACCTAAGTTTAATGACTTTGCAGTAAAAGGATTGTTAAGGAAAAAACACCTGTTTTTTCATCTTGTTCCACAGACCTTTTTCTTTTGGTGGTTATATAGCAGAGACAGAATTTTCTAAGATTTTTTTTTTCTAAGCTTTACAGTGTGCTTTATGGTGCCCAGTGGGTTGACCTGTACTCATATGTAATGAGATAGTATAATGTAAATCACAGAAAGACAACAGATTAGGAATAGAGCGGGCAATGACAGAAATACTGTCTGAAATGCAGGCATCTTAGAGATATTCAAAGTGGCACATGTCTACCTATTGCGTGCTGTGAATTTTGTAGAAAGAGAGACAACTTATTTCCTTGGTAATAATAATTTTGGCACAAATACAGCAGAAAACCTGAATGTTTCTTCGGTCTTTCCAGGTAGGACTGTTGTCTAAGCTTTTATGCAGACTACATAAGAAAAATCAACCTCTGCAGGAAGAAAAAGGGGGAAAAAAAAGAAAAAAGTATTGGTTTATTGAGATTCGCCTTGCTTGTGTATTGCGTGCAAGAGCAGGGCAGATGGACAGGAATCATCTGTCCAGCTCTGTACTGCACATGTGCTGCTGTGCGCTCAGGAAGGAATCCTGCCTCTGTGGACCAAACACAGGGACAGTGTAGATGGACGGGAACCCTGTGTCTGCAGACCACACGCGCAGATGGTGTGGACAGACAGGAATGTAATGTCTGAGTGTTTGTATGGATCTTATGAGGCAGGGCTCTTCTATGTGGATGTCAACCCTAATAATTGGCCGTACAGAGAAAATTCTTAGCTTTAATTTAGTTTGGGGTAGCAAAGCTCTGTTGGTTGTCAAAGGAAATGCCCTTTCAACTCTTCCCTCCAGCAGTTACCGTGGAGGATTTTGCCTAGATTCAAAGATGAAAGTGTGGCAGAAAAAGAATAATATTGGGTTTCTTTTTCTTTTATATGCAACAGCTTTTAAAATTAATTTCAGAACAAGCATAAATAGTCTTGAGGTTTTGGTGTGTTTTTTTAAAAAAGTTGCTATCAACACTGTTTATATCATGTAGACACAGACACATTCGTGTATACACCCAGAGCTGGGCTCTGGGCAGTTACAGACCGTCTGTGTTGAGATGATACTGAGCAGCTCACATCGCTTTAGCATCTAGGAATTTGTATCTGTACATAACTACTTTTTTTTTGCCAAGAACAGCATGTATAGAGGGGGGCTGCTGTTAACAACTCTTTGAAGCTGCAGGCAAATGCAATTGAAGTGGTGAGTCACATAACAATAAAGCAGATGTAAGTCTTAAAGAGGTAAAAACACTGATACATACCTTCCAAAAATAAAAATACCTGGATAAAAGAATGCATTTACTGTATTCATTGTAAAGGCACAGTCACAATAGAAAAAGATTTGAAAACTTCCAAATTATGACAGCTAGAAAAGGTGTATGTAGATATACATGAGCAGATGGCCCGCAGGGGATCAGGACTAAGTTTTAAGATTTTACAGTAGGATGCATCTTGTATACAAATTCCTAGATGAGATTTTGCCTGTCAGTTTTTACAGATACCACTGGACTGAGAAACTTTCTGATTTCAGGCTAGGAGAAAGAGTAAGAGACAAAAGCAGAATGACTAAAGCAGTTGTGTTATACAGGCAGCTCTGTTAAGTTGAGCATAAGCGAGTGGGTTTACTTTGGAAAGGAGAACCACATAGAATAATGAAGGGAAGAGGGATAGAGTACAGTATAAGAGAGTAAGATAAGCAGGGTGTGGAGTGAAGCTGAAGCGAAAAGGGAAGGGGAATTTTCAAGTAAATAGTCATAACAAAACAAGAGACTTGTCAACAAGTCAAACAAAGCTTTTTCTGTTTTTGGTAGAAATACTTGCCTGTTCTATGGTATACTGTGTAGGTAATTTAGGATGCTTGCCTTCAGATGTTTATAGGTTTTTTAAGACTAACCTTATAGCTCGTGCTTGACATTGGTGCTCAAATTGCACAAGTTTAATGTAATCACAGGTTCTTATCATGTTGGAATGCATTTCCGACCTTAGCACACCTGAGACATCTTTTACATTTTGTTTTGCAAAACACATTTATCACCAACATATCAAGATTGTTAGGAGTGTTTATGCTCCTGTCCTGGTTCCGGCAGGGACAGGGTTAATATCTGGCACAGCACAGGTATTCCACACCACTTGACGCCATTCCCAGTATTTAGAGGGAGCTGGCCGGGGAGGGGAGTTCCCAGTTTGGGAGCAGGTGGGGAGGAGCAGGTGGGGACGGTTCGGGTCGGTCGGTGCGCGTCGGTACGGTACCCCTATTTATACATTCCTCTGCCAGTGCTATTGTTGTTGTTGTTTTGTCGATTTTTCTTTGTTGTTCTGTTAAATTGCTTTTTATCTCAACCCACGAGTTTTTGCCTTTTTATTCCAATTTTCCCTCGCCGCTGCAAGGGTTGGGTGAGCGGCCGCGTGGTTCTTTGTGCCGGCTGAGGCCAAACCACGACAGCTCCAAAGTGCACTTCAGCTTGTTTTTTTCACTGCTTTTTTGCTTTTTTTTCTCGCAAATGATAAAATATAATATTAAATTTTTAGTCTGGACCCACAGACACACCATGAGAAGGGAAAAATGAGCAAGGGGAGAAGTACAATCAGGAGTTTTCAATAGTTTGAATAATGAGGGTCATGACAAAGACTGGTAGTTCCTTTCACATTATTATAGAAGTAGCATTTCACTTTTTAGTTTAAGTCAGTTGTCCTTGGTGGCATGTATCAAAGTAGGTTAAAGAGACTGAATAAACTGTATATATTAAACGTTCAGCAGACAGATGAACTAAACATGAGAGGCTTGCTGCTGTTCAGTTGAGAATTTGTAGTGATTTGGCCTCCCAGAATCTTAAAGGAAGGCATGGAGTATGGTGTCAGAAAACTCCACTTCTGTGCAACGTTTTATGTAAGAGTATATTGAGAGACTACATCCAAACCCTTACAACTTGAACAAAACATGCTAGTTTGGACCAGCTTTTATCCTGAAGTCCTCCAAAGAAGAGTTTAAATGACAGCTCTATCCATCTGCTTAGCTGAGCTGTAGTTCCCACCAAGTAACTTTTCAATTTATCCACCATTTTCAACCAAATTTGAGGAAAAGAAGTCTCAAAGATCATATAACTTATAGGAACTTAATTAACATCAACAGTTGGGTAGAGGAGAAAAAAGCCCAAAGTAGTGCTCCCACACAGGGAAAGGCAAGAAGAAACTGAGCCGTGATATATTTTGTTTGGCTGCGGCATACACATATGGCTGGCCATTCAGGACATACATACTTTCACACTGGTCCCAGCTGACTCTTGCTTGGAGACACCATGGGAGAGACGGGCTAGAGAAAGAGATTATTATAGGGTTGAAGGCCATGCTTAGAAGATGTAGGATACAAATCCAAAGCACGCAGATTTCATTAGCCAACATAAAATGGGTAATAAAGTGGACTCCTGTGTTCTTCAAGGGTTGCCATGCTGTCTGCAAAAGAAATCAATTCTTAACTGCTGAAAGAAGTAACGAAGACGGCACAATAGCTGAAGAATGGATGTAACAGCATGATTTAGCAAAAAATGGTTGCTGTTAAGGTAATTTAAATAAATTAATCTTTTTTGCTTTCAGGGCACATGGCAGCAAAAGATACTGATTTTTATATTCTCTGGAAGGAAATTCTGCAGTAAGGCCATTCTCTGCTGTGGCGTGGAACCAAGATCAGACTTGCCCTAACAAACTGCACCATGGAGCAGTCTCATAACACAAAAAATACTTAGCTGCTTACTTTAAACCCAGAGTATAGAGGTTTTATATGCTCACTGCTGGAATGTGAATATAACCAGTTCTCTTATTTCATCTTTGGAATTAAAACAGCAGCTCATTTTGCTTACTGTTGCTGTCTTCAGATCAATTTCAGTAAATAATTTCTTTGGTTTTGTGTAGTGTGAGGGATCCAGGATTCTTTGCGGATGTTGTCACAGGATACCATTTGTCCTTTTGATCCGGCCTGGAAGGATTTTTTGATGCGTAGGCCACCCAGTCAGCATAAATTAGGTTTACAATATGGTGGTAAACGTCCTCAGCCTCCAGCCCTTGCTCAGATATCTATAAGATACAGGAAAACACACCTTAATGATATTTCTGCCTAAGACCCTTACATGGAGGGGAAAGATGCCAAAGAGCTAATGTACTTTGTTTGCTCCTGCGTAGTTAACCATGAGAGAAGGAGAAATTTAATTTTGTTTGTTTCCTTTTAAACCTGTGACTGAAAAGATTCCAGCTCTTGTAAAAGAAGTAATTGAGAAAAGCAGTTCTCTTACCACTGATGGCTCAGTCTTAAACACAGCTTGAGATATCTCTGAAGAGAGTACAGGAGAGCTAAAGGAACGAATGCTGTAATGTTCATGTGGTATAACACAGTAAGGAATCCCAAACACAAGATCTGATTTAGGTTGTATTTCGTGTTGCTGGTTTTCTCTGTACAGGATTCAGGGCAATCGATTTCAATAGACTGTCATCAGGCAAACCCATAGCCAGTTATGTATTCATCTCCTAAAGAACTAATAAAGCTCCAAGAGATGCATTCCTGTACAGGGAAAATTTCAGGTCAAAGTTTGTTTTTTAAATCCATCCACATATATCTACATGTGTTGAGCCTCCGACAGCTCCATGTCTAAATGATCTGCCTCCTTTAGTTCAAAGGGGTTTTTTGAATATGAATTCTCCAGAATGAAGTTTCTCTGTAATTATCATATATGGGGAGATGACCAGAAAAATGAAATCATTAAACACAGAAATTAACCCAACTGATAAAGTCTTTCACTTTATAATGTAACATCGTTGTAACATTGCCAACAGTCAATGCAGAAGGTAGAATCTGTGTTAAATCCTGCAGGCTTGTGCAAACCGCAGCAGCTGTACGCTGCACATGCTCTTTGTTGGGCTCACAAAAACACAGGCTCTACTACAGAACTGTAGTAATGGCAATGGTTTTCATTTGTATTTTCATTTGTATGCAGCTGAACACTGTGTTTGTTTGCTACTAATAAAGGAATCTGAGTTACTAATCTTAAACATAGCCAAAAGGAAAGCCAGAACTAACCAACGAGGTGTCTTTTGAACCTTACAAACAAAAATGGCAACTCAGCATGTACCATCTCCTTACAAATTTGAAAAATGCCTCCCAATCGTTAAATACCATGAATGGGAAGGGGGCTTAGAGTAAAATACTTGAAAGAATCTTTCAGAGACCCTGTGCTCAAGGTAGGCATACACTCAAAGTAGATGTATATTCAAAGTAGGTATAGATATACTCAAGGTAATTACACAGGGCATTACATTCTAATAACAGGCAAGGAGGAATTCCTGTCTGTGTTTCTGACAGCCAGATTCCAGCTGGGAGCTGGTTGGATATTTACAGGGAGTATGGCTCACTGCATATTTTCAGCAAATAGAACAGGACTGTCTGAAAGTCTTTGCAAGAACATAATTTTCAGAGATACTGAATTTGGCACACGACTTAGAAAAAGAAATCGCCTGAGTTTCTACATTATATTTCTGCGCTATTAGTGGTGAAAAGGTTTCTAAACCGTTGCATTTGCATGTGTGTGCTGCCAGTGAAACATTCAACTCAAATTGAAATAGGATGACTCCTTTAACTCACTGACACACTGTCTTCACCACATATCCATTTGTCACAAGTACAGTCATTATATTAATGTTTACTTAATGTGGGGCTTTTTAAACTCTACATTAAAGGATTAATAAAGCTTGTTTAGACTGGTTAGCAAAGCCAGAAATTACCCTACTCAGATATTTTACAAAAAATGAGAAAGTCACTGATGTCATGGTTGCTGCTGGGTTGCATGGTAGAGAAACAGATTTGATGTGAACTCCTTGAATAAGTTCCTGCAATGAGAGTTTGAAGCAGAGTAGATTAACGTAGAGAATGCACAGCTTATGAGCCAGTATCTGCTGTTTATCAGAGGTCTTGTCTAGGGATACAGAAAATGTCGGATGAGTCCTACAAGTAAAATCTGAATTCAAAAACTTGCCAGGGTAACGGTTACCAGAACACTAGCTATCCTGCAGAAATGCTTAAGACAGGTATATATTCTCATTATACCATACAACTTAGTGCAAGCATTCAAATAAAAACATTCTCTACAATATATTATAAACAATGCCTGTAGTTAAATCTGTGGGTTTCAAATTTATATGTGGAATTCCACTATAAAGATTTTGTCAGACCTGGGCAGGATGCCTCTAGGTTTTACCAGCTGTATTGCAGAATGCGTCTCTGACTTTCCCCTATATTTTGTGGATCAGCATCAGTTCTGGTTTTTTTCATGTAATGATTTCACTGTGATAAAAATCTATTAATTTGGTCTTTAGGATGGAGGTGCACAAACAAGCTACCAGTGTAGCCTGCAGTAAACATAAAATAACTTACTCGTAGGAACCTACGGGTGAGAGTATGCTTTGAAGCAGTACATCCATGAAGGAGGAACTTAGTGATTCTTAAACAAAATTCTCCGTGGCTACAGTTTTGGCATCCAAAACATTATACATGTGCAGTTTGGAATGAAAGTTTTCAGGTGTTGGCTGCATTAGAAATGGTTTACTCCATGGTAATTTCCTTGTTTACCCAAACATTCAATTGTAATAGAATATGGGCAGAAGTAAACGATATGCGAACCAGAAAAAGCATACTGAAAATATAGTGAAATCCCTGCAGGACCACAAAACAACAAAAAGACAAGAGAGCACATTTAAAAGAAGTGCTGATGCTGACCATTCACATTTATGATTTAAACAAGCTAATCACATATTTTCTCCTGGTGCTTTTTTCTTTTAATATAACTGCCTGCTGTAGCAAGGGATAGGGCAGAGGCCAGGGTTAAATGATGAGAAGCAAGAAGGGCATTAGAGAATAAGTGTATCAGAAAGGCAAAAGGACAATTGCAGCAGTTCTGAGGAGGAGGGAAAGGGGAAGGTGGACAAGATCTGATAGTACTAGAGTATAGTCTAATGTATAACCTGAGGAAGTTGAGGGTTTTTTAAGTACAGTGCCCTTGCAAATGTTGTGCCTTAGACCTGCAATTCAGACTCTGGTCTGCAGCTGTCTTGTAGCAAGTTCTCCACAGTCATTTCTAGCTTTCAGTGAGGAGCTTGAGAGTGTGTGATGGCTCTTTAGCAATTTTGAGGATTCACACTGGTCTAAAGGGTTTGGAACCATTGTTTTTCATGGTGATTATTGGGAGACTAAAGAGCTTTGTCAAGGGCTTTGACAAGGTGTGGGGTTTTGGGAGCGTTGCATTTAGTGAGACCACTTATTGCCTGACATCGGATGCATGAACAGCCTGTCTGCTGAAGGTCCGGCGGCATTCAAAAGAAGCAGTCAGGTGCCACGAATAGTATGATTTATTTTTATGCAACATAGGCATATTGCCTAAGATTGCCGGTGATAAATGCACTAAACTGCAGAATAGCTTTAAAGATAAGCTTGCAATCACAAGCTTCATTTCCCAGGTAAGTACTTGGTGTGGTGGAGATTGCAAATCTTACCAAAAGGCGTCTTTTCTGCAGGGGCTGAGGAAGACAAACCCATCGATCTGTCCTTATGAATTCTTGTCCCTCAGTTAGGTGCACAGTCAGGGTAATGCTTATATTCCAATTGAACAAAGTGAGTGGGTGGGACTGTGGTCGAGCCGTCGTTCCCTGTGGTTGTACTATTAGCCATTGCGCAAAACATTTCTCATGGAAAGCAGAAGAACAGGACCACGCGGCCTCCACCTCACTTGTCCTTCCTCTTCAGTGCCATGGCAACACAAAACACTGGATCTTCTTCCAGTTGCTGTGTCTGCTCTGGACACCAGGTGCCTGTAGCTTTGCTACTGTTTTGTGCTTCCAAAAGGGGAGGAGGGGTTGTGTGATTGAAGGGCAAGAAATATGGGTAGGAAATCTGTCCTGTCGTAAAAAAAAAGAGGAACCTTCTGGAAAAAAAAAATCAAGAAACCTATTGAGTTGTGGAGTTTTGTCCTGTTATTTTTTCTTTCTAGCAATTTATCTGCACATGCATGAAGAAGATACCTGTAATGGCACGTGGTATTTTTTAAGCAAAATTTGGATCTAACATCCAGTCCTTATCATCGCTTCTTCTGCTTACAAGCTCTGGAGGTTTTAGACAAAAGCACTCCTGACACAACCGATTTGTCTGCGCTGCTCATTTATTTTCTCACAGGACACAGTGGTTAAACCACTTTGTTGTTCATACTTTTTACAGTGATGTAGAAATGTTTGCCCTAGGATCTGAGCCATAATCTCATAAGGTGGGAGAGGGTTGTATAATAGCACCATGACAAAGCAGTTCAGGACTGCAGGATGTTGGAGTGGTTCCCCACAGTAATGTAAATGGTTTGTTTTTATATCATTGCAACAGCCATATGCGCTAGAAATTTCCATCCTTTTGAACCTTTTTTTCTGGAGATGAGCAATAGGAGAGAAACTGAGTTCATGTATTTCCGATTATTTTAAAATTTTCCAATTAGAAGTTCATCAGTTAGTATTCCAGTCCTAAGCAGAAGCTTTTTATTTCCATGTTTGTCATAAAGAGAATTATAAAAATATTACTATATTATATATTTTATTTGCAACACTACTTGGAATTTTAATGCTGTGAAATAATTTTTAGTGATATCCATCAGGAAANTTACTCCATGGTAATTTCCTTGTTTACCCAAACATTCAATTGTAATAGAATATGGGCAGAAGTAAACGATATGCGAACCAGAAAAAGCATACTGAAAATATAGTGAAATCCCTGCAGGACCACAAAACAACAAAAAGACAAGAGAGCACATTTAAAAGAAGTGCTGATGCTGACCATTCACATTTATGATTTAAACAAGCTAATCACATATTTTCTCCTGGTGCTTTTTTCTTTTAATATAACTGCCTGCTGTAGCAAGGGATAGGGCAGAGGCCAGGGTTAAATGATGAGAAGCAAGAAGGGCATTAGAGAATAAGTGTATCAGAAAGGCAAAAGGACAATTGCAGCAGTTCTGAGGAGGAGGGAAAGGGGAAGGTGGACAAGATCTGATAGTACTAGAGTATAGTCTAATGTATAACCTGAGGAAGTTGAGGGTTTTTTAAGTACAGTGCCCTTGCAAATGTTGTGCCTTAGACCTGCAATTCAGACTCTGGTCTGCAGCTGTCTTGTAGCAAGTTCTCCACAGTCATTTCTAGCTTTCAGTGAGGAGCTTGAGAGTGTGTGATGGCTCTTTAGCAATTTTGAGGATTCACACTGGTCTAAAGGGTTTGGAACCATTGTTTTTCATGGTGATTATTGGGAGACTAAAGAGCTTTGTCAAGGGCTTTGACAAGGTGTGGGGTTTTGGGAGCGTTGCATTTAGTGAGACCACTTATTGCCTGACATCGGATGCATGAACAGCCTGTCTGCTGTAGGTCCGACTGCATTCAAAAGAAGCAGTCAGGTGCCACGAATAGTATGATTTATTTTTATGCAACATAGGCATATTGCCTAAGATTGCCGGTGATAAATGCACTAAACTGCAGAATAGCTTTAAAGATAAGCTTGCAATCACAAGCTTCATTTCCCAGGTAAGTACTTGGTGTGGTGGAGATTGCAAATCTTACCAAAAGGCGTCTTTTCTGCAGGGGCTGAGGAAGACAAACCCATCGATCTGTCCTTATGAATTCTTGTCCCTCAGTTAGGTGCACAGTCAGGGTAATGCTTATATTCCAATTGAACAAAGTGAGTGGGTGGGACTGTGGTCGAGCCGTCGTTCCCTGTGGTTGTACTATTAGCCATTGCGCAAAACATTTCTCATGGAAAGCAGAAGAACAGGACCACGCGGCCTCCACCTCACTTGTCCTTCCTCTTCAGTGCCATGGCAACACAAAACACTGGATCTTCTTCCAGTTGCTGTGTCTGCTCTGGACACCAGGTGCCTGTAGCTTTGCTACTGTTTTGTGCTTCCAAAAGGGGAGGAGGGGTTGTGTGATTGAAGGGCAAGAAATATGGGTAGGAAATCTGTCCTGTCGTAAAAAAAAAGAGGAACCTTCTGGAAAAAAAAAATCAAGAAACCTATTGAGTTGTGGAGTTTTGTCCTGTTATTTTTTCTTTCTAGCAATTTATCTGCACATGCATGAAGAAGATACCTGTAATGGCACGTGGTATTTTTTAAGCAAAATTTGGATCTAACATCCAGTCCTTATCATCGCTTCTTCTGCTTACAAGCTCTGGAGGTTTTAGACAAAAGCACTCCTGACACAACCGATTTGTCTGCGCTGCTCATTTATTTTCTCACAGGACACAGTGGTTAAACCACTTTGTTGTTCATACTTTTTACAGTGATGTAGAAATGTTTGCCCTAGGATCTGAGCCATAATCTCATAAGGTGGGAGAGGGTTGTATAATAGCACCATGACAAAGCAGTTCAGGACTGCAGGATGTTGGAGTGGTTCCCCACAGTAATGTAAATGGTTTGTTTTTATATCATTGCAACAGCCATATGCGCTAGAAATTTCCATCCTTTTGAACCTTTTTTTCTGGAGATGAGCAATAGGAGAGAAACTGAGTTCATGTATTTCCGATTATTTTAAAATTTTCCAATTAGAAGTTCATCAGTTAGTATTCCAGTCCTAAGCAGAAGCTTTTTATTTCCATGTTTGTCATAAAGAGAATTATAAAAATATTACTATATTATATATTTTATTTGCAACACTACTTGGAATTTTAATGCTGTGAAATAATTTTTAGTGATATCCATCAGGAAATAAACTGCTTTTCTTCCATCTCTTGATTTTTGCCTAATTTCCATGATACATGTGTAAATTAGTTCCTGTAGTGAAATCGTAAGACTGATTGTGGTGTTTTCTTGCCAAGACTTGTATAAATAGGCATGTACTCTTAGATTAACAGCAGAAGTAGTGGAAGGTCAGGTTGGATTAAAGAAAATGTCCTTCTAGGTGAACTCATCCTGTATGACTGTGATCATTGGGATGCTGCAGAGATTGTTGTGGGTTAAAATGTTCAAAGAACCGTAATGGAGCTAAGCAGCTAAATCATATTTAGCAACCAGGAGCAGTTTTGGAACTTAGCTCCTTCTTCTCTTGAAAGCTCCAGCCTTGATAGCTGTACAATTATCTGAAGATGAAAAACCCAAATAATAAGAATTGCAGCATATTTTAGATTGGAGTGGACCTCTGCATCCAACCACCTGCTGAGACCATCACTAACTGGAGCAGCTTGCTCAAGGCCTTGCCCAGACTCATTTTCAATGTCTGCAAGGATGGAGATGGTGCAGCCTCTTGGCAGCCTGTCCTGGTGTTTGATCAGCCTTGCTACAAAAGAATTTTTCTGCTCTCTAATGAGAATTTTCTGTGTTCTGATTTACACTCGTTGCCTCTCGTCCTGTCCCCTCTAGGAAGAGTGTGGCTTCATCTTCACTGTTTCAAGTAATTAAAGAAGCCTCCTCTTTTTCAGGCTAAACCAGACCAATTCTCTCAGCCTCTTCTCATATGTCCTGTCAAGTATTAATAGTAGACTATTCTACTTGAAGTTAAGTGACAGAAGTATGCAACCTCTTCAATTCCACTTAGAATCTTCTGTGAGGGATGCTGTGCTTTAAATATTCTTCTCTTGCTGTATTAGCACTAACAGGGTTTTTCTCATGCAGTTACATAAAACATGCTAAAAAGAGCTACTTTTTCTCTCAGAAAAGTTAATGTACTGTACTAACATTCTGCTAAACTTCTGCTTTTTATGAGATTTTTTATACATGCTGAAAGTCATGTAAGAAGTCATTATTTATGATCAAAACCAAAAATTTCCAGAGAAATGTGAAATCATTTAGAATCAGTACCTCTCATTGCAAAGAAGACATTGTTAAAGAGCCAGCCTTACATACAATAAAATAATGAATATGGAGAAAGCGCCTTTACAATAAACTAGTTGTTTAATGTAGCATGTTTCAAGTAGTGATTTATGAATGATGAGTCAAACTTGGAATTCAAAGCTTGTTTGACAAAACAGAGCAAACAATATAAAGATTTTGCATGATTAAATTGCTTATTGCTTAAGCTTTATTTACTATTGGCTTTTGTTAAATTAATCCAAAGTAAAATCAAACCCAGGTTCAAACCCTGGACCTTCTCTGTAATGATCTGAGTACAGTCAAGTACAATCTGCATTCTCTAGCCTCGAGGTGCTCATTAAAATTAGAGTGTTCAGTGAGAAGCCATGCAGTTATGAAGGGATTGAATCAACAGTTGGCATTTTTACAGTAAGCTTTGGGCTTTCATTTAAGACATTTAATTTTAATGCATCTCTGATGATTTAATATGTCTAGCTATACATAATTTACTGTGTATTGTATCTAACATAGCTCTGGCTAGCCTTTTTATTTTTTTGGAATATGGGGATTTCACAAAGCTCAAAATGGGGCTTTGTCTGCCTCATGAGCTGGCAGGAAAAACGCCGTCACTGCATTTTGGGTCTGCTCCAGATGCGAGCTCTCAGAGACAGTGGCACCCAGATAACTTGAGGTGAAGCAGCTGACACAGGGATGGCAGTTCACTTTGCAAGACCCTGCACCCAGCTCTCTTTCGTGGTCCCCTTTAGGCTACTCCTAGAATGTCATTGCTGCCTGAATGGTCCTCCTAAACCCTGCTGGGTGAGTGGGACATTTTGTCACAGTGGATTTCTTTCCTTCTTTGTATATGTATGTTTGTAGGTGCTTGGGGTCCTCATTTCAGGATAGTATGTTAAAAGGGCTTTATCTCACTAACACTGTCCTCAGCAGACACAGTCGTGTAGCGTATTTTAATGTTCATTGTAATTGCTTACCTAGAATGGTAATGTTAAGGTAAGGTATTCCATTTATTCTTACACAATTTATTTTGTATTTTGTGTCTTTAAAAAATATATATCATCTGGATCTTGAAATTTGCTGAGAAGCTGAAGAAAAGCTAAGAACAACTAAGAAACTTGTTTCAAATGTTGTTAGTTCTTTGCTTCACTGCATGTAGTTTGCAATTTTATACATCTTTGTTATGTCACCTGTTCTTTCCAAAGACTTATTTATTAACTTTTTAATTTCCTTACAGGAGGGCTTTTCTATAATTCTTATATTTCTGACCATTCTCAAGATTTTTCTAGTCTTTCATATATGAGTTGAAAACTGATTTGCATACTGCAACTGGGTGAACTACTTAAGTAGTACGCTATGTTCAGCATTCCTATTTTCATGCTTGTTTACTCTTATTTTTTTAAATGCTTTCTTCTTTTTTCTTTAAAAAACTGACTTAGGCACATCTAACTGATATTTTCATTTAATTGTTCTCCAAATTGGTGTTTGACCCTTAATCCCAAGGTTCTATAAGAAGAAACTAGTTTCTTTGTACACACATGTACAGCACAAGGTTGAGTAGGTACAAGTCAGATGAGCCCCTTAATTGCAGAACTAACTTAGCCTCAAGGTGAAGTAGTTGGAATGTATCTCCCAGTTTTTACCAGTTCTCTACAGTAATACCTACTAATGTTCTATGCACGTCTCATTTTTTTCCATCTATGGATTTTGAATATACAGGATAGCATAAATACCCTATTCTCTTTAGTCCTTATGATCACATTAGAAAGTAGACTGAGGTTCTTTTTTTTTTTTTTCCTTTGATAGACTCAGAACCGTATGAAGCTGATGGCCGACAACTATGAGGATGACCACCTCAAATCCTCATCCCATTCCAACCAAACCAACCACAAGCCCTCCCCTGATCAGGTAACATGTCTCACTTTTTCACCTTTAGAGTAATGGGGGCTAGTTATTTTGAGTTGTATGTACTTTTTCCTGACATGCTTGCAGTACCTTGGAACAAAAATAGCATCCCAGAGTGCAGTTATAAACCAGAAGGGGATATTGCTGTTGTGCCAGCTTCCTTGAAAACTCCTGAAATGTGAACAAACAGTTCCCGGTACCAAGCTGTTATTAGTGGGGGGAGAAGAGTGGACATAAAATGAAAGGGAAGAAACGTTACTCTCTTAAGATGCAAGCCTGTCTGGAGACCTGTCTGGCATATTTAGGCTTCAGTAATTCAGGTTTACTGCTTGAGTGTGTGGAGCGTCCAGGACTGTTTCTTGTCTTCAGTAGCAGGAAATCATGCTCCAGGATCAGCTTTCTGATCTATGGATTGCATATGAGCAGTTCTCTTCATTTCCCATGAGGAAATCCTGGCCTCTGTGCCAAATGAGCACAGACTGCTCCCTTGCAAACTCAATGGGCCGTGAACTGAAGGAAAATCAATTTACCATCTCCAAGGCAGTGAGGAGTCTCCTGTGTCATTTACAAAGCACAGCTGTGTGCTTGATAACTATCGGAGAGACTACCTGTCCCTTGAGTAGCACAGAAAATGCCAACATAATTGCATATCCTATGTTGTAATCTCATCCATTCCAGTTTAATTAAAATATTAGTGATCATTAATCACTGCCTTGACAAAGTGAAGGAATGTTTGGCACTCCTCTTTGCCCTCTGGCTCATCTCGAAATTGTTGAGATTTGAAGGAAGGCATCTCAATCTGGACCTTTAAGCACCAACCTAGTGATATGCAGAAATTACGAGTAAGGTACAAGAGGAAAATGGCAAAAACCAATTATGTATTCACCTTGGAAAAACAGATCTTTAAAAATCTCATTTCATGCTTATATCAGAAGACAATAAAGGGTATATACAAAGCAGAAAATTTTGTATTTTCAGAGCAACTTCCTTTTGCATCTTGTTTTAATACCCGTCTCTAGATGCTAAATAAACAACTGTAAATTGACTGGCTTGAATCCTCTGCAATTTTTTTGGGACGTGTTGGGTCTTACCTTCTTCAGGAAAGTGCAAATACTGCAAATTAAATGGCTTTGCTAAACTTAATTTGGGGAAAATATTAGAGTATCTGTTGTTTCAACATTGTGAATCTATAGTGAAATGAAGCTATTTCCAGAATGTAACTGTAGTACATGCTTGCAAATGAATGCAGCGTAGCGTTCACAGATGAAATGAAAAGATAAAATGTAAAAAAAAGATAAAATACAAACATTCAAAGAAATTCTTGCGTAGACCTCACAGGGGAGGGCAATAAGGAAATGGGGGCGGGAAGAGGGTCTGATTGCACTTTCCCTTTGCATAAGGGCATTTTAAAAGCTGGCAAAGCCTACAAGAGAGCAAAGAAAGCTGTGCCTCAAGGTGGCTCAGAATACTGCATAAGGAATTAAACACTTTGTACTACTATTTGTACATATGTATGTGCTTTAAATACTAACCAACTCTTTATTTCATTCCCATGCTGCTCTGGGTCTTTCCTCCCATTGCCACCTCTGCACCGCTAGGATGAGGAGGAGGGTATTTGGGCATAACCAGTCAGATGCTCTTAGTTCAGCCATTTTGTTCAGAACGGTGAGAATCAACTTTTCTTGCCAATAGAAAAGTTTCCGACACTCACTCTCGCGTCTCGCTCCCATGTGCTTTGTGAAACCTGGTTGTGCTCCTTCCCCCTTGCTTGCGTAGTCTCTGCATAAGGGTGTTTCTCGTGTGTTTATGTGTAGTTTGTGATTTTCTTCTAGTCATCATCTCATTGTTTCATGATGTTGTGGGGAGAACTTTCCAGGGCATGTAATCGGGTTTCTTTGCAAAGCAAACTCCTAATGTGTATGAGAGAACAGGAAATGTCTCCCATATCATTTATCATTGACTTCATGGAGGAAATGTTTTCAGTTGGATTCTTTTTCAAAGCAGTTTGTACTGTAGCCAAATCTTATGTATGCTTTTTCGATTCTGGTTAGTAAAGAATTTGCTCAGAGATAATGTTCCTCCTGAAGATAATGTTCCTCCTGAAGATTTTAAGCATGTTGAGAACTGCTGCCAAGATTGCTGCCGTGCATGCTCACCTAAGTAGTCACAGATATTTATCAGCTCAGAGTAGATGATTCTTGATATTGACTAGGAATATAAATTTTCTGTAAATTTGAAGGCAAAGAGAAATATCCCCTTAACCTTGCCCTCTCCCTTCCATCTCCCTTGTTCTCTCAAAACAATGGGGGAAAAATTGGTAGCTATTTGTCATTTAAAGTACATTTTGTTTCTCTGTGTCTACATCCACAATTTTCTCTTTTCTGCTATCAAATTGTCTCCACAACAACCCCCATTTCCAGAAGTGAAGGCAGTACACAGGACAGAGCACTTCTCTTCATGCCTGTTCTCTAGCAAGGAAGAAGACATCCTTTATTGTCCAGGAGCCTGGTTCTATAGAACTACAAAAGTCAGATATCAATTATTAGGCTACAGTACATAGGATTCACTTATGCATGTGCTATTGGTTTTAAAGCAGAATAAATTTATTTTAAGTACTTGAAGTACTTTAAAGGATTGAGATGCCATGGCAATATTTTTAAAATGTATATGAAACTTTTTCTTCACTTATCCTTTTAAGAAAAAAATATTTCAAGAGTTTCTGTGCAATTTTTCTCAGATTTTGATTTTTCCATGTCAACTATTTGAAAGAAAACTCTTCTGAAAATTTCTGTGGAAATTGGGTCCCTTGCATTTCTGAAGATTATTACTTTGTATTAGAGTTGTAAAACATTCGTGAAAGAATAAGCTACTCTCTCATCTCTTCGCACTTGCTCAGTTAACTGCAGACTTACGTGTCTGTCTGACTGTATAGATCAGATCCCTCTTTTCAAGTAAACCATCTGAAATATTTAATCCAACTGTGGCAGTGTCAAACTTGAATTTCATGCCTTGGGGTTTGAACTGAGAAAATGTCTGTAGTAGAAGAATTGATAAAGTGCTTCATCAGTTTACACTTGCTGTTGATTTCACATTCTTTTTGAATCACTGCTCTTGCAATGGTTGTGTGTTAGTATATGATGTTAAAAGTTTTAGAGATAATGCTTGTAAAGATATGCTGAAGCCTGGCAATTAAACAGGAATGATCAGGTAAGTAAATGATGAAAAGGAAGAAGATGTTCACTATGAAGGTAGGAGTAATTCTGATTTTCATTCTAGAGCAAACGCGGAGGTTGTGTAGAAAACACTGACTGAAAGATCTCTTTTCCTCTCCCATCTGCTGATATATATTTATGAATACCACTGTGCTAAGGGTATACTTTCTCTTAGTTTACTGGATTAATGGGTGGTTCACGTTAAATACAGCATACCTCTCCACTTTCTAATTGAGGCATTTTCCTCAGGAAAGCACGTTACAGAATATCCTAGTCAAAATAACGAGGCAGCCAGCATCCTTGCCTTACATGCGTCTCATCTGAGAAACATGTCAGCCTGAAGATTGTCTCGCATACATCAACAGGCAAAATATAAAGGTGATTGATGCATCCCAAGTCAGTTATTCCCAACAAAGTACATGTTTTTACCATGATAGTCCATGTACATTCAAAAAAACAGTCCCTATTCTCTTTGTAAAAGTGAAGTTGTTGTAAGTCACATAGTCCCTAACCTGCATGTAGTAAATTAAATTTATGTATTACAATGATAAAAAAGTGACTAATTGTATAGGACTTGGCGATAACTTTGTTTTTTAAAGTTCCTTTAGGTCTGAGGTTGTAATCACCTCTGGTCAATACTGAAGATAAAATTGAGATCATCAAAATATGTAAAATAGCAAACTACATTATTCTATTCTTATGTTTCAGGGTTTAAGGTTTTTGCCTTTCAGCATTCTGGAATTGACTGAATTTAATATTTAATTATGCCAGTTCTGTACATGACAGCATTATCAGATATAGCTCCCCTGAAATGGAACACTGTCTCTAAACATATGCGCCCTTCCTGTAGTTTCAGAGAATGATAGTTTACATTTCAGTTTACAGTTCAATGTAAATATCATCTTTCATCCTGAAATACTTTCCTAGCCTTTTTCTCTGGGCTTGTTGCCTTGCTGCCTGAATCTCTTATGACTCCTTTTATTCCCGAGATGGAGCTCTATCCTCCTCTATATCCAAGCATATTCCAATGTGCTCTCTCATGAGGAAGTCCCTTTTTTCTTTCTTGAATGCTAAAAAGGTCTGGCCAATAGATTAATTACTTACTATTCACTTTTGTCAAAAATAATATGAATTTACACTTACATCTAATACATACATATACACTTATATCTAATACATACAAACGGGATATATGTGCATGCACATGTATCTTATTGTAAATATGTACCGTGTATGTGCTAAGCGGGGGAAAGAAGCAGCAAAGCTTCCATACATAAACTTCCCAAGCTGCTCAATTCATCTGGTTTTCTTGTGAAGCACAGCCATGCCACCTTCCATGGGAGAAAGTGTGGGTGTGTTCAGAAATCTGCTTGTGTCACCTCTGCCCCTCAGGAAGGAGGAGGACTGCTTCTGTTGAATGGTCTAGTGGGCACAGGATCACAAAAAGCTGTTGGAAGAGTGAAAGGCCATCCAATTAAAGGACACAGGGGAAAACAAGGACAGAATAAAAGTGCTAAGGGCACGCGCAGAGGAAAAGCAAAATCAAAACTCTGAGAACTGAGAGATTTATCCTGGTATTTAGTTTATGCATACTGTATAAGCTTTTCTAAGTATGCATGCTACTGTAGAGCATTTTTCTTCCCATCTTCCATGGCTCTGGCTTGCAGTAGGAGTTGGAGCCTAGTAGATACTGTCACTATACACGCTTTTTGAACTCATTCTGTGGAAGCATTTTCTATTAACATTTGCCAACAAGTCCTGAAGTCACGGATGTGCCTGCTAAGGAGCAAAACATTTGGTTTTGCTGTGCTTGAATTCCAGGAACAAATATGAAAATTAATTTCATGCATATTAGAGTAAGAGTGGGATGGTCAAAGAGCTAGCATTGAACTGGAGCGCATGAAAATGGGGATCTTGCAAGATGATGAAAATATTGGCAAGTTCCTATTACCATAAAAATGTTGCAAGACAAAAACCCTCTTATTTGTGACATTTTTCTTTAATACTTGAGTCTGACAAATTTTAATGCAGAAGCAGTAGGTACTGTGAGTTGACTGCTAAAGACACTAGCATAATGTAATGCATCTCTTAAGATTTCACAGGTGTGATATCTATGGTGGAAAGAGGGGGTAAGTCATAACAGGAAAATATTGGAATATTTTTTAAGAACTGAAAAACAGGCGAGTCAAGTAAAATTCAAAGACCTCCTGTCAAAACCAGTATAAATTGTGATTTGCAACATTACCAGATTATAAGTACGCATTGTGTACCAAAGGCTACATTTTAATGTTGTAATTTGACTTTACCAAGAGTTTTTCTGTAGATGAGTCATCTATACCTAAGAACTGAAACAGGGAAAATCATCGATATGAAGAATGTTCAATGAATTCAGTTTGAATTTTTTAACTATAGTTCTTAATCAAGAGCTTATAATATTCTAAAGAACATATTTAATGAATGTATTGTTTCCAAAGACAGTCTCAGTCCAAATAGCCATTTGTGATTATTAAAGGATAGTTGAGCTTGAATGACATTTCTGTATTGCTTTTATTAGGAAAAAAGTATTAAAAAGGATTACAGTAAGAAAGATAGAAACAGTTAAATCTCAGAGAGAAGCTGATACTAGTAGACGTATGCAAAATCAACTGAATGCTCAAGGTTGTAAACTGTGTGTTTCTAACTTGTATCAGCAGAGCAATTTTGTCTCACCCCTAGGAATGCCCAGGAGGAGCATTCACAATTTCCTTTTTGTCTTGGAGGGTGTATTTATAATTCCATGTTGCAGCTAAAAGGAAATGCACAAGTGAACACCTAGTCAGCCAGCATACATAGCTATTCAGACAGATTTAGAGAAAGTGGCAGAAGTAGGTGACAGGCAACAGTCTGAAGAACTGTGACTGCTATGGTGGTAGGGAAAGAGGGATACAAATAATGACATTAAGGGCAGGATATCTCAGGACTTAATTTAACCTTTGCCACAGCTGTCAATCCCCATGAACTTTTCATTGAGATCACTACAGAACTAAAAGTGTCTATACTTTGGGAAGTTTGAGAAGAATATTGATTTTTTTTTTCTACATTATTTGGTGCTTGGGTTAATATTCTGATTTCTTTTAGCAAAGTAAATATCTTATTCATGGTGAGTTCCATTTTCAAATGATTACGTGGCCATTCAGTCACTGCATAAATGTGATCTTTCTCTCCATGAGACACATTCTATGCTTACAGCATGTAGAGCTGCTCATCCTACTGTCGCACTTCTTTAGGTTCTCAGTGTTGTCACTTATTACACTATAACCTCATAAGCCTTTTAATAAATATATTTTCAATATGGTCTTTTAACTGTTAGATCATGCAGAATGGTCAAAACCACCATGCTTTCATGCCTGACTCGTATTACAATGTAATTTACTGGGCACAGTACTAGACCACGATTCAGAAGATAAATTCTTTCCTGGCATCGTCTCCAGTCACTCACTTGTTCTGTTTCTCACTGTCTCAAATTCTCTAATTGTAAAATGAGCTAAAGTTTTTGTAAAGTGGAAGTTCTGCTTGGAAAAAGTGCTATATAAGTGCTAGGTAATACTATTACACAATATTCTAAATTAGTGTTGTTATGGTGATATGATAGTGATTCCAATACCACATTTTGAATTTGTTCCCAGAATTATGTTAGATTTGTATTTGACTCAATTTATGAATAATTCTTATTTTTTCTTCCAAGATCCTATTCCTTCCCAAAAAAGGGGAGAATAACCCCCATGTTAAACATTTCAAGGAGCTGCCATTCCAGCATGCTGAACAAAGCTCTTTAGACCACTGCCTCTTTTTCATTGTCATCTTTTGTCCTCTGAAGGGTGATTTCTTCCCCTCTCTAAAACTAATTTTGTAGGGTATGATAAACTGTTATAATATGTCTGTTATAGTTCTTCATTCATGTAAGTAAAAACACTGTGAAAGAATGTCTTATGCTTGCCTTAGAGACATACCCTGTGCAAAATTTGAAGACAGCTACATGAAATAATCCTACTTTACTTAAACATCATCACTTGGCATGACTGAGAGATAAGATGCCAGATTTGTTTTGTCATATCGGTGACAGCCGGGGCTCCTCACTCCCACTTTCCAGATGGGCAACCCTTTAGTAAGAACCCTAATGTGATGCACTCAAATAAGGTGGTGCAACTAATTAACCGTTATGAGGGCAGCCCTTTGAATACAGTGTCCCGGTAATCACAGGACCTGCTTTCCATCCCTACTTTTCTGGACCCCTGCTTGTGTGGGTGGCAGTGTTAATTATGAAACTGAAATACAACTGTGCCATCAAGTTCAGGCAAGGAGACACAACAAGTTCATGGACTGACAATTATTGTTCTGAGGAAGTACAATTCAAAATCCTGGTTTAACTTATCACACAATTATCTATTCTTTTCAAGTCTTTTCAAGCTTTGTCTTTTTTCAGAGAATAACCTTTTCTCCTTTGACTGTAGTTACTCTGAATAATGGAGAGCCTTTTGTAGTGGCCTTCTCACTTTAGCGTAAGGAACAGTCCTGTTATGGTAGAGTGAACAACTTAAATAATACTTAATATTTTCATTTATGATGAATCTTCTACCATTCCAATTTGGAAACTGCACCTTTCCAACTTCTCTCTTATTCTATACCCATACTGGCATGTAATCTTTTACCCAGTAAGTACTGTTAGACTGGGATGGCCCAGCCTAGAGAATACTGTCCTTAAAATTAGGTCAGCTTCTGCTCCTGATTCTTTCCCCGTTTTTGGGAACAGTTCTGCTGCTACCTTGGTTTTTTTAAAAAAAACTATTATTTTGCTATCTTAATAACTATTTTATGTTTGAAAAATATATTGTCTGTCCACGAATGTTGTATCTACAAGCACAAAAGAACTGATCTTTGTACACTGTTCGTCTTCTTTCTGATCCCAGAATGATAAGACTAAGATTTCCAGATGGAATTTTGCAATCTGCAGCTCTGGGATGAATTAAGCACTCGGAACAGAGGTGTAACTGGATTGTATCACTGTCTTCCTATTATTCTTACAGATCAAAGAAGAACACAAGTAGATACTTATATTCTAAAACATTCAAAACAGATGTCTGGTTTCTTTTTGTAGAGATTTGTGCTTTTCAGCAAAACAATTACAAAAAGGCCATCATTCATTTCTACCAAATGAGATTATTCCAGGTCTGTGTCTTATTTTCTTTTTTTGTTTTGCAGCTGACGATGATCTTCTACTAGTGGCTTGGTCTTTGCAGCAAGTAGGAATTCTGTACTCAAACATTTTTATTTCTGGCCACTTCCAGGAGAGTTGTTGCTTATAGCTTGTATGATTGTCTGTACTATCTCCCAGTTACTCCGCCATCTAGATTTCTTATAGCACTTCTCCACACCCCAGAACGCAATCGTGCAAGGCCAGAAGCTTCTGCAAACTATGACTACGCTGTTGGTGACGTAAAGGAGAAGGGAGCTGAGCCCTGGCACTCATGAACAGGGTAGAGACACAAGAGGAATAGCTGCAGCCAGGCTGAGGGTGTCACTGGCAGCACCTTTTGTCAGTTAGGAGGAAAGAAACTGAGGGAGTGGGGAGATGAACAGTGTTACAGTAGAGAAAGAATCAAGCCCAAACCCGCTTTCCAACATATTAGCTATGAAAATAAGCTCAAGAGAAATACGGCTAGAATAAAAACTGATAAGGGCATGTAGCCAATCTAGATGCTGTATTTTCCTGGCTGGTAAAGTTCATAATTACTGATGGAGATGTCAGGATTTACAGTTCCAACTCATAGTAGGCTCACCATGGGCAGTCCAACTACATCTGATTGTTTAATGCAACATATTGATAAGATATAATTACTCTGTATATCTGTATAAATAGGTGTATTTATTAATGGAATTTTGCATTTGAATATAGAGCAAACAACTCCAAAAAGAACTCCTGTAGATGGGTAAACCAGGCGTTTGGTGGCTTCATGTGGCTTTCCTTTGAAAGTCTCACGTAGCAGGTAGAGAGCTGGAACAGCAGAATGAAGACCCAGCGTTAGAGAGGGACGAGACGAAGATTCCTGTCACCTGCGGACAGGGAGGTTATAGTTCATCTGAACAGGAAAAGGACTGATTGTATTCTCTGGTAGACTACTTAAGAAAGACCTTCTGTTTTCCATTAGCAATGGGACAGACAGCAGGGAGACAGAAGAATGTAGTCACTGGTACATAAGCATTCCCATGGACACACTCTCTGCCAGTGTATGTGCTGCAATGTTCTGCTTTCAAACAAAAGCATATTAGCCACTGTTTCCTTTTATCCCTTGTAATAGGAAGAAGCAATAGACAAAATACAGTACAGCAAGGAATGTGTGTGCTTTCTTCTTCACTGTCATGTAGAAAGCTTGACTGGATTAAAAACATAAGCAGGTTGTTCTTACTTATTCTCAAGCTGCTATGTTCTTGCAGAGAAGAAATCAGCATAAAATCTAATGAACTCTGTGAAATCAAAACTTGCCTTATTATATGTACAAAAGTTTGATCAGGAGGATGCTGTTTAAGTCCATAGTGTCACGTGCAAGCTGCGAACGGTTGTTAAACTATTTTCACTTGCTGTGAGGATACTTTTATTTTCTTGGTGATATTCTAATTGTCATTATCATAAGTCTAACTACCCAGTTTCACAGCTTTATAATGTAATTTTTCAAAATTTTAACCTGATAAAGAACACAGTGTACAGGAACAAAATTCTCAAATGAAAGAATTTTTAGTACATTGAAGTGGAAGATTTTAGGTTCTCTGTAGATCTCACCCTACTTGGCCCATCCTGTTTTGCTCCAGAACTAAGCTGCTGGGTTTCTGGATTCCCAAGAAAACTTAAAGACAGAAGAAACTTAGACAAATAAAACAGCATTCCAATTTGTATGTTCTGATCTCATCTTGCAGTTAAGGCCACAGATTTCTCTCCTCTGCCTCAGCTAGGAAAGAAGCAAATGGGCTGTTACAGAAAGAGGTACAATTGGTTATATTTAGGGGTGAGGCTTTGGGTGAATTCTCTTGCTTTTGAAAGTGACATACACAAACCAGGTAAAATTCAAGCTGTATGTAGACATCCCTCCTTCAGCTGTGCCGAGGTACCTCATTCCTGAACATTCGTATTCCCCCATGGTCCAGTTACAAGTTTCTCACAGTCCCACCAGTGATCTACAGTAGTCCCTGCTATTGCCCACGTGGTTCCCCACAAGCTTTTGCTCCACAGCCCATGTAAGCAGAGGTTGCCAGTGTCATGAAAAAGCACTTCTGGATTTGTTATGTATAAAAATATTTTTTAACTACTCACTCATTTTCAGTGCTTTAGGAATCCTACCAACCCACTGCAATTCTTTGCTTCACCTACTTTATGGGGAAAAGATTTTGTTTAAACAGAGGGATCTAATGACAAAACTACTTTCCCTGTTTTGTGTTTTCTGTGTTTTTTTCTTCTGGTCTGGATTTTTCCCAAGGTGAAGAGGGTGAACTCTGGAAACCATTAATCCATGGGATTTGTTCATGGTGTATAAAAATTTCAAAAATAATTTGCTATATAAAAATGATTTCCTAATTGATTCTGTCAGAAATGAACTGAGTAAGACAGCTCTGTCAAAATAGCCAGAATCTCTTTCAGCTCCTCACGCATGTTGTTTTGTTTTGTTTTATGAGGAGAAAATGATGAAGGTTAGATTCAAATCCATTTTTGCCTTTAAAACAAACCTAAAGAAAACTGAGCCTGTCCTTGAGCTTTTGTCTTGTGGTCTTCTGAAGAAACCAAGTATCTCTGTGCAGCAGTGAACTGAGCTGAACTGAACTGAGGTCAGGCTGTGTCTTTTTGAGATCTTTCTTCTGTTTCCATTTAAAATAATGAAGGGAAGACATCAGTGATAAATTGCTCTGAATTTGGGAAAGCTTTGCACTTTCTGAGCCAAATTCATGCCTCATAAAACTCCATTGCATTCAATGGTTACAAGATGATTGTAGTTGAACCCTTGCGTTTGTTGCCAAACAAACACAAATGGTCTGAGCAAGAAGGCATAATTCAATTTGCCATGCAAATACTTCCAGGCTGTATCATTTGGTATCTTAGTTTATTTCCATATCTCCCAATACAAGATATTTTGCTATGTAGGCAAAATGTTCTTGCCTGGTAATATCTATAATAAAACCCAGATACAGGGAGGCATCAGAGGTCCCACGGTGATCCACTCTATCTTTTGTTAGATTTGTCAGGTCCTCCTTGGAATAATTTCTTTTTAACAAACACATGTATTTACCCAGACTTTGAGCCCTTCTTCTCCTTTGTAATGGTCGTTTGGGAAGTGGGTTTTGTTGGGTAGCATAGTTGCATCTGTGTGTAACAAAGTTTGAAAATAATTTTCCGTGCTCACATTAAAAATGTGATTGATACAAGGTAAAGGGCTACCTCCATTTAACTTATTTTCCAAGCGTATATGTTATGTCCACTCAGAAGTTTTGAGGGGGTCTTTGATGGTGTTTTGTAGTTTTGGTTGGTTCCTTTTCAGAATTCCTTAAATTTTTTTGTGCTTTTGCAGGATCTACAAAGAATACTCAAGGTCCCTAGGCCAGGCTAGCAACCTAGAGTATTACTGAAATTACTTAATTCCTTGGAAACTTTCAGATCATTCCGTCTACACTTCTTTGTAAAGCTTTTGATACAAAAACAATGAAAATTTGACCTCATGTTATTTACTTTGACCCCCGAGATTACTTGTCAATTCTATTTTATTTTCTTCTTGATGTAGCTGTTCTTCCAGGGATTTTTCTCAAATATTTCAAGATTTATGGGTAATTTGAGAAAAATCTGCTGAATGATTTGATTGCAAAATGAAGACTGCTTATCTGCATTACTCTGCCTTTTAGCGTTCTGTAGTGAACGTATACATGCAGCATACGTTCAAGCAGGGTAGTGAAGCTAATAGGGGAGTATGACAGCAGTCATGCCAGTGCCAAGTGTACATACGGCACTTTGTATTGGCAGTGCTGTATCAAGAAGACGCTGTTTTCTCCTCAGTTTTGCTTGCTCAGAGAAATCCTAGGCATCTATCTGTAAGTAAACTATTACTGCTGTTGATCCATGATCAGCATGCATGTCGATGCATGATTCCATTAAGTAAGGCAAGTGTGTAAGGAGATAGCTTTTAGAAGGTCAGCTGATGTAGCTGGAAAAACAGGCAAACTTTTAGGGGTGCATATAAGACTTTCTTCAAAATGGGAGCTGCAGATTTATGGCTGAGTAGAAATTTAGAAGGTATTCTCTGAAGTTAACTAAGTTAATTACTTAGTTCTGCAAAAGAAAAGTGGTTGCTTCCTTCAGAGAAGAAAGGAATGTTAGCAGGGACAAAAGTGAGCAGGTCATTAGCCCTTCTGCCCGGAGAACACATAATTTAAAGCTGTTGGTTGTGGTGAATGAGTCCTGTTACACATTGATTAAAACCGTACTTTATTCCGCAGACATCTATGGATAATCAATATCAGATTTGTTTCAGATCGACACTGCTGCACTTGTACCACCCATTCACTGGTTTTATTTTTCATATAACCACCTAGGTGTTTTTGCGTATTTACGTTAGACGCTGCTGAGACAAACTTTTAGACACCACAGTCTTTGTATGGGAGGTGTATTCATCTTTCACAGGGAATGCAAACAAACATTTAGATAGGTCTCTCCAACCACATTCTGTTACAAGTACCTTTTCTCATCTATGCAGCCTATATATACATATTGAAATGCAGACTTTTATCATAAAAAACATTTAAATACGGTTACTCATCTTTCAGCTGGCCATTGTACAGCAAGATCTGGACTACCACTGAAGAACCAGTATTAATTTAATTCTAAAGCATTTTTTTGTGCCAATGGCTTGCAAAACTACAATTAGATTTACATTTGTCATGATCAAAGATTGAAAAAAAATCTGTGAAATCTCAAAAAACCTGAATATGTTGTTTCCAAGTTGAATTTGTTTTGGAATACGTTCTGAAAAGTCTTTGTCTTTTGTCTTTGTCTTTTGTCTTTGTCTTCTACCAAGTCAATTGGTAGAGATGGTTTGGGTTGGTATCATAGATTTGTCAGGCATTTCATGTTTCTGTTTCAGAGTTGTAGCGATTGCCTTTTTTAGTGAAACACGTTGTCGAACTTAGCTGGCCATTAACAATATTCTGAACTTGAGGGTACATTAAACAGACTTCATTCCATGCATTGATGAAGATGACCTAAACCTATCAGGGCAATTAATGAATCAGGGCCGCTTTAGAAGATATTCCTGGGTTTGGTCTGTTTACCCGTTGTTTTCCTAGAAAGCTCTGCAGCTCTGAGCTGATCATGAGAACACGATGTGGTGTACGAATCCAGCACTGCCCTGCCTTTCCACTTAGCAAATGCTCTTACACCCTCTTGAGATAAGGCAGTGGCAGCTCTGCTGTGTGGGAAGCACAGTGCCTCCTGCTAAGTGGCTAGTTCAAATTAGATATGGCAGGAACGCAGATATAAGGGCATTTCCTACTTGACTGGCAGGGTTTAATGGATCCCAAGTGAGAGGAATGATTGCTCTGCGAACAGCTTTGGGAGGGCTGCTTAGTTAAGAACTTTCACACGCCTCATTTGGCCTGTTTCCAGCTTGAGGTAAGGGGGAAGGGTACGGGAGGAATGTGCTTCTAGAGGGGACTTGTCCCCCAGCAATCAAATTCAACCGTTGTATGAAAATCTTCCATCCTTACTTGCTAGATAGCTCTGTTTCCTCTTTATCAGGGAGGGTTTCTGTTCACAAAGAACAGCCGGGAAGGTTGGCAAGTCAGATTCTTTTCTGACTGAAATCTGCACGTCTGGTGGATATTCAATAGACTGCGGCAGCTGAAAAGAATACGAGGCAGCTACTGCATTGACTGGACAGCTAGTGATTAGACATTGACTACTTCATTTACACATTTTCATAAAACAGTATTTTTTTAAGATGTGGTATTCCATCACTCTACCCATTGTGAGCAAACCAAATAGTAAGAAAGACAGGAAAGACATCAGTTAAATTAGAAGCCTCGCTTTTTTTCACCTGCGCAGACAGTACACTTTCAGATCATAATCTAGGTATCCTAAATTATAAGAAATTGGGGTAAATAGCGGAAATTCAGCAAACAACCAAAGCTGATGGATATAGTTGGCTAAATACACTTGTGCTTGGTGATGGAAGTGAAATGTAACTGTGTTGATGCTACTAAAATCTCCTTTCCTATTGCCCTGTATACAGGAGAGCAGAGTCTTCTGCCCTGCTGCAGTTTGCAGTCTTGATACATCAAACCATTATTTTCATGTGTGTGTTTATATCTGCAAACAGATTTTGTCCCAAGGCGGCACTTGACAGTAGGGTTTTTAATAAAGCACATGAGCTCACTCTCTCTGCAGGTTTCTTGTCTGTCCCCTCTACCGTGGCTGCCGTGTCGCTGTGGCTTTTCGTAGCTGCTGCTGCCCTGATGTTCTGGTGTCGGCTGCTGAGTGCAGCTACGCCCTGCAGGACAAGGAATCTGACATCAGTCGGTTGCTTAGCCGTGGCTCTCAGATCCTCTCGCTCTACAGAAATTAATCCATGTAGAACAGTGTTAGAAGCAAAAGAAGTGAGCCCTGACAGCCTTATTAAAAGGGGTCAAAGCCAGAGTCTCTGTTGAAAGTAGTGCCAGCACCCTGTTCCTGTCGACTCGGAGATTATCTCACTCATTCATTAGCAGGGTCAGAGGTGTCCTATTGAATAGATATCCCCGGCCCGCTAACAAACAGCAGGTGCAGCCCCTGCCTGGGAACACGAAGACAAGTTGCCAGTCTCATGGCAAGGGCTTTCCAGCTCTCCTAGCTGCTGCATGTCAGGGGCTGCAGCTTCGGCACCTCATTTTATGGAGCGGAGGCACTAAGCCCAGTTCTTCCTTGGTTTTTCATCAGCTGCCAGTTTTATATTACTGGAGTTTTGAATATATGCCCACAGACACCTAGAACAATATGAAGCAATATTCCTGTGGGGAGGGCATAGTGAGGGATTCCCAATACGTATTTATGAACTTGAGCTCTGTATTTTTGTAAAACCAATGCAAAATGGCTCTTCAAATACTTTTTATGGGAACTGGGTGACTCCACGTTGGATTGCATTTAGGAACAAGGATTAGATTCAGTTTGGGTAAAGTATAATAAAATAAAATAGTACTTATTAAAGTCCTTTGATTTTAGTTTTTTAGTCTATTGTATAGTCTGGCTTGCATAGTAAATGAAAGTCATTGTCTTTTCAAAACTATAGAAGACCATACCTTTACTATAGAAAAGATTATGGAAAACTGTATCTTAACTTTCTGGTTAACTTTACAGTTTCTACAGTAGAGATACATTCATCTTAGAAACAAACATCTTGGCATCATTTGAAACCATTCTCTTTAGAATATGTTTATTGCGTAATTTAATTACAATGAAATGTTTGTTGGCAAAATGAGTTAAAATCTACATTGCCATTGCCTTAGTTGTGGACAGACACCTTTTGTCAGAAAAACTAATTCTTACAGCAGGGAGTTGAAATAGTTGACTGAAGCACTGCTGGATAATCAGTATAGTTAATGCATTCAATTTAATACTGTTTCATTTTTCACCCATATCATCATTATTTCCTGTATTAATCAGGCAGCTATCATCACCGCATCCCCTTCCCCTAGTGTACTTGGTTTCTTTCTGCCTCAGCTGGATGGTTGCTGGGTTATGGGATAGGAGTACTCGGTGTGGGGGAGTGTTCAGGTTTCTTCCAGTATGAAGCTGAACAGGATTGTAACTTAGAGGTTGATCTTTGCTTTCACCACTGCTGGGGTCTCAGGCTGTTCCTCACTGTCTCTGTTCTCTTATTTCAGATAATTCAGCCCCTCTTAGAACTTGATCAGAATCGCAGCAAGTTGAAGTTGTACATTGGACATCTGACAGCCCTCTGCCATGACCGTGACCCCCTGATTCTGCGTGGACTCACCCCACCTGCTTCCTACCACCTGGATGATGACCGGGCAGCTTGGGAGAAAGAGCTGCAGAAGATGACTCAGGAGCAGGTGAGTTTGTAGGCTGAAGCTCTGAACAAGGGCCTGAACTGTTGATGTGGGTCTTAATGATGTACCGCACCAAAACGTTGGGGAAAACATTCTGTAAGTGGTGAAAACAGGTAGCAAAGATCCGCTCTTCAGCCGACAGAAGGAGTCAATAATTTTTTTGAACCATTGCCATCTAATATTTATTATGGAATTTCATCTGTTCTTTTATCTGTACTTGTGGCCATGCATCTACACACTCATGGGAAATCAAACTGCAAAATACCACTTTTGCCATATTTTACTTGTTAATAAATTTAGGTGCTCCTTACAACTTCATGTAGTCATGAGGATCTTAAATCTTTTTTTCATTACATTAACAATTTCTGTTTTAATTGGCACAGTTTTATGAGCCACTTTTACATAAATGAATACAATGTTCTTACCTTCTGTTACAGTATGTTCTGCCAGTATTTTTTTCTGCATACCACCTTACCTGGATATCTAAATCAAGATTTGGACCCAGTGTGCCAGATGCAATGCATCCATGCTTATGCACACACAAACACAATGATTTCAAAAGTCCAACAGTGTATTTCCAGGAGTTTTGGAATACAGAACTGAAAGGGTTTAGTAACAGCTTGTCTGATGAAGTCTCCACAGAGACCGTCAATCTAGCTATTAATTCAGCTACTGAAATAATCTTCCTTTCTCCCAGCTCTGGTGATATCTTGCCTTCCTTAATCCCTTCACTGGCAGTTTTTATCTCTTGCTTTCATACTATAATTCATCATTCCCCACAACCCTTCTTTCTCATTCCTTCCTATTTCTCTTTTCAACTTTTTAATTTTACTCCTGAATTACAGAATTCTTGGGGTTTTTTAGTTAAACTAATGTAAGGAACTTGTAGCAGAAATAAATGTGACTGATTTTGTCTTTTTGATTGTTACTTTGGATTATAAGTCAAATTCTTTCGCTAAATTACTCCCTTTCCTATGTCTATACTGAACTCTATCCAGTATGCACACAAACTAGGATAAGGCCTATATAGTTAAAAGCAGTTTTGTGGGTCAGTGAACACTATCTTGAGCCTACCCTGAACACTTCAGCTCTGGTTTTCTTCTTTTGTGATGTCTAAGCTCATTTCCTTGCAATTTCAACTAAAGGCTGAATTTGGATCCAAAAATTGGAGAGAGCAGCTCCGCCGCCAAATTACAGGGGGTCAACAGAAGCATGTCTAGCAATTCAGAAAGAAGAGCAGACCTCTGGAGATAAGTATGTCTGTAACAGGGCCTAGATTGTACCGGACAGTTGACCTCTGTCTTTGTACCTGTCTTCATACATTTGTTTGATTCAGTGAGTGCTGTGTGCCTCACTCGACGTCTACATTTGCCTCTACAGGCTTGACACATTCCTTTTCGCTGCAGAGCCTGCTAGCCCCTACGCACCTTGAGCCAACATTTTATTTACCTCTTGGGTTTTGTAAGTGCTTATACTGGATAAAAAATTTTCAGTATAATGCACACCGTCCTCATGTATTAAAAAGGTACAGCTCCTACGATATAAATCAAAACACGAGGCATACCATTTTGAACCACCTTGTCTGTCAGATTGGGATGAAGCATTGGATGACGAAATCTGTAGCATATATGTATGGGAGGCATCTCCAAAACCAAAAGTGATGTCTGGATGTGGGTAAAGTTTGGATATCCCTGAAATAAATTGACTACTCTGTTATAGCTGTGATGGCCTTTGAATATAATCAGGATCTGTGGGGATAGGTGATACCTTCTTTTTGATGCAGAAGATGTAGGTAAAGAAAGTAGAAAAGGCTTTCTTTGGCAAGTTCTGCTGAATAGGCAGGCAGCCCAAAACAGCATCTGCTTTTTCCAGTTCTGTGTACTGGTCTAATAAAAGATAATATTTCTCATTCAAACTTTGCTAGTCCATTAGCAACATTTATGGGTTACACAGTAAAGAAAGCATTTAAGTATAAATTGTGAGAAAAAGAATTATCTAGTTGTCCTGGAGAAGAGAAAAAATGTATTTTTTTCTGTCCTCTCCCATTATTGTCTTAATTCTGCCTTGCTGTCACCACAGTTGTTTAAAGTTACTACTTCATTTGTGATTCCCATGAGCAACTAACATCTGCTAAAATAAAATGTAGCAATTTCTTCTGCTTTCCCATACTCACTTAGATTGTAGTTAACAAGCTTCAGTTGAAAAATACAAACTAATGATATATTTCAATTTGCAAAGCACATTTTTCAGTCAAGTCGTGGAGCTTTTCTGTTTCTAACTGCAAAATTTCCTTTGTGTTTAAAGTATTCCCATGGCGGGTGGGAATCAGTTCTCCAGATTCGCAGAAGCCCATCACAGAATACCCATTTTGCATCTTTGGAATTTTAATGAGTTTTGTAGATTACTTCAAATCCAGTGCATTAAATTCACTCCTGTCCCTTCTAATATGATCTTCTGTAGATAATGCTTCACAAGCCTCAGTGGGAAAAAATTAATCCTCTTGAATGTTAAGAAGTGCTAACATGATTAGGGAGGATACATTTAACTGAACACCAATAACATTTAAGAATTATGTCAATGTATCCACTTCTCACCAATGAGATTATTTCATTTGGTTTGTGGGGTTTTTTTAATAAATAATTGAGAATTCATTTTCATCCTGCTGCTTTTGGAGCTGTGATTTCCCACTGCAGCAACTATTATTGACGAAGGTTGGTGCTGCTGTGTTTCGTCATAGCCAATGTATCCTGTAGGGGTCTCACACCTGCTGGGGAGGCTCAGGTACAAATAGTAGGAGTTTTCTGTGGCTTCTTCTGGTACATAAAACTAGTATATGAAGTAGATGTAAGCTTTTCGCTCTTCCAGCATATACACAGTGACCTACAGAAACTAATGTACAAGTCATTGTGGGAAAAGCATCTGGCAGCATCAAACACCATGGTCCTAACGGGAATTTGTTGCCACAGAAATAATTTTGTGGACTCTCGAAGTTTGACTGATAATTGGTACCTCTCATGTATAGTAGCTTCTTTATGCTACCATTAAGTTCAGCTATATTCCTTAGTGACTTCAATTGATTTTAATCAAAATATGGGGCCAAGATGCTGTATCATTATTTGTTGGCATTTTATCAAAGACATTTTGTAAAGCTGACTTACTGTAGTAAAATTTGGGTCTAATTGTAATGAAGGCCCAAAGCCAGTTCTTTATGAGTGTCTCAAAACCTAATCTAAACTAGTATACTAGACTAAGTTGTGGACAATAAAGAATCTCTGGTACTTGGAACCATGTCATTAAGTTATTCATGTGGTAGAAAGTAATCCTTTGAGTCAGTTCTGACCCAGTGTCCACAAAGAAATTAACCAGCACTGTTTCTGCAGCTGTCCTCCTTCGACCTGTTCATGTCCTGTTCAACTTTTCTTATTAAAAAAATTGAAGTTACCAGAAGGAATGAAGAATGTTCCAAGTCTTGACACTGAGAAATAAAAATTCCATTCATTCGTTATAAATAATTGCATTATCCTAGCAATTTCTATTAAATACAATATTTTCTTTCACTTTGTCCTAAACATATCATTATGTTAATATTCTTGGACTCTGTAGAACTACTGCTACGTTTCACATTTCAGATGGTTGCCTTTAAGTGAGGGATTTTATTCCTATATGAAAGGAAATTACATTAAGAACATAATGATATGGTCTACATTTTTATTTATAGTTTGGTTTTTGTTTGTCTCTTATCTTTACAAAAGGAAAGAATGGAGTAGAAACAGGAACTTGCTAAAAATCATAATTTAAATGTGTTGCTAATGGCATGCTGCACTGTGGTTGGAAGGCAGCAGTGCGAGAAAGTAAGAAGAGACAACCAAAGAGAGCAGCCAGGTACTAGTAGCAGGCAGCACCAGTGTTTGTACCGTTAATAGCTTAACCAGCATTATAAATGTTTCTTATTGCTTCAAATCTAGCCCTAAAATGTGTGGAACCTCATATTATGGAGAACTACTTATTTTCAATAGGTCCTGCAGTCATTCTGAAAACCTATTTCTTCCCACAGAAGAGGACCTACCCGAGTACAATAATTTTCTTAACCCTAGGAGGAGAAGGAGGAAGCATTTTGCTCCCTTCCATCACTGGCTCTTTCCAGCCGTATCCAACATGCCCTGACTTCACCTAGGCTGCTGGGATCCCTGCCTATTTCTGCAGGTCCCCAGATATCGTTTTTCTCCCACACAATTGACCTATTCCTCTTTCCCCAGAGGTGTTTCCAGCAGCATTTGGGTTGTGACTTGGGCATCAACAGCAGCCTGTAGGGCCTGGGCAGGTGTATGTCCATGAGACACTCTCTCAGCAGACAGCCGCTATGTGGACTTGTCTCACCCCACTACCACGATGTTGCACCTATGACTGCTTCGGCTGTGAGTTGTAGAGAGAGATGCTTTTGAAAAATCTTTATGGTTGTAGAAGAGCCTCTGTAGTGAAGAAAGGTTGTCTTCCCTCTCCCTGTGTACCAGCTTCAGCCAAAGCACAGACCATCTAGGGATTCCTAGTTACTAATCCTCTCTCAAGACATCAGGAATGTCTTTTCTGCTCAGCTGCTCGAAGCAGAGGAAGGAAAAAGGTGATAATGTTGCTTCCCTGTATCAGTCACAACCTGCTGTATCAGCTAAATAGTCATGGCTTGGTTCCAAGGAGCATAATTTACACTGCACATAATTCGTGTTTCACTCTCAGCATAGTTAATGTTAAGCTTTTTGTACGAAAGAACACCAGATCCACATGTATGCCGCTTTCAAATTCCATCTTAAAATTGCATATATGCTTGCTGAATTGTGGAAGTATTAAACATGCGTTTTGATTTGTTATACAAACAATATTGTAAGTGGGATAAACTTTTCTCTAAATTACCAATAGCTATTTTATAAACATCCTGTGTACCTCCTTGTTCAGATTCCGCTTACGTTCTTACTTCTGTATCATCTATGAGAAATTGCTCAACTTATTTAGTTTCTGTAAAGAAATTACTCTGCCATGTTTTGCATTTAGTCATTCTAAATTACTCTGTTACTTCAGAGTTTACCCTGTCTTTCTTCTCTGACTTCTCTTCCATTAGCTTGTTATCTTCCCCACCTGATTTATGTCATTTATTTTTAATTTGTAATCTTATGGGAATGCATAATGTGTTTTAAAGTTAAACAGCCCACTTCTGGTCTCTGTTAGAAATTAGAAGTAATAATTGCAACAATTTATATCCTTCTTCATGTGCAAATGTATTTCCTGGGTTTAGTTGAGAAAATGGATATAGGAACTCTCTCAAATCATTATATTTTATAGCATTTTGAACTTTTATATTAAATTAATGTTTTGGGTGAGGATGAAAGCTTGGGATCGGTCTCATAGTTCTTAAATACTAGTTGAAGTCACAAACATTATCCATAAGCTGACCATCTCCATAATGCCATAACATTATCATTTTCATTTGTGCATGGAATCGCTAATTTTAATTAATATATATACTATCAATCAGTACTATTAACTATTCCTAACTTAAAAGAGATCTAAAGGGAAAAACATTGCTTTCAGGACATGGTCAAGTGTTCCGTGCGTGTGGTGTGTCTAAAATTTACTGTGCTCTCGTTTCGAGCAGTTCCTACAAGCTGATGCTGCACCAGCCTGAGCTATTACCTTATTTTTTCAAGGGCAGCTCACCTCTCTGTATGTTTTGCTATTAGTAACAAGTTCTGTTACTCTATGCCTTGCTCGGACACTGTGGTCCTTGTGGAAGCTTTTTGCAGCATCTGTTGGTGTGAGCTACTGCTATGGATTTTGCTTGGCTGTGCAGGGGTCTCTGGGGTGGCCTCTGTGGGAATCCTTCCTGGATAAAAGGAACAACAGACAGGAGCAGCTGGATCCTCTGTTTATTTGGCTTACCAGATTGTATGGACCAAAATATTCCACGGAAATTTCTTTCTTGGAATAGCCATCAGAAATTTCAGAGCTAACAGGATTCCCCATGACTTTGTAATAAAAAGAACTTCATCTTAAAGAGACACATAGAATCATAGAATGGTTTGGGTTGGAAGGGACCTTACAGATCATCTAGTTCTGACCCCCCTGCCATGGACAGGGACACCTCCCACTAGATCTGGTTTTTCAAAGCTCCATCCAACCTGGCCTTGAACACTTCCAGGGATGAGGCACCCACAGCTTCTCTGGGAAACCTGTTCCAGCGCCTCACAACCTTCATAGTGAAAAATTTCTTCCTGATACCTATTCTAAATCTACCCTCTTCCAGTTTGAAGCCATTACTCCTCATCCTATCACTACATGCCCTTGTAAAATGTCCCATTCCAGCTTTCTCGTAGACCCCTTTAGGTACTGGAAGGCTATTATAAGGTCTCCTGAGAGCCTTTTCTTCTTCAGGCCTAACAATCCCAACTCTCTCAGCCTGTCTCCATAGGAAAGGTGCTCCAGCCCTCTGATCATCTTCATGGCCCTCCTCTGGAATTGTCCCAACAGGTCCATGTCCTTCTTATGTTGGGGGCTCCGGTAAATAAGTAACATGGAAAGAGTAGAAGGGGCTCCAGCTCTGATCCTGAAATAACTGGGCGCGTACAACTTCATCTTTTCATTCAAGTACTTCCTACTTTGTCCTTCTCTGTTTTGCGCTGTGCAGGTACAAAACCATAACTGCCCACCAACCCTCTGTCCTAACAACTAAAAAGCTTTTCCAAAACTCATCAGCTAGGACATATAAGAGAGGTATTTGAGATTTGCCTTGTAGACAGGTGAATTTCCCCTGTGTCTATGACTATCGGATACTGCCTTGGCTAAACAGGCAGAGCCCCTGTGGGGCCACGGAGGTCTCAATAATCAGGAGAGAAAGCGAGGGGCAAGGTACAAGCCCAGCATGAAGGGTGCATCACGGAGGAATTCTGGCAATGTCTAGCAATCCGGCTTCCTGAGAGTAAACTGGCACCTGAGGTAATGCATCGCAACTGAAACTTGGAGAAGCAGCCGCCTAACTCTTCTTCGCAGCCCATTTAAAGGCAGAATTGAGAGCTGTTAGAGATTAGAGCTGTGGGGTTCACCTGCATTATTCGTGCTTAGGTCAGCGGGGCCTGGCCCTAGCTGAGAGCCCTGGGGTACAGGTAATAATTATTATTTGTTGAGAATAACAACTTTCCGTACACTATAGCAGCATTAATTTTCAGTGTATAACATACACCAGAATTTACATGAACAGAAAATTGTCCTCTGACTGGGAAATGATTGCTGCTGTTGCTGGAGGATGGACATATTACCTCCAAGTGCAGGTTTTGCAGGAAAACTTCTCCAGTCAAATGCAAAATATAACTGAGATTCCCATTTGCGTAATTTTTAAACTAATTCACTACCAAGGAAATAATAATACTTCTGCTGTTCACAAAGCTTAGAGATGCTCGGGAATGCAGGATAAATCTCATGTGCAAATTTATTTCAAATATACGCTGCAAAAGCCCTCAACAAATTTTTTCAGGGTTTTTTCTCAAAATTGGTTGTAAAATATATTCAAGTGTATTTAAAACATATTTTTAAAGTTTGTTATTTTTAAAAGGCACAACAGAATGTTACACTTGAAATCTTACTTTAATTTTTAAATGCATGTGTTTAAAATATTTTGAAAAAGCTAACATGAAAAGTTCTGGATAGAGCAAAAATATTTAAGGGTCTACCAAAAAAATTTCTTTTTTCTTTTATCGGTTTGGGTTTTTTGTTTTGTTTTGTTTTATTTTGGCAGATTGGGATTTCCGTACTCCTCACCCATTCTTTTGGCCCTTTTATATGTCTGTAGTTGAGAAATAAAGGTTTGTATGCAATTGGTTCTCACTACTTCAAACATACATATTTGCCCTGGTTGGTCTGGGAGGATGCAAAAGCTCTTGGCCATTTGCCTGAGATATAGTGTAGTTTAACTTATTTTGAGTCAAAACAAAGGCTGAGATTAAATCAGTTGAACTTCTTTTTGATGCTTATTTCTGTTACCTTAAGCTCTAAACGTATTTTTCAGACTAACCATTGCCTGATCCAGAAACACCTAAACTTTGGAGAAACATAGTTCCAGATCCCAGTATTGTAGCCATGTAGAAATCCTGCAGTGAAGTTTCTTTTTGTGCTGCTGTAGAAGCATCTGACATTTTGTATTCAGTTTTACCATCTGTAGCCTGAGATGGGATACTACTTTATTTTTGTTTGCCTTTTTTCATCAGTACTTTTTGTGGAATTATTAATGAAAAGAAAATGACACTTTGGGGAGTAAACCTCCTCCATATAAATAATTTTAAAGGATCTTAGCTTAATGTTGTTTCGCTTACATTATGGGATAAGCAAAGGCCACAAAGATTCGGCAGGACAGTACCACAATTCACCTAGTGCACGTGTAAAACCATAGTATCCTGTTTCTTAACTATGAAGTTACCTTCCCTCCGAATGTCAATTAATCTTTAAATAAGTTCTGAAATATATTGGATCAGAGAAGCACAATGCAAGCTACATTCATGGTGAATTGTTTGGGATGTTTTTAACTGATGGAATTTATCTATAAATGGAAAAGTATTCCTATCATGACTTGCTCTAAACTAAGGAAGGAAGGCAGCAGCAGTGAAAAGTATCTGAACCTATTGTAGGTTATCTGCAAGCTTCCATTCCCCTGAGATGCTGAAGGTCCTTTCTGTTCGTCTATCCAAAGATAAATACTATGAAGCACTTCTGGGGTCCTTCTATCCTTTTTTTTCTGAGCTGTCTATTTTTACTTGCCGTCAACTAGGCCAACATATCTGGCCTTGCCTTCTCTTCTTTGGTCATTTCTGTGAAGTAAGTGGATGAATCTCCTCATATCCTCAACTGAAAATGCCAACAAAAAAGGACTGTTGTTAACACGTCTTTATTTTCATAGAAAAATGACATGGCAAAGATAACACCATTTCCGTTTGCATTCACAAGAAGAAAAGCTAGGAAATCAGGAGCAGAATTAATAGGAATATTTTTAGAGAAACTTCCCCAAAATGAGGACTGCCAAACTTCTAGCTGAATCAAGTTATATCATGGAGAACTGGATGTTCCCCATTAAGGAGCTTGTCTGAATAAGGAGTGATGTGTGCTGCTCACAGCTGTTTCTGAAAGAAATGATGTAAACAGAGATGACACACATGATATAGAAGTGCTGCAACCAGCCACATAGTCAATTAAGATGTCTTTGTTTAAACAGAAATCCCATTATTAAACCTAGATGGTTTGAAGCTAGCAAACTCAACACAAGGCTAGCATTGCTACTTTTTTCAAAGACATTTCATCACAGACATCTGCCAGCCAGCTGTGTAGACTTTCTGTCTGCGCTAATTTGCAAAGTGTTATTGCTGGCCTTCAGCATTCAGAGCCATCTCCTTTTGGGCTCTTGATGGTCAAAAGCTTATTTCTTGGAAATATTTTCTTCAGCTGGTTAAGCTGGTTACTTTCGTTTGATTGCATTTGTTTTATTTTAGCTTTGAAGTGGTCTTATTTTGTTGGGCTTGCCTTGATTTTATAAGGAATCATTGTATTTTGCATTCATTCGCATAAATGATGATGAGTACAGCAAGAAACTGAGACATCACTGACTTTGCAGTACTGCCCCACTCAAGACAACATCCTGCAGGATTCCCCCTTGTCTGCCAACCTCCTTTCTCTTTTGAAGGTTAATCTCTTTGACGTGCTTCTATATTTGATTATTTAATTGCTTTGTCCTTTGCTGGAGCTTCACGTGGAGGATTTGGCTGAGGCGCCCGGAGGATGGATGCTGGCAGGTGGTGGTGCTGGACCCGCGGGGAGCCGATCCCTGCTTTCCCTGCTAACACTGCCCTCTCCTGGTTCTCCTCCTGCGGGAACGAGAGCTGAGGCCCCTTGCCAGAGTCGGATAAAGAAAAGGAGAATTACATCGTTGGCTGCTTGTCCTGTTACTGTCTCTCCCGACCTCCACAACCTCCCACCCTTCTGATGAATGGCGCTGTGAAACCCTTGCGCTGGCCTGACGTGCCAAGGAAGCCCTGCCTCAGGGTTCAACCTCCAAACCAGTGCCGTGAATTTACTGGCATTTTGGAGGTTTGCAGGCTGCTGTAACTGGGGCTGTCACTGGGGCCACCTGAGTCACTGGGGTTCCACTAGGCTGAGCAACCTGAGTCTCAGAGGTAGTCCCTGAAAGCCGGTTTCCTGGCTTTTAATATCCAGCACTGCTCCTAGCTGGCTGGGCTGACTCTTTCAATCCTGCTTGCTGACTGGACCTCTCCTAGGCTTATCCATCCATTGCAAGTTTCCGACTAATAACTCTGCCAGGCTGTTGGAACCAGGCTAATCGCCTATCCACAGCGTGCCATTTCTGAGCCATTATGGGTTACTGCTGAATTCCCCCCCTCCTCCCCTTCTCCCCTGAGAGCCCTTACAGAGCCCGGAGTGCTCCCCTCCCTCTCGTTTTCCCCACTTCCCCAGCTCATGTCACTCCACAGAGTAGGATCAGGTTGCTTTTGCATTGTGATTCTTGGCATGAGCTCCTCTCGGATTCGTATAGCTGTTCTGTGAGTACAGCAGCCAGTAGGAACAAAGCACATAAGAACACATTAAACTAACATTCAGCACGCAAAGCCCAAATAATTTACTATATGCTACCCTGCCTAGTAAAGGGAATAGTGTAGCAGGCTTACCCTTTTAATTTCCTTTCTCTCACTTTTGTCTATAGAAGTCTATACCGTAACTTCCTTAAAAAGCGTTTCTATTTATTCTATAGTTGTTCTTTGGCTGTTTGTTTTTATGCGGTATTTCTTGCAGTAGCAATCTCCTGTGCTTTACTTGATACCGCCAATAAACAGAGATGTACTGATTAGAATCAGATGTATCTGATTAGAATTTTAATGTAACCTTTCCCTCTGTGTTGTGCTCTTATGGTGGTAAAATGATCCCTGTTGTCCTGACAGTTCTCTCTTTTTAAAACCTACAATGAGCAGTGTTGCAAAAGTACAAAATGTAGATCAATAAATGTGTATCCTGATGATCAGTTATCCTTTCTGATGAAAAATTCCAACTCTACGTTCTTTCCATGTAATATATTAACACAGTAGAGTTCCAATAAAAATATGAATCACTTAGGAATACAAAATGTTACAGGACTGACAGGTAATATTAGGGGAAAAAAAATTAAAAGAAGGTTCAAATATAGATAAGTTTGTTGCTCCAGCTGCTCAAAATGCCAAAGAACTTTGGATGCAGAGGCTTGCAGTAAACTTCAGAATCCATCTAAGTGTATGTACCTACTACAGATATGCTTGTCTTATGTTCATAGGGAATATACTTTATTAGAAGAAAATCATATCACTGAAAAAACAGAAGAATTTTTTGGACATATAGTATATGAAAGAGCTATCTGCTTGAAAGCTCATCCAATCTATCTGTCTGTATCATCCAGTCTAGTAAGAGATGCTGCATCTCCTTGTTGTGTTAGATCCTTAGACCACTGTGAGTACAGTAATCCCTAAAATCCTTGCACAAATTACAGCCTTACTTGGGATTCTGCATGGTTCACAGGCTAGCATGGACTTTATCAATTGCTGGGCAGATAAACAGGTTACTGAAGGCAGATGTTTCCTGCTCTTCACTAAGACTCTGTGGGCCCCTGATTCTGGCAATGGCATTAGGCTCAGAGCTAAAAAGTATGTTCACATATACTCCAGTATGTTGTGTGACATGGTTTCTAACACCACTTGTTAGAAAAACAGCTTCTAGAACGCAGACAGAGTGAATAAGGTAAAGATTTGAACTTCCACATCTCGTTCTGAGCCAATTATAGTAATCTGAACAACGAATGATCCAACAGGAAATGCAGAGTTAGTAAACAGAACCCGTGTATGCTCCACCAAAATTGTGTATAGTCATCTTATGTCTGAGTTAGGAAACGCAGTCTCTGAAAATGATTCATTCCGCAGGAAAATTAGAATTCTGATTAATTCTGAGTGTATTGTGTATAATTATGTAATATTTCTATTGATTTTATATGGGAAGTAATTGTGATGTCCTATGAAACATCCTGTTGTTCATTAATAAAAGTCAAACTATTTAAAATTAGGTACTAGCAAAGGAACTAGTGTTGCTTCTGGAACACAGTTGCTTTCAGAAAAACATTCCACAGAGAAAACTTTTCTAATATTTATTGTAAAACAATTTATTCAGGAATAGTTAAGCCAGTTTTCCCATGTGGACATGGCCTTAACTGGGAAGGTCACAAGCCTGGTCCTGTAGAGTAAAAAAGTGAAATAAAGAGTGGGGGAGATCATCCAGTTCCGGTGAGGGAGTCAGCAAGGGAAGATGCCAATCCTGGAAGTGCCCAGCATGTTACACCTCTGCTAAGTCCCTTTCTAAAACTGGTGGTTTAGTTCAGAGCTGAGCCTGCTGGGCAGGTCTCATTTTACTGTGAAGATGTTTAATAGCAGAGAATAACCATGCCTCTGTGTGTTTCTTGCAGCTTCATGACGAGTTAGAAAAGGGCGAGAAGGAAAGTGCAGAGCTGCAGGAGTTTGCCAATGCCATCTTACAGCAGATAGCGGATCACTGCCCTGACATCCTGGAGCAAGTCGTCAATGCACTTGAGGAGTCGTCATGACCTCGGCCACTAGCCCCACCGGAGCAGTACACCAGTGGCCAAGCCCAGTTAGTCCAAGGAGCCACGAGAGTGGATAGGAATGTGAAAAACAGAAAATTGAATAGAAACTTCTGGTGCACCTTTTACAAAGAAAACAAAAGCAAAAAAACCCTCTAAAAACTACATGCTCTCAAGGTTCTTCCAGACTATGATTAATCAGTCATGTTTGCATTCATCTTCTCACTGCCTTTCTACTTTAGAACCTGATTCCCCATTGACTTTGTTGGTGGTGACTTCTGGATACAGCTAAACAAAACTCTTCCAAGTGTCCCGAGCAAAGAAGAGGGGATCCACAGAATACAAGCAGCTCTAGTTCTCCATGAGGTTGCAGAAGGATAGCCCTTGCCTTTCATTCATTTATTACTTTCTTTTTCTTTCCTTTTTTTTTTTTTCCATAAAAGCTGAAAGCCTGAATTTCATAGTGCTAAAACCAAACCTGAGTGTGCTCTGATTATGGCTCACAACTGGCCAGCATCAGCTAGCTAGCTCAGGTCTTGCTGCCTGTCTTAATAACAGAGAGAGGAAAGGAAAGTTTCCCTGTTTGTTCCTGTTAGTCACTTCATCTAGCAGCTGGGAAAGAAGGTATGCATACTGGTACTTTCTGTTTGCTTAACTTTGATTTTTATTGTTCACTGATCTGACTCCAAAGTGCTAAGTGGGGCATTTTTTCAGGTAACTGTTTTCATCTGTTGATTTCTTGCATTTTTTAGCTGTGGTTTCTCATCATAGGTCTGTGTCTCTTGTGTTCTTATTTTATAGAGAGCTCTCTCCCTTCAGGCAGGTGTGGTCAACAGGTCAACTCCTAGCTTTAACTTGTATAGTTCGTCCACTGCCAATTTTTCAGGCCATAGATTTGTGAACACTAGCTGCCATCAGAATGGCCTTAGGCATTTTATAAATGAGCAAATCGCATCATTTAGCTTAAAAGTATAATTTTAAAGCTAAGTTGGGTAAATCGGTAACTTAGTTCTTACTATAATTGTAAATTAATTTATTTTGGTTTAGCCTAGGTTGACAAGGAATGAGTTTGAGTTCAGAGCAATAACCCATTCTTATAAAAAGGAGCATCTCTGCTGGAGGTGGCACCCAGCTGAGTAGATAGGTATAAAATCACAGCTTTAGTTAAACCAGTGCAATTCTTATATGTATATGAGAGCCCTTAGTCTTGTTCCCATCCATCTCTGACACTCATTAAAGCCCCTGCTGATAGGTAATATGACCTGAAATAGCAGGTCAGTTGGTCATTGTGGTAGCAAGTCAGAATCCTATTTTGTGAGTAGGACTTGGGTGTTCGTTCTTGGGCTACGCATTAATGGGGAGACACTTTTTTTCCTGACTGCCAGTAGTTATGTGTGTCTGGGGGCATCTGCAGGGCAGAACCCTTTAACACATCCCTGTGTGCTCCTTAAAGGCGTTGTTCCCCTTTAGCTTTCTCATATTACTTAAGAGAACGAGGGGAGGGGAAAGGAGGCCAAATATCAACACAACAGTGGAAGACATCTTGATTTTCTAGACACTAACTAATTATGAATCCTCTCAGTAAACCTCCCATTCAGAGCCTGCAGTTTAATTGCATATGACTTACTACATTTTGAGCTGGAACACTAAACTGTTATGCTAAGGAAAATGTTTCAAGGTCTTTCAGAAAAACTTCATTTCTTATGTCTTTCAAATCCACAGCACAGCTCCTCTGTAGGTCTTTCACACCTTATTTTTATCTTAAGAAGCGATTGATTTCTTCCAATAGAAAGGAGATTAGCAGAAGTTTGAGTAAGGGAAGATCTACCCTTTCTTTTTTTCAAGCAGGCACTGAAAATTGGGCAAAACCGAAACCTTCTATACCTGTAGATTCTATTGAAATCTAACTGATTTAAAATAAATCACATCCCAATTCATTCTACTGTAATGATTCAGCAGAAGGAACTGGTGTCCACTAGGAAGAAATATGTAAGTCTCCGAAGAAGAGGCGATTCACACCTTTTCCATGTTTTGAACTGCCAGTGCTTTGCAAATCAGGAAATGTAGCTTTAGTTCTCGCTGTAGCAGCAGCCTGTCTGAAGGTTTTTTTGTCGTGGATGAGGAGAGTAATGGGAACCTGAATGTGTGCAAGGGGGAACACCGGAAGGCATGTAGACAGTGACTGTACATACCACTGGGCTGTGCCTCATCCCAGAACCACCCCTTTGGTCCCATTATTTGAGTCAGCAGGTTTCGATAGGAGCTTTGTTTTGAAATCTTTCCTCTTGCTTTTTTTTCATCACCCCTAATTACTCACTCAAGGAATTTAATGCTGCCTGTAAAAGCATCAGAGCCATCAGCCTAACATCATCGCACCACCGCCACCACTCCTGACTATCTCATTAACTTATATGGTCAAATCTCCAGCTGCCCTGGTTCCCCGCTGTAAAACAATCCCTCCTCTGTGAGAAGCTGTGGAATTTCCCTTATCGATGGTTCAAATGACTCCTGCTTGTAAACCTCTTACTGAGATGTTCCTTGATAACGTTTCTGCTGCAGGCAGGGCCAGGGGGAGGGGATGGAAGCAAGGGGTGGTCACTTTGGGATGTCGTTCCGATTCCCTGGGTTTACTGCCTTGCCTGCGCATTGCGGGAAAGCTCCGAGTTTCAGTGCCGGTTCTTCTGCATCTTAACTCCGCAGCCAGCCTGTGGCTGCCTTTCTAGAAAGTGCCCAAGCCAAAGGCACTTTGTCGTCCTGACAGCATGTGCAGGATCCATGCGTCGGCAGCCAGGTGAACCTCAGTGTTTACACATCTCTTGGCCTTTTCCCTGAGAGGATTTGACAAGCCTGGCAAGTTTTCACGCTGGCCATTTGGTCTTTTATCTGCCAGCCACACACCTGCTGTTCCTCCCATCTGGATTGTTGGATCTTTGCAGTTTTTCTCGTTAACGGCTGTTATCTCTGGGTCTTCTAGGCTTCCCATCTCAAACATTGATCTTAGACCTCAGTAAAGTGCTTTCAGGGAGAGAGCAAATCTCATTTAGGAACAGACTTGATCCAACTTGATCTCCATTGAACTATTTCAGATAATCTCTCTGATCCTGCGTCGACAGAGATCTTGTCGTGGTGAATAGCTTGAGAAGCTATGTGATTTGGGAGGTGCTGCTGCCCACGATGTCACGCTGAACCTGACCAGTGAAAGCTTTTTCTTTTTGCTCGTATGGAGTGCCGCACCATTGGCCTTAGGGCAACGGAGGGACTTTGTTATCATAATCCATCACAAAATTGCATATCAGGCACATGGCAGAAGGGTCATATGTGTGCACGTACTGTGATGCTCATCCAGTTGCCTAACCCACCACTGCTCTTTTAAAATCTTATACCCACGTGTCAGCAGCCGGGCAGATGCAGACAGTTGCATAGCACAACACAACAGCTCTAGGAAATCAGGGGCCCTTCCCAGGAAGCCTGGGGAAACTTGCTTTTTCTTCTCCTGTTGAATGAAGTTCCATTTGCTGTGGGAGCTGTGAAAGTTTTAATTGCTTTAATTTTTTTTTTTTTCTTTCAAGCTGTCATTTGTAGGGAGACTGAGAGTCGTAAGGACTTAAGGGGAGCTGTCTGTAGAAAATTATAAAGGGTCATTTTAGCTGGGTTTGGGCTAAAAAATAACTCAAGCCTGAAGCCCACATACAGTGTAAAAGCTGACACCCCAACTACGCTTGTTCATTATATCGACAAGTCCAAGTACGTATTTTCCTCTGAATCCAGCCTCATGTAAAACACTAAAAGAACATTACAACACTAGAATTGCAGGGTGAGGACAGGAGCACTGCTTGCGATTGGAAGAAGTATTGCCTGGCATGCTCCCAAATGAAGCTCTGAGCTTCTAGTATTCTCTCTCATTTTGACTGCCTTTAACCAACTTTCCCTCCAGAAAATGCCAAACCCTCTTTGGAGTATCCGATTTTTGCCAAGTCCGGGAGACGGAAGGTGAAGGTCTGACGCGATGCACGAAACTCTGTGCGCCATTTCTGGTCGCACAGCTGGAACATCCCTTCTCTAAAAAATTTTCTGGTACTTTGGGGTTCTTGGTATTTTGCACAAGGGAGCATTAATGTCATAAATCTTGTAGACATAAACCTGTTTTTTGAACCAAAGGGGCACCTCTTTTCATTTGCCCTGTAATTCCCACCCATTCTGCTGCTAGTGCTCAATTTGTTGGGAAGTTTCTACATCTGATAAAGGTTGACAGGGTTGAGTCCCCACTCCTGTACTAATTGCCAATCGTTGCCACTGAAGGGGTCTTTACAAAGGATGTAGAGAGTCACGCACTGATACCATTTTAAAGCAAAAATTTCACTACATGAGTAACACACATATTCCTCAAATGACTCCGATGAAATGCAAAAGGGAAATAGTACAATCAAGGCGTCTGATATTTAAAGGAAGCCTGTACTCAGCTCAACACCCGCACTGAAAGAGGGAACTGGAGAGGATGCAGAAGGTTGTGGACAACTAACACTGCCCCAGCGAAGCCGGTGGGGTGGGAGGGTCGGGCACGGGGCATCGTGGGGCGTCACGCCTGGCAAGGTCAATTCTGCCAACCCATCTTGTCAGCGTGGCGAGGGAAAAAAAAAAAAAAAAA
>VZSF01010879.1:753608-772001 GCA_013398295.1 Chionis minor
AAAAAAAAAAAAAAAAAAAGAGTGTTGGGGTTCTTTTTTAAACAAAATAATGTTTTTAATTGTTTTTTTCACATAAATGGAAGGAACCTTACGCAACCGCAAATCCTTCTGAACAAAATGGCTGTGTCCGCTGACTGTTTTTAAAAAAAAAAAGAAAAACCGTTTCAAAACTTTTTAGTGTCAAAAGCATAAACACAGAAATCCTGACTTTTTCCAGTGTGTGTGGTGAGTGCTGTAACCCTGTCATCAGTATCTCCCCTGACTTTTTCAGGGGTGTTTTTTCCTGTTTTGTTTTCTGCTTGTCGATATTGTCTGTGTGGTCCTAAGGCTGGGGCAGTTACCAACAATGTGTGTCTGTTGTCGGATTAAAAAAAGATAGTAGTAGAACTGAAAAAGATGTGTTTTAAAAAATATATAAAAATAAATTTCATCAAAAGGAATTCAAGTAAAGAAGCAACAAAGCCGTGACTCCTCCTCTCGGGATTGTATGGAAAAGGATTTGTGGGCTTATAATTATAACCAGTTGCCTTTAACAGGCTTTTGAGGTCCAAGGCAGCTTGGCCTCTTAGGAAATGTTACGAACCCTGTATAAATTCCTGCTTTCCCAGGTTTATACTGTACGCGTGTAATACAGAAACAGGCAGAATGAAACAGTATTTTGGAAATCAAGTCTGTTACTCTAACAGTTGTCTACACCAGGTGTCCCTTAAGGTACCATTGATGTAAATGGGCCAAATGCTTTGGCCAGATTTTTCCCTGCCTTCTCGGTTGCCCCCGTTGATGCCAGGGACACGTGCAGGTGCAGATGGGCTGTGGCAAGTAGTCATTGCCTGTAGGCCCATTATCAAACTTGTATTTCTTTGCATCTGGTACTGGTCACATAGCTGCAACTGGTTATGGTACATGCGAGGACTAGCAGCAGCTGTCTGCTGCAGTTGCATCAAAGACTTGCACTGCTTAAAAGGAACGATGTGAGGATAAACCAGTGTGTAATGTAAAAAAAATAAAAAAAAGCCCTCACAAATCTCTTTACCTATGATACTAGGTAAAGAATTTCATTAAATGAATGTATTTTTAATATCAAACTTATTGTATGCTGTTTGACCCTGTTTTGCATTTCTAGTTTGGACCTTGAAAATCAAGTCGATCAGCTTTAAGTAGATATTTCCACTTTAAGTTCTCAGTGCTTTGCAGGGGGGTTTTGTTCAAAACGTTTTTCCATTTAGAAACTGGCAAAAATGGATCTATTAGGCATGCGGGCTCTTAATTGTTATAAAATGGGGTTACCTAAAGGCCAAAGCTGAAGCCAAATTTTATGAGTAGACATTGTTCCTTTAATCTACCCCATCTTCCCAGCTCTCCGTGGATGTGGCCAAGTCTGTATCCTCCGTGCCTGCCCAGGGGTGGCTGCGTTTGGCCCTTACTGACACACTCGTTACAGTATATCTGGGGAGGCTGTAGTGGCAGATGCCTTTATCTGTTCAGATGCTGAAGGAGGGTGAATCAAATGGGACCATGAACAGGGGAATAATTTCTGTGCTAGCCTAATATGCTGCTCCAAGCCCACTAAAACAGTATATTGCCGTTTCCCTCCAAGTTGGTAAATGAGGAGAGCCACGCACCAGGTTCAACAATTGTTTGTGGGGTTAAAAAAAATAATCTGCGTGATGCTCCATCCGCTCCACAGATGCGGATCCCTCATTTGCTTTGGAAGAGACGTGTTGCACTTTAGCAGAGGGGGAGACGGGCTTTGGGGATGGGATCTAGCGTACTTGAATTCCTTTTTGAAATAACAGCAGCGGGAGACATTGATGTCTGTGATGCAAGTGCGCACGCTGCCTTCAACTTGTATGTGTTTTATTGCTGGAGTCATGTTACTGACAGGATAATGAAATTGCAAAGAAAATGTGTTATATTCAACTTTGCCTTGATAATATAAACACTTTGTTCATTTTTTTTCTTCTTTTTTTATTCACAGACTAAGCTCATCAGGAAATTATAAAATTATTTAAAAATTCTGTGCCGTGTCTTCATTTCGGTGAATTTTGGTGTGTCTAGCTCGGTGCCTTCTCCTGCGTGCCCAGGACCGGAGGGCAGGTAGGAGGGCTGTGGGGCTGTTCGCTGAGACCAGGCTTGAGCTCCCAGTTGTTGCCCATCCTCACCACTGGAACAACACTGCTGGGGGGTCCCGGCTGCACCACGTGCTTGGCCACGCTCACGGGCATAGCCGGGGCTGCCTGCAAGGTGGAGGTGAGGGACTCAATCACCCCAGGACCTCACAGGCCAGGTAAGTGGAGATACAGCAACTGCATCTACAGTCGGCCTTTTCCTTTCTCTCTCTCGTGCCTGTTTTCCAAGTAAACGTGACTTAAAACGTTGCCTGAATCCCAGACGTGCATCCAGCGTTGAGTCAGTGTCGGGGTCATGTCTTACGGAGTAATGCGCCTGGAAAGCCTTGCTGTGTGAGGGCTGGTGAGACTGTCCTACAGAGCATGTTCCTGGTGAGACGTGGACATGGGTCCCGTCCCCCAGGGAGCAGAGAGTCACAGCCTCACGGCAGAAGACAAGCCGTGCCCCCCTGCAACGCTGGAGGAAACGGGCTCTACCCAGCACCCAATCTCCAGCCACATTTTGAGGACATGGGAAATCGGCTGAGTAATGTCACTATAAAATCTCATTTTTCTGGCATTTTTAACTGTTCTAAAGAGAATAGCATTGCAACACTGGGTCCCCCTGGTAGAACAATGTCCATGTTAAACACACTCCACCAGATTCTCTGCAGCTATCCTGAAGCCCTGGCAGGGCAGACCTCCCCAAGTCAGGACATTTTCTAACCAATTTCTCTCTCAAAGACTCTCCATTTCTTTCTCCTTCTGTCTACTGTACAGCCAATTTTTCTCTGGGCTTTCTTGCTGGCCTTGTCCCTTCTTCTTGCTGTAGATTTATCATTTCAAGAGGCTCTTAACATCCCGACTCACTGTTTCCATATGAGTGACTTCATGTGTGACAGGAACAGGCGTCCTGATCTCAGTGCCTGGACGTTCCCCTCCCTCTGCTAATTGGGTTTCAATCACTTGGGCTTCAATCAGGCACGTAAAGCAGAGTGTGGAAAAAGGATACGTGGGGATTAGGGGTCTCGGGAGTTTTGAAAGGACGAGTCCATCGGCCTTTTGGTTCCCAGTCTGTTTTGTGTTCGCTTGAGTGTCTTTGGCTGAGAAGGGGATTCGTGATTCCCGTCAGGCCAGGGTGTGCCTGGCTTTTGCAGCGCAGTCCAGATCAGCTGAGTGAAAACACATGCCACATAAATTTAACCAATTACCGTACAAGGGGGTGTCCGCCAGTCTGAAAGTGGCACAAATGCCATTTCTGAATGGCTTGTCCTTTTGAAAGAGGAGGACAAGTGAAAGGCAAAGTCGCAGCAGCCGCCGCCAGCGGGAGAGCACATCTGCAGGGAGAGCAGCACATCTGCAGGGAAGGCACATCTGCAGGCAGAGCCAAGTCAAGCTGCTGCAGCCCACGCCGGCTCTGGCTGCTTGGTGTGTTGCACCACCGTATCCCCACAGGCTGACTCATATTTTGGATGGCCCATAACAATAACACTGTTCGCGCTACAAAGCGAAGATGCCAGATCCCTTTTGTATGTTATCAGGTTACATTTTATGCATTGCGCAGTAAAACACAATGAGGCATCTGAATAAAATTGTCCATCTTGACTGCTGTTACTGTGACACAGAACAGGCAAGGCAGCCGTGGGATCAAACACACACAAATTCAAAATGTTTTGCTTTGTACACATTGCAAAGATAGGTTCACAGGGGTGTGCAGAGCCTCTGCCTTACCCAGGCTCCTGATTAAACGTGGGCCTTCTGCAGGATGACTTTGTAAAACCTGCTTTTCTGAATTACACCAGTCAGGGAAACTGCTGGAACCACATCATCCATCCACTGGGAAGAGCAAGGTATTTAGGATCTCCTGTTTCCAACAAGATCACCCGCACCTGTGTTGCACAGATGCCTTCTGCTTACATGGACTGATGCTATATGGATGCATCAGCTGTACCATGCAGGATTACCCAAAGTGGTAATTATAAACTAATTGCCTGTGCTAATGAGGTGATCTGCATATGGCTAGTAGCCTTTAGACTGAGAGAGATATCAAGTAGCCACGCTTCTCACTGGGCTTCAGGATGTTTAGGAATCTTGGGCAAATGGCCAAAGTAATCTTTTTTTTTGCTTTTTTTTTTCCTGTCTTTAAAAACCCTCAAACCCAAGAAAGGTCATACACCCTGGAAAACTAAATATATTGTAGCTGTATATAATAAAATTAATTGCAAACAATTTTTTTGCTCATCAAGCAAACACAGCCACAGACCTTGTGTTCGTGGACTTTATTTCTGAATATACTGATGATGTATTATAAAATGTCAGTGGAACAGATGGGACCAGCTTGGGTGTAGCAAGTGGTTCTGTGGGTGTGGGCTTTAAATCCAGCTGATTTTAAGTACATGATTGGTAGCTTTTCCCAATGGGCTACAACTGCAAACATTTAAACTCTTCTAGATTAATCACTAAGAAGTTAAATATTTAGTCTCTGGTTCTGCAGCCCATTTGTGTGAAGGTGTCACTTACCTCAGCAGGAATTCAGCTCCAGGAACTTCTGTAGACATGGGCCTTATAAGAAGGCAAGTTAAAAAATGCTTGGTTTCTTTATGTAGTGGGGAAAAAGGATGGGTCGCTGCTGAAGCTCAAAACCCCTCCTAGAAGGATCTTTGTTCAGCTTGAGAAAACCCTTCATTTTCTGTGAGGGTGCACCATTTTGGGGAACCACAAGTCTTGGAATGTATATGCGCACTCTTCAACTCTCTTATATAACACATAGAATCTGTTTTTAGCTTTCAACAGTATATCATCTTCTAGTCCAATGTATTGAAGTGCACATGTGCGTATATCTCTGTATGTCTGTGCCCATCTGTGTGATAATATGTGTATACATATATACAGCTGCACACTGAAAACTATGTTTGAAGAATTCTAAGCTTGCAATGCCAAAGGTCTGGAAATTAGAAGATCAACATGACTTCATGCCTAGTGTGTCCATGATGCAGTTTTCAGTGATGTATTTATGTAACTATTTTTTGGCTGGACCTTTCCTTCATTAAGCATGCAGGATGAATTGATTTCTTCGAAACAGTAATTGCATAAACCCTAGTATTGCTGTCATCTGTGCTTCTTCTAAGACCAACAATTTTCTGTTGCGAGCCTCTTGTTACTTTGATTCTGTAAATTATCCTTCACATTAGTGACCACTGAGACATCAAGGGGGCTGCTCCTATAAGGAAGAAATTGCCTCAAAGTCCTTTCGTATTTTTCAAGAGACACAAGCTCATATTTGCTCTAATGTAACTCTGAAATGAACCAAATCCTGACATTTGGGGAAACCAAGACTTCAAATTCCACTGTTCACAAGTGCTTAGTGCAGGTGATTTGATTTAGCATGGCGTACTTCAACATCATCCACATCCAGAGTTAAATTGGGGTTCATCTCTTCTATCTGAATACATGTTCCTTTGTTTAGGTTGACAAGAAGAATCTTTTTATTCAAGGGATATGTGCATCAAGCCCTTATTTGGGTACTCAGCTCAGTTTAGTTTTGCACGTGTAAAAATATAGTCTAGTTCCTTTTTAGCCATGCACCTGCATTTGCCCAAGCCTTCAGTTTGTTTCTGTGCTCGTTGCCCTCTTGACAGAGGTATCTGACCCTTCTCTGCAATATGGCTGCCAAGGGTGCTAAAGACCGCAAAGCACCTGCAATTCGACAGTGCTTGTGAGGAGACCTCTGCTTCTGCTTGGTGCTGGCGTGAAGGTACAGACCAGCACCACAGTGACAGCAGCTTGTGCTGTTGCTGCCTGGGCATGCCAGTGCTTCCCCATGCAAGGCTTCTCTGAACTTATTTCTAATGGGTTTGGTAATTGAGGTCTTCATCTAGCAAAGCCAACTCCCCGTTTCTTCAGACACACAGCTGGACATTAGCGATGGTCAGACACCGTACGCAGCAAAGACTTCCTGAGGCTTCTTAGGAAGTCAAAGACTTAGAGGGAAGATCTGGTTTAACATTAAAATGAAAGTAGCGATGTGCTTCCTTTGTTCTTCCCTGTTGTCCATGGAACACGCATCCTTTCTCTGATGGGTCATTCCTGGCAGCCACACGAGTCTCCCACAAGGTCCTGTATAAAATATTTAAGGCTCCACCTGACAGTTAGAGGGACTGACGTATCGCAAAACGGATTGGTGTTTGCAGACACTGATAGCCTTCAGTTGCTAAGATCTGCAAGAAGCTATGTCAGATACTTAATGACTTGAAGGACATGTGTAACACGTGCATGTGGGATTTAAAGACCAAGTGCAGAAGGTGGTAAGTTTGATTTCAGCATCCCATTTTTTGTGGTCCCCATGTGACTTCCATCAGCAGTTCGCACCATTCTTCTATTAATTAATTAATTTAGCATCAGTTACTATGAGTATTTTGGTGGTGGCAGTCATTAAAGTTGGAGAAACCAAAGGGTGCAACTATTAAGGATATTTTGAACCATTGCCACTTTTGCTGATATCATTCAGTGCCATAAAGTAGCGTATCTTGGCTTCAGGTATGTTTTCACAATCCATGTGGTAATAACAGTAAGCTTGTTTTCAGAGGGAGCCAGGGCTCAGAAGCAGCTGCGAAGGTCCGTAAGCCCGTGGCACCCACCAAAGCCAAGAAGGGTCAGCTGTTTGTAGGAAAGGTGCTTTATGCATCACTTACCGTGGATAAGATCAAATATGCAAGTACAATAAAACTGTCACTTCACCTGGTCCAGGCAGCTTACAACTCGACTGTTATCAGCAGTGGCTTGATATTAAATGTTCAACCCTCTGAGAGACGCTTTCAACCGAAGCAAGAAACACCATGATTTTTAAGAGAGACTGTAAAAACTGCCCTTATTTCGCCTCTGAGGAAATGTGGCTTTGCGTTAGGTTCCTGCAGGTGGGGATCGGTGTAAAGTTCTGGCCAAGGAGAGCAGCTGGTGGCTGCCTCTGCCTGTGCTGTACCAAGCACACCCAGCGCAGGTTGGGCTTCCTAAAGGCTGATGTTCAGTAGAAGATGGGAGTTGGATCACTTGGTTCTCCCTCTGCAGTACCAGAAATGGGTGTCTTCATTGCTGCGTTCTCACCTGATCTGATGCAGACAGGAAAAAGACAGCAGTACTGAGTGGCTTTTTCTGTATAATGTTTACTCTACTGAGCAGTTTATTTGGGGGACTAATCTCTTATGCATAAATCAAGCAAAATGATGCTTGTACAGGATATCCTCTTTTTTCTTCTTTTTTTTTTTTTTTTTGGAGGGGGGTACATTTCTTAGTAGAACGGAGCTGAAATGGTAACAAAGATATTAATGGGTTTGTGTGGATCTTGGCTCTGTTCCCAAGATGTCCTCTTCACTGCGCCTGGTGCAACTGCCGAATGCTCACATTTTTACAGATTCTTAGGGCTCCGGAGATGTAAAATGAACTAGGATCAGTGGGAATTCATGCTGTTGTCTTGTCTGTCTAAGAGGAGGCCCTACAACAGAGGCTTATATGGAAAATGGAGAATCTCCACTGAGGATGATATATGACAGTAGCAAGGTCTTTCTGCTACTCAGCAAGGAAGGAGAGGACAATGGTAGCTGGCAGCTACTGTTTCAGTGGCCAGTCTGGCCCAAACCATGACACATACTTGACTTACATTTGCGCTGGGCTAAGAGTATGCACTCTGCCAATTGCTGAAGCTCAGCTAACTTGCAGCAATTTGTTAAGTGGTAGTAACTCCGTGGCTTGCATTGTCTCTCCAGATGACAAACTAGCAAAATGCTTTAAGGCAGTAGTGCCCAATTTTTCAGTACTGTCAGCTTTCTGTGCATCTTGGGAAGCAGCACCTATTTTTGTTATCTTTATTTTTTTAATTCAAAAACTGTTAAACACGAGGGGTTTGCTGGTTACTTTGGGTAGCCTGCAAAGTTATCTGAGGGGCATGACAAACGCAGGAGCCACTGCCCCGGAACATGTGGTGCTGCTCGTCCTTCAAGAGGAGACAGTAGGAACTAAGTTGCTCAATTCACTCTGGCTTCTGCAAAGTCCTTTACGACCATTTCAAATCACACAGTGCCATAAAGTCCCTATTTCATCTGCCCCAGTGGTGTGAGAAATGCAAAACACTGTCTTGAGCACAGATAACAGAAATTCCTTCCCCTCGGTGTGTTTAGGCCAGCATTCAATATTCTCCATCACCGTAATCAATATCCTCCATCACACACAATGAGTTGTGCTTCCTACGGCTGCCCTCTGAGGGGTTCTCTCCTGTTAATTTGGCAGCAACGCGACACCTTGAATCCAGAACGGAGAAGGGATTCCTGGCTGGAACCAGGGCAGGAGAGATACAACAGCCTGGAGGAACACCGAGGAAATGGCAGAACAGGATTTGTCAGCAAAATGTAACACAAGTTCACAGCTTCCATCGGGAATCCATGTCCACAGCCACCCTGGGGTGGCAGGGAGGGATTAATGTCTTCAAACACCCCCTCTCTGTTTGTAACCCATGGTTCTTCACGGGCCAGAGGAGGGGTTTGGCTGCTCACCCAGCCCATGAGTCCAGTGTGCCAGGGAGAGGCCGCGGCTGCCGGCTTCGCACCGAGCTGCAGGAACGAGCGCTGTGCCAAAAGGTGGATGTCGGAGATGTAGTGCGCCTTGCGCAATGTCAGTCCTTTCATTCTCCCCCCAGCAGCCCAAGTTAGGCACAAGGACTTCAAGGTGACAGTGAAAGGCTGCTCCTCGCCCTCATGGTCGGAGGCTTTAATTTGATCCCTTTGTTAATGAAGTGATGACTCTTGAAAACAAGAGCTGTAACACCATTATTTATGCTCATGTGTCAGAAGAGTAGATCAAAGCTATCTATAGAGCTGCAGACAAATACCACCACAGACTACCCGGAAGCTTCCTTTGTGTGAAGTGACAGACCAGGGCATGACTTCACTGGGAAACCAGTCTCAGATCTATACAGCAAAGTCACCCAGCCTAACGCTGACCCAGAGCTTTTCTCTGCGCTTGCTTACAGCTGGGTAGCGACCGGGGTTGGAGATGATGACGCCAACTTTCCCTGGTTTTGTTTTTTTTGGTAAAAGACCTTATTCAGCACAACAGTATCGCTTATGCTCATCGTTAGGTGTGCAATCTTAAGATGATATCTCGGCAAGTTCAGACGCGATGGAGGCCTTTGGGTTGTGTCGCTGCAGGGTGTGTTGCAGCCTGGCGCTGTGCAGCGAGGGTGTTGTGGATCATTTGGGAACCTCTGTGGACGCGTGAGGAGTCAGTGGCATGGCAATCGCTTCATGCCCAGCTTGGAGCCAAACCTGACCGGATCACTGCCATCCGGGGTGTCTCGAAGCACATCCACCCTGTAGCGCTGACACCTTTATAACTACTAACATATTCTCAACACAGAAGAGTCAAGGAAACGTAAGAAAAGATAGAGAGCAAGTCAACCAAAGACGATGTCAAAGGCCAGCTGTCCCCTTGGCTTCAGTAGAGCTCTGTCGGCACGTACCAGCTGCGGTTCAGGCCTCTAAAAGGGCTAGGGATGCCTGGAGATTTAGCTGCTGTGCGCTTGGGAAGATTCCTGTAGCTCACTGACAATGAATGATGTGGTCACCTCTAAAGCCCAATTTTATATACTCGTTAAGGATCAAGAGAGGCAGACCTGGGCCCTCTGCACCACACAAAAGCTTGTTCGCTCTCCACAGATCTCTGTGCACAAGGTTATTCATGCTACTATAAAAGGGTTTATATACAAGCCATATCCTGAAGGGTGTTGAACACATTACAACCTTTTGTGATGTTTGCTTCTTCAGAACACAGCCCCCGAAGCCCTGCGATGGAAGGAGGGGCGCCGTCTGCATTTACAAAAAAAGAATTCCTGCCCCCGTTGCTGGAGGGAAATGAAGAAAGATGTAGCTTCAGTGAATGGTAAAGGCTCAGAAACAAGAATCAAATCCACCGAAAAAAAAGCTTCCCTGAGTAAAAACGAAGATCTTATGCATGTGAGCAAGTATGTTTTGGGGCATGAATCATGGTGTCTTCAGTTTTGGGGGGGGGGGTTGGTTTGGGTTTTTTGGGGATTTTTTCTTTGGTTTTTTGCAGGTGTGTGTAATTACAGTCTCAGGATGTGTTGAAGCATTTAGTGATTTGGTTTAACTTCAGATGCCACGAGTGATGTTAGCAGGTAGGGGCACTGCGCATCCTGGAAAATCAGTGTCTCAAGCTGAAAATTCAGTCATGACTTAAGGATGTTGACCACAGAAAATACAGAACACATACACAATTACACTTAAATTATATGGGGAAACTCTTATGTCTTTAATTTTACCTTTGCAAGAGTACATGACGGCAATCTGAACTAGAACTCACTGGTTTATATGTCTTTAGTTTCTTGCATGTGTAAATATGCGCACACACACACTATTCCTGAACAAGCCCTTGAAATGTGCCAAGGGTTGTTTGTGCTGCAGGAGCATCAGTATCCTTGTGCATCCTTTTGTCTGGTGGACGAGCACCAAGACTGTATTCAACACAACATCCGAGTGCCTTAAAAGAAAACCATCTATTGCCACGTGGTTTCTTTCCTCTTCATATCTTGTGGCTGCACTGGTGCTTCAGTTATTATAGTTTCCTTCCCTGCCTACTTTGTGTGCTTTAATGCTGATGTTGTGTAAGCCCATATATTACCCATGCTATATATATTTGTTTAGAAGCCACAGTGTCTAAGAACTGTATTTATGTTCCCTTCAGCTTGCACTGTGAAGGTGAGACTATTAAGCAACGGCATTTGTCATCAAAGGACACTTTGGAGCCTACAAAATACGGTGGTTTTCACACAAAGGCTTTATTGTCATCAGGTTGGTTTGCAGAATGATTTGCGAGCAGCAAAGCCAGGAGCTACAGAGCCCATCTTAAGCCTTGCTTATGCTCTTCAGATCATCCTTGGGCTTTGTGGGACCCAGGAAAAAAAAGCAGGAAACGCGCTGTGGTTTCACTAGCTGTAAATAGCGACCGTCCCTGGGCTGTGTGAGATCCATCCCAGAGCAGCGTCTGCCTCCGGGCAGCAGCACTAGCAATCACACGCCTGGCAGACGTAGGTTATATCCCTTTCCATGCACTGCCCTGAGCCTCCCTCTGCAGCCCTGCAGTCCCGGCAGCTCCATCCCACCCTCCCGTTCTGCGCCGTGACATTCCCAACACCGTCCAGACTGTCCCGACTCCCTTGTGGCAGGGTGGCACTGGTTGCACCCTCCTGGCTTGGCATCTCAGCACATTTCTTTCCCTTCACTTGCTTCCTGCCAGGCTGCAGAGTGTGTGCCACCCACCCCAGGGGCCAGCTTGCGTCACCTGTGTGTCCCCAGGGCTGCCCAAGCAGGGCGTCAGGCTTGTCCCCACAGCTGGGAGTGCCCAAGCCAGCGGTGACACAGAGAGTCACCGAGCAAGCCCAGGGAGTGGCTCTCACATTGGATTTGGGGTTTGGGGGATTCTGCCCCCCCCGCCATGCCCGCCGGCATGGTGCCTGCGGGGCCAGGCAGAGGAGAGGGGGCTCGAATGCTCTTCGCCAGTTGGCGTGAGCCTGCCCGTCTGCACGGTCCTTGGGAAAGCTGGATGTAACATGTGAATTGTGCTTGTTTCCTCCTTTAGCTGAAGTTGCTCTGCGGTATTAATCCCGGTGATTATCAGGAGAATAATCCCCTTTCACCTTGTCAGTGCCAGATACAGCCAGAGGCCTGTCTTGCTTTCGAAGAAAGAAATTGCAGAAGAATGATCAAGTGAGGAAAGAAATTACAAGGAGATTGGAAAGAAGGGGAGAAAGAGGGAGAAAAAGAAGGAAAAGAAAGAAAGAAAGTGCAAAGGAGAAAAAAGAAAAGGGCAAGAAGAAGAAAGATTAAACAGATAAATTAGGGAACATGTAGTGGAGCAAGGTAAACTCTTAGCATCAGCTGGGATTCCCCTCATGCCATCCAGGGGAAGCACAAAGCAGCACAGCATGGAGGGGCACGTGTCCCCTCCCACCCCAGCTGCACCCCCTGAGCAGCCACAGGAGAAGGAGGTGCTGGGGCTCGTCTGTCTCTGACAGATCCCAGCTAGAGCCTCTCATACCCTTTCCCCAAAACCACCCCAGATGCTCAGCTGTTGGGAGACATCTTCTTGCCAGATTTGTGGGAATTCAGCATCACTCCGTTAATCTGGAGGGAGGGGGCTGGAGGGGCGACCACTCACTTCTGACCGCGTGGGGCAGGAATTTAGGTTTCGTCATTCCCTGACAGCCAGGTGTTGAGGGGACCCCTCTGTCACAGTACCCAGGGTGAACAGCCCCAGCACAGTGGCCTCGGTGTCCCCATGCCCCAGCCCAGCTGTGCCCTGGGGTTGCTCCTGTCCTCAGCAGGGCGATGCTTGCCCTGCCTGCAAGCAGGCAGCGGTGTGCTGTCACCTCCCGTGCACCTCAGCCTGTACACACGTGTGCATGTGGAGACACACGCGTGCACCCCCATGCGCTGCTATGGCTGGCGAAGCCCATCCCGTGGTTGCTGTCACAGACCACGTTTAATTACACTGTGGAGCTCATTACCACAGGAAGCAGCCGAGGCCAAGAATTAAGTAAGACTGTAGGATGGGATCGGCCATTCGAACAGACAATAAGAATATCCAGAGTTGTCATAATTCATGCCGATAAAAATTCTGGAAAGGATGTACAACTCTTCGCCTCGGGGTTTAAGCCAAGTAGAAGAGACCAAGAGAGTTGGTCTGAGAGGAGGGGAGTTGGGGGGCAGATTACCTCACCGTCTGGCTATGACCATGGCCCTGTGCCTCCCCAAGCCACGTAGTCCTGGTCCTTACCACTGTTAGGACATGGGGCTCGGTGCTCTGGGCTGGCCCCAGGGGCATCTCCTGTCCCCCTTGCTCAGCAGTGCCACGGGGCCAGGCGATGCCCAGCTGCCTGTGACAGAGAGGGATGGGGACGCTTTCCCAGCTCCATGGGAGAAAACCCAGCAGGGCCCTGGTCCATCCCCACGGCCACCATGGAGACCTGGGGCAGCTCCCTCCACGCCAGCCCACGATCGGGGCCAACCCTGCATCCCTGCCCAAGGCAGCAGTGAGAGCTGGTGGGACACCAGTGGGAAGCTGGTCCTCCCCTGGTCACGCGAGCAGGGGCTCCTCGCCGGGGGCCGCCGAGGAGGGCAGTTACAGTTTAACTTGCTCAGCCCACAGAGCCCGCTGTTGGGAGCGCCTGTCTAATGATTAAAGCACTAAACAAGGAGGTATGAACTCTGCGTGCTCACCCCAGCCTTGCTACCGACTTACGTGGAGCCAGGCAAGTCAGGACTTCACCCCACCGCAGCCACTAGGTCTGTCTGGTTACTACCGCGTCCTTTAAATCCTTGTCTCTTCCAGAGGGTTTCTCTTTCTTTGATTTCTTGGTGTTCAGGACCTAGCAGATAGCTCGGTTCACCCCTTTGTTCAAGGACTGGGCAGGAAAAGAAAGGAGCTGCAAGGAGGAGGGCTGCAGCCGTAGTGTAAAGCCCTGGTACCCTGAGCTGCCCTCCACGCTGTGGAGCTCGACGTTCAGAAGTGCTGCTCCAGACACTGACGCCCTTGTGGGCACCTGACGGGCTTCCCAGAGCTGCACTTCAGAGGACTGGGAGGGCAGGGGCAAACTGGCTGCAGAACAACATTAGTAGCCACTGAACTTGAGGAAGTAGCCTGCCATCTCGCAGGGCGGCACGCATCAGCCAGCATGCGGGCTGTCTCCATCTGAGCTGTGGAGCAGCTCCCCAGCCAGCAGCACCATCTGGACAGGGGGGATCACCCCCCGTGACCGTGCTAGCGCATCACCGAGGTGAGGAGAGGCAAACGCGCACCATGCAGGGGCTGCATTGCCCTGCGTGCGCTGTGCCAGCGGAGGGGAAGAGCACGCTTAGAGAGACCCAACTCCAAAGGCAGCAGCTTCTGCCCATCACATGGAGCCCCTGTCTGGCTCCTGTCTCTTCTCGGTGGGGTGTCCCTGAGTCCCAGATGGATTTTGCTTGGTGATGTCAGGTCAGATGAATCCTGGTTTAATTGACCGTGGGTGAAATCGTGCTTCGATGGTTAATGTTATACTTGGGGCTGGGAAAACTACTGCAAGATCATAGCAATCAGAGCTGGAAATGATTCAAGTCTTCTAAATTTATTTCCTCTCTCCCCCCTCATTGTGTCTCCCAGGGATGGGAGCAGTAAGGTTCCCAACAATGCATCTCCGTGTGCCTTGTCCAGTCCTGTCTCCCTGACTCAAGGAGCGGAGCATCCATGTGCCCCTGGAGAGACCATTCCACCGCTTGAAAGACGTCAACATTAGGAAATGTTTTAGAAGTTTAGCCTATATTTCCTTTTGTGGAGTGCCACAAATTCTCAGGTCGTGAGCTTTACGCCTCAAGGAAACTGGCTGCTTCCCACGAGGGCAGCAGCTGGGAATAAGGTGGTGGCTTTCTTCGGTGTTTGCAGGGACAGGTAGAGAACATGGGGGTGGGTCAATGAAGGTTTTCACACCTGCGAGACAGGTCAGATCAGGTAACTCATCTGGAACAAGTCCTCCTTTGGCAGGAGCTCAAGATTACTTTTTTTTTTTCCATTTCCAGATTTTTATTCCAGGAATTCCACCTTGACTCATAAGAATCTCGCTACTGGAAATGTGTCCAGTTCCTCACAACAAATTCACTCCCTTTGACTTGCTCCTCCTACTGCTACTAATCCCACCACAGGAGTGTAGGGTGAGTTGTCATTAAAGGAAAGAAAAAGGTCTAACTCAATGAAAGAAGTGTAGTGAGTGCTCCATGAAAGCTGCCACAAAATAGGAATCATCTCAGCCTTGGCTCAGCACCGCATGCAGAGAGGACACAGGACCATCTGACTAGAGGGAAGCTTATTGTGCAGATACAACAAGGATGGAAGAAACTTCCCAGAAGATCAGAGCTTATGAGCAACACAGAAATGTTAGACTAGGCCTACATCTATGTTAAGAAAAGTTGGAGCCCCATGTCTGACTTTCTAGTGACAAGGTCTCCTCCTCCTGAATATATTCTGCAGGGCCGTGCCATTAACTGACAGGGACTTGTGTTCCTTAGACACTTTAAGTGGCTCTTCTCTGCCAAGTGAGTTGAGTATTTCCACATCCCAAAGAGTCTGAGCACTTCCCCACCGTCTTCCTGCTCACCAGCAGCAGAAGCCAGCCAGGCGAGAGACACAACATCCATTACTGTACAAGGAAAGAAAGAGGAGTGTGAAGGCAACTAGAGCTATAGGAATGTTTCGGCGAGACGAAGAGGAGTAAAACTGCTTGCGGTGTCCAGGGGTCTGCATGGGTTAAACTACTTTTTGCAACTAATCAGATGTAACATCTTCCCTGGCTGTGTTGTGACAGTGTCTCCCACCAATATTAGTCACATCCAAGACTCCGGTAACGGAGTCAAGTCCGCACCCTGCCCAGTTTCAGTTGTGGACACTGCTCGTTATTAAATCACTGAGGCTTAATCATATCAGGACATCTTCTAAAGAACATCTGGAGACATCTTTGGCAGCAGAAGCTGACTAGCTGCTGACTAGACAGCAGCCCCTCCTACTGGCAGCTGGTGCCCCCAGTACCTAGTGAGGCTCACAAGGGTACAAGTGCCCTTTCTTCATCCATCCTCCTCTGTAGATGAAGGAATATCTTCCATGGACAAAAACTATGGCAGGATATTCATAGGGTGGTGTTTTGGCGGAGGATAAAGCAAACTTGCAGGGGAAACTAGAAGAAAAGAAGGCAACCAACTTTTCTCCTTCCAGGAGAAAAACATCAAAGGCATTTCAGCAGAGAGGACAAAGTGAGGTAAAGCAATAGGTGGTCTCCTGTCCTCACCCACCCACACAAGCACTGTGAACAACTCATTCTGTGGTTTTTGCCCTCAGTGCTGTCAGGAGTGCCACATCTTCCCCCTTGTGAGACACACACCTTTCAAGACAGGCCATGTACCTTGTTACTGCTGGCTGAGGACCTCTTGCCTCTTCTCCAGCCCATCAAGTGTCTGGTCAGGGGTCTACTGCCACCCAGCTTCTGAGGTGTGCACCCTCAGCTGCCCCTCCTGCCCCTTCTAGGCACCCAGCCAACGGACTGCCACCAAGGGACTGCTACAGGCCTACGTGCCTCCCAACAGCTCTTCTTGTCCCACCAAAGGAGGAGTGGAGACAGTAAGGAAGGATTAAAGCTTCAGGCAGTCCGATCTTCCTCATGGACTACGCTGAAGCCATCATGGTCTTTCACTAAGCTGGGATCTTTTCTGAATAATCCACCCAGCTCATAGCTGGAGGTTTTAAGGAGCACGTGTATCTAGTCTGGCACATCCACCTCTGCTGTTGGTCCTACAGTAGCCCTGCCTTCCCCTTCTGCCACCTCTAACCCTGATGTAAGACCTTCACACCATCTCAGGGTGTGAAGCAGTGCCAGCCCCAGGAGGATTCACGTGAGGACCGATGAGGATCTCTGCCCTGCTGACCTGCTGCGGCCAGCTATCTCTTGTAGCACCAGAAGTGAAAAAGCACATTACTCAACGGGCCGAGCAATTTGTTACCAAGCCTCAGGTCTGTGACACTCCCCTTTGCACCTCCAGGTCCCCAAGGACCTTGTGTTTGCTAGGTCCCCACAAAGAAGCACTTTGCCCCTATCCTCCACAACCTTAATGTGTAAGACAGAAGTTTTACAGACTAGCAAGGAACAACAGCCCATATGGTAAACCGGCTTTACCTCAGAGCGAAACAGCTGGCACCTAAAATTTCCTGCAGCCAGCTGCAATTTCAAGACTGCCTTTGCCCTCTAATTAGTTGGTATTTGCTGTACCAACTATTATCTTTCTAGTTACATAGTGCTGAGGACAATGGCTCCTTATTTCCTACCACAAACACTGGGTTACTATTTACCTTCAGCTGTACCTCCTCTATCTCCTATTCCCATTAAAAGAAAGTATCATTAATGACTACACTGATGGGAAACACTGGGAGAGTTGGTCATAAATTAAGACACTCGGAGTCTTCAATTATTCGTACCATGTAGCCTGTATTCAAACATTTACCTGCTCCTCTAAAAATCCTCACGTGAGCATTTCCACTCCGAACCTGAATGGAGGCTCAGGTTGGAAACCAGGCTCCCGTGTAGGGGTGGGTGCCTCAAGCTACGCTAAATCCCAACCTGGTTCAAATCTGAGTCATTCGAGGGGCCCAAGTTCCTTCCTGATGTAACTCCCTTCAGATACTCATCTGCGCACGGCTGTGCATGTGCGGGAGCAGCGAGGTTCTGCAGCTCCCACCGCACGGAGACTTTGGATGCCTGACGCTGCGGCGCCTGGGGATGGGGATCCCAACGCAAGAAGTGTCAATACATCCTGCCTTCTTCGGCTGCTGCAGAGCTGCCACCAATCTCGGAGGCCGGGCCTGTAAATCCTGCCTCCGTGTGCTGAGATGCCCGACGATCCCGAGCACGCGGCACTGCTCGCAGTTACACCAACATAAATTTGCGGTGATCCTGCTAATGCCTGTGCAGCCTGTGCAGCTACTCCCTGCTGCTGCCAGGAAAAGTGAGAACAGGATCTGGCCGTGAATCCGTGAAGTTTTATGGGAGGAGAGGCGGGGGAGAGCCCCTGGTGCGATTCCTGGTGTTGCAGGCAAAGGATGGATGTGCCTGTGGAGAGAGCCAGCCCCATCGAGAGCCTCGTGCAAGCTGTGCGCTGCCTCCTCTGCCAACCTTTGCCAGGCTTTTTTAACAGCATTCCCGAACCAGGCTTTGCCTCATTCGCACCTTCCCTGCAACCCGCCCCTGCCCGCACAGGGAGAGAGATGCCAAAAAAGTCCCCGCTGGGATGAACCAGCAGGTCACCGGGTCAAAAACCCTCCTCTGGCCAGAGCCCGAGACCCCACTGCCCACGCCAGAGGGGGCTTTGGCTTCCAGCACGTCGGCTCCCGGGCCAGTGGCCACGGGGACAAGGTGCCCGTGAGCACCCGCAGGGCGGCGGCGAGCCGGGCACTCACGGACGGAGCGACCACTGCAGAGGTGCGCGGGGAGCGCCCCGCGAGTGACCGAGAGCCCGCGCGGGGGCTGCGCTGCGGGGCACGGGGGAGGCGGCAGGGACCGGCGGGATGCAGGGGCCGGCGGGATGCAGCGACCGGAGGGATGGAGCCCGCCCGGTCCCCGCGGCCACCCCGCAGCGGCACGGCGCAGGCCGGGGGTCTCCTCCAGCCCCCTCTGCCGGGGCTTTCCCCCCCCCCGTCGCCTTCCCCA
>VZSF01010879.1:772640-798100 GCA_013398295.1 Chionis minor
GCGGGCGGCCCCGGCCGGGGGGAAGGGGCCGTCGGGGGTCGAGCCGCGGCCGCCGCCAGGCAGCAGCCCCCGGGCGAGCCACCCACGCCACAGAGCAGCGGAGGGGAGACGGGGGCACGGGGCTAGGGCCGGTTGAGGGGTGGCTCTGGGGTGGCCTCGGCGGTGTCACTGCGGTGGGAGGGACCCGCTGCGGCAGGAGAGACGCTGCCCGGTCGCGAGGTGCCGTGCCCTGGCACGAAGGACGGTGCTGGGGCGCGAGAGATGCTCCTCCAGGGGTGGCAGATGTTGTGCTGGTAAAACAGATGTTCCTTGGGCATGACAGACGTGAGTTTGGCAAAACAGATGTTACTCCAGTAAGATGGACGTTGCTCTGAGGGGAAGTACGTTACTCTGGGATGAGGGCCCTTTCCCTGAGCGTGAGCACAGCAGCTTTCCTGAGAGCACCCAAGCCCCCGGCCCACGCTGTCCTTTGCCCCCACCCACGTGCCTGTGGTGTGGCACCACGTGCTGTTGTGGGCCACGGCATGTGGCATGGGAGAGGGTGCTTGTGCGCGTGGCAACACAGATGAGTGGCGTCGGCGTGGCCGGTCTCACTGTACCGGGGCATTGAGCATCCCAGTGACATCCGTAACAAACACACTGTTTCAGAAACTCGGTGTTACAGGGTTTTTTTCTGGGAATTATGGTGCAATACTTCCCTTAGCGGTAACTTCCCCAAACATATTTTCGTGTGCTGTGACACGCTTTGTTGCCTCCATGTTTTTTGTACTTTGCCACCAGATGAGCGTCCCTGTTGGTCTCTCTATCCAACTTTTACCTGTATCTTAATGCTTTCCTGCCTGCACTCTCCAGCCTATGGTCGTCGTCACCTTTGCTCTGCTGCCTGCACCCACGTACTCACCTGTTCATCTTTGGGGCTGGGTTTTTTGTTTGGGGTTGTTTTTTTTTTTTTGTGACAGAGCCATTTCTCGCACATGTACCAGCATTTATGTTCTCACTTCATTTCCTTCATAGCCAAAAACTCGGGTGCGTGTGCATCCTGTTCCTCGTGTGCACGTGCATGTTTCTGATACAATCTGCTCTACCACCCTCCACCCGCACACGCGGGCTGTCTTGCACCGATGCCTCCTCGTGCGCCTACACGTCGAGGGCTCTTTGCTGTTGCCCTTTCTTTGGCCTGTGTCTGCACAGCTTCGGGCACACGCGCGTTAATGGGCACACTGGGTATCGCCTTCCTTTGCACTCCTCTTCATCCACCTGCCCCGTCGGGGCCTGTCTGGTACCTGCATCTCTCTAACGTCTCCCCCACCCACCCTCCCCTGCAGGTGGGGGGTCTGCAGGGGGGCACCAGCACGCAGACATAAGCCCATCGTTGTCCTTCCTTCCCACATTTGCCGCTGGGCACCGACACAGGAGCTGAAGCGGCCGCTTTTTCTGGTGGTGGCAGGTTTAACCTGAGGGTGCCTGTCTTCTGTTGCATGCACAGATGCTGTTGTAAACGCAGGACCAAGTTGGGTAGGTGCTCGTCTTCCCAAAAGAGAAAGAAGTGGGCTTCCTCAAAGCTGGCGGCAGAGACAGACTCCTCTTAAACCAGCGTCCTATGCATGGACACCTGGGTTTGTCCAAGGTGAAGGTTGGGCACTGCAGGAATTCAGGTGGAATTTTTTTACCCCAAGCATCCAACATATGGGATACGTTGCCACGTGTGGCAGTGAAGCTAGCTGATGTACTTGGGTTTCTTTCCTCCTTCTTTAAAGAAATTAGCCAAGTATATGAAGAGAAAAGCGTGAGGTTGAGCTGCCAGTGCAGGGTAGGAGGCAGAGCTGGAGAGGAGAGCTGGCCCCATTCCAGCCGTGGGTTTTCTCTGCTCCCAGGCTCCGTCGCTTGCTCGCGTTTCTGTGCCCAAGGGTGTCCACAAGAGATTCCTCCCTTTGGGAAAGGAGTCCCTCCCTAGCTCGTTCTGTGCCTTCAGGATGAGCACACCTCTCCTCTTGGTAGCAGCCCGTGTCCTTTCCCCTGTCTCTAATGTGCATACAATAAAAATGTCCTTCCATGTGTGACTAACCTCTGTTTAGGGAAAGCTGAAGCTGAAATTGTGGCTGCAGGCTCCCAGCCCTGAGAAGTCTTCTCTCTTGGTCCCTTCTCTCCCAATCTGCCAGAAATCATGACATCTGATGGGAAAAAAAAGGAAGTTTTGAAAGAGCCAAGTCTAAAAAATTGGGGTTTCCTTTTTTTTTTTTTCAGGTAGTGAAGTATGTTCCAATTGTATTTTCCAGACGTATTCTGCAAAGACCGGAAACACACCCTTTTTATAGAAAAATTCACATTCTTGTAGAAGTCTCCAGGAGCTTGGACTTTTAGGAAGAGATCAAATATTGTGAAATTAAAAAAAGATTAATAGATCAGTGCAGTCACCTTTAATGCTATTTGTTCCTTTCTCTAGCCCAGTAGGCCTCTCTGTTTCTGGACGGCTTCAGATCTTGAATCTTTTGTCCTGAAGTTGTTGGGTTTGGGTTTCAAGTCACACAGGGAAACCAGTTCTTTTCTGAAAACTGCATGATTGCTCATTTAAATGAATATAAATTGTTGCTATTCATAAGATCTTTTTTCTAATGGCTGATCAAAGTTCAAGTGAAAACCATTTCATCATTTCCAAATTAATTGGACACACAGACAATAAGCATTTCAGAGAGACTTTTAAACACAGTGCTGTTAAAATCAGGATGCAGATAGCCAAGGCATGTTGTCATGTAAGACAGAGCAGTCCGTGACTTGCTTCCATTTTTTGCAGAGAAAGGGACCTTCGCTTGCTGGAAAATGGCATACAAATTTCATTAAAACTGAAGGCAGCGCAGAGAAGAGTCACGGGAATTTTTGCTGGACTGGAAAAAACCCTTTTCTAGTGGGAAATTTAAGGAACGTGGACCTAGGTAGCATTTCAGAAAGAAAATTAAGAGGTAGCGTGGTGTGATACTGGAGTGCTTTCAGTGGCACAGAGAGTAGCTGGTACTTGGAGAGCTTTTTAATTCAAGAGGAGAACTTAAAGTGTGTGGCTGCGTGTTTCAGCTCTATACATTCACGTTAGAAACAGGCAATGTTTGTTAACAGCAGGGTGATTAACCAGTGGAACAAAGGCAACATTAGCTTCTCCAGCTATTAAAATCTTCACACAAAGACCGACTCTTTTTGGAAAAGATGCTTTACTGGTGTGCGAGCGGTTGGGCTCACTACACAGATAACTGGCTGAGGCTGTATGGACAGAATTACAGACGCCACCAGACCCTGTGATCCGCCGCCCCCTTCCAAGCCTTGGCTTAGGACTTGATAAAGCTTATGCAAACCTTCCCCTGCTCTGCATGAGGCAGAGCAACAGGGTCACCAAAAGCAGATTGTCGCTTTTCAGCACAGCTGTCTGCGCAGAGCAGGGCTGCGCTCATCGCATTCGCAACCCTTGCGATCGCGCGGCTGCCCTCCACGAAGGCGCTTTGCACGGGGAGCCCCTTGAGGATGGCAGGCTGTCCGTGCGTGGGCATCCCTTGCTTGTCCGTGGGAACTGTGAAATGGGCACGTGAGGTTTTTGAAGGCTTGCAGCGGGGCTGTGGGCAGCGCGGGGAAAGGAGTGCCGTGTGTCCCCTCCAGTCCTCGGGGCCCGGGTGGCTCAAGCTAGAATTTGGCTGAGTTTGCAAGACTTTGACTCCTTGTTCTTGCATGGAGTGTCACCAGCAATCGCCAAGCCTCCTCTTCTACTCCTTTCTCCCTCAGGAAGGGAGCTCGGCAGGGCGCTGGCACCCAAACGGCTACACCGATGCCATGGCCCCCGTGTTTCTGGTTGGGTTTTCCCTGGCACCTTTCCTTCGCATGGTCTCCGTGCACCGTGCGCGCCCAGCCGGTGGGGCTGCTGCTCTCCTCGGGCTGCGGTGTCCTGCATGCTTCTCACAACAGCTTTCCTGCTTTCCAGGGATGCTGCCTGGCAGGGAGGTGCTTGCAGCAAACGATGGGAGAAAAAAAGTCCACGCAGTCGGGCGCTCCCCCACCTGCTCGCCTCCTACAGCACTATTCTGGTGTGCCCCAACCCACAGCTACGGCCCCCCAGCCATTTTTTGGGGGGTGTCCTCCCCAGGGCTGGGCAGCGGCAGACGGTGAGGGCTGTGCGAACCCCGTCCCTTCCCCTCAGTATGTTTACCTGGCTAAATTTAACTCCCCAGCCGGCTTCATCCATCCTAAGCCGACCTGTTCTCTTGTGGCTGCGCTGTGGGTCTGGCTCCTGCTGCAGCGTTTCCTGGCTGCCTCGGGCTGGTGGTTTGCTGCTCGCTCCCTCTCTCCGGCGGATGCTGGCTCTTTCGAGGGCCTGGGCAAGCCAGTCCTCCCCGCTTGGAGGTTTTATTTTTAAATCTGGTTGGGCAGAAAGGGACCGAACAGCCCTCGGGACTGGAGGGTCCCTTGTTCCCTCATCCCCAGTTGCTCTGAATATTTGCTCTGCAGTGAGTTTCAGGAAATACTTGTCCCACAGCCTTTTTCCTTCTGGCTATGGTTGCTCCCAAATGGAGACCAGCCATGACCAGGAGCTCCCTGGCCACCTCTAACGGGACTGTGCCTCTTTTTGCCCCGTTGGGACCCCAGTAGTGGGGTCAGTAGCTGCATCCCCATGGATGCGTCTTCCTCGTTTTGCTTTGTTCAGAGCTGGGCTTCCCCAAGCTGGCTTTCGTCCCAGTCTGTTTAGGAACCGAGTGCTGTGCCCCTTGGCTTCAGAGGAGCCGGAGAGAGGGAGAAGTAAGGGAGAGGGAGCACTCCTGTTCCTGTCAGGCTGGACACAATTCGCTTTCTTTAGAGTTTGGGACAGTAAATACGGCCAAACCTGGCAGCCACCTTCCTCTAAATAAAACCGTCGGGATCAAACCATTCGTGTCCTGCATAACCCTGCAAGAGACCCCTAATTGATCTCTGCTTTTCCGGGCATGCCTCCTTGTCGTGTAGTTAATGCTGTGGTCTACCACATGAGAGCGATGGTTTGAATCCTGGCCTCCGCTGTCACTCTTTGAGCTAACCCGGTGGCCTTGCCTTTAATACTCTCGTATTCAGAGGAAAGGTAACGAAGGCCAAGGTTTTCAGCAATGACTAGTGATGTGGGGTATCTGACCTGAAATGCTGTCAGAGGTCCCGTTTTTTTCCCGTGGTTCAGCTATTTCTGACGCTTGGGCAAGCTTAAGTAGTCTGGACTTGCTTACTCAAAATGGCTAGTCCATTTTGCAAACTTTCATCTGAAAAGATGAAAGATCTGGAGCAGAATTAGGCAAAACAAAATGAGATAAAATAATGCACAATGGAAGTCTCTAGCAGGGATACTCAAATGGAACGAGTCTTCCTAGAGTGGGAATGGGTTTGCAGCTGGAGAGCTCATGGGGCTGTTGCGTGCAGAGATTTGAAAAGCAGTTCTTGGTTTAGTTCAGTTCGTGGTTTTCGATAGCTCCTGGGAAAGGCTTAAGGGTTTGATAGTTTCATCTTAGGGAAAGAAAAGGAGAGCAACATTGTAAGTTCATAGACAGAGAGAGGGATGTGTGTATATATGTGAAGTTTAAATCTTACTCTGTTTGAAGCATTTGGGGAAAATATGTTTTCTGTAAACTCTCCCGTCTCAGTTGGAGGTGAAGCAGACTGGAGTGGTTGGGTGGAGCACATATTTTGGGTTGGTTTTTTCGTCATTAAGGGCAGAGGGTTAACAAAAGTCATACCAATACTAGTATTTCAGTGGTCTCCCTAAATTTATCTTCCTTTTCCAATTGTTCTCTGTTCAGCTTCTTGGCTGGTTTCGTATCATTGTTTCACTGAGTCCTGAAGCATTGTAGCACCTCTATTATGGACAAGTTGGAGTTCTAAAGGAAATTAAATGAGACTCTCCCTTGCTTAGCTGTGAAAGCGTTTCTGAGCTTTGTTATGAATCAAAGAATGGCGAGAGAAGCGTATGAGCCCAAATATGTCTTCATTAATGGAACATTTTTCAGAAAAAATCATTTTGTGACTGTCGGGTTCATTACTCTCTGAGGTGTTACTAAGTACTCCCAAGTTGTCTCTAATCATAAAAAATTGATACTGTACAAAAAGAAAATTAAGTTCCTTTTTTCCCTCTTTTTACAGATAGAGCAATTCTAGAAGTTTCCTTATTATATTCCATGGCCTTATTAAATTCCATGGATTTGTTAATAATTACTGTAAATATTGGTCCAGGCAGAATGTCAAGGTTTTGTTTAGTAAATATTTTGCCATTATCTATTCCATGTCACAGAGGGGAAGGTCTGGAGTATCCCGTGGCTGACATCGCTGTTGATTCTGACCAGGTTTGCATCCTCAAAAACTAACAATCTTGTGTCGAGCCAATGCAGATATTTATGGGGTAGACCCATTACTCTACATGCTGTAGTGGAGGCTTCTGGTTTCGGATCAAAATGCCAGCTCTTGCTCCAGCGCACGGTGTGTACAAACCAGATTTCTCACCGACATCTGCAGGCTTGCAGGTGACTGCATCTCTTGCTCCACCTGCAGAGATTTTGCCGCCTGCCATACATGTAGAGTGGACTGAGTGCTCCTGTGAATTACCTGTCCCGGTTTCTTTTCTGTTTTTATAACTATTCCCCATTTCCACCTATTCTTAACAAGCTGCTTGGGAGTTTTGCCAAAGTACAAAATGAATTTCTATTAAATTTTTATTAATGGCAAGGAAGTTTTCAGCTGGGTAAGCTTGGTAAGTGCAGCGCTGTTTATGTTCAGCCTTTACTGTAGCTGTATGAGCTCTTTCAGCATCTCTACCATTTTCCAAGGAGCCTGCGCAATCCTGAAGGACTCAAGAGCTGGTTGTCTTCTCCATAGCATGCTGAGATGGTCTAAGAGTGGGTCTGTATTTCTGCATGCCAGTTGCATTCCAATGGCATAAAAAACCCATTGCATGTAACAACCAAACTTTTTTGTCCACAAGGCGTGTAAAACTTCTTGTACCTTCTAAGAAAATGGTGCCATCTAGGTCAAACTCACAAATTACTGTGATCAATCTCTGTCTGGATTTAGCTGTTTCTATACCAGAGCAGTGCCAGCATGGCTTTTCTGCCCTTGTAGCAGTGACATCTTTCCAAAACCCATGAACAGCTCCTTCTGCAGGCACAGAACAGCGTTCACTGGGGTGTTGGGAGGTGTGTGGCTTTATTTTTTATTATTTTTTCACACCATGAACTAACAAAGTTTTTGGGGTAAATTTGATAGTCTGGACCAGGCCTTGCTTGTAGACACAATTGATTTTACTCTTCCCTTCAGCTCCTCTGCCTGAATGTGCAGGAGCCTTTGGCTTTTAATACCAACATCATCACATCAAATTCATCACTTGATCCTGTCACCCCTTCCTTGGTAGTGCTTTCTCTCAGTGTATCTCAGAATCGTGCTGAGTGGATCTTCCAGACTTGATGACTTCTTGATGACTTGCAATCTGAGGTCCTGCATCTGTGACTAGTCACCATAAATTGACTTGCTGTGTGGTTTTGGTGCTGTACAGACTCATGTGTTCATAGCCATTGTCCTGTGTGTCCAAAGCAGCAGACATTAGTGGCACAGTTGCCTTTCTGGTCAAATTTTACAACCCTGTGTTTGGGATATACTGTTTTCTCTCATTGTCCCCTCTTACACAGAAAACTCTGGCTGGTTATTTCTGCACAGGGCAGAGATTGCTGGTGGTTGTACATCTGCCTAGAGACATCTTCAGAAATGTTGTGGATTCCTAGAGTTCAAATTAGGCTTTTGTTTGTGTTTTACTGCAAAAAAATTAGTATTAAATAAGTAACAAGTGATGAGAGGTAATTTCATGTTTTCAGAGTCCCATCTGCCTTTTCTTTTCCAAGGTTTTGCAAAGCAGACTTTCGGAAAGAGGGCTGTAATCGTGTATGCTGATGAAGAGATGCTTCTTTGGAGGGTATCTAGGAGTATCCTCACACCCTACTCCTCATCTGTGTGCAGAAAGGGGTTTCTGTTTGTCCAGTGCTCATCTGACACTGTGGACCCTTTCCCCTAAATTAAAATCTATAATTGCTCTGTAATGTTTCAGGTTCCTAAGCAAGTCTGGGTGCAGGTATGCCAAATTCTCAGACTTCTATAAGGAATCTCTGGTGTGTCCCCAGTGTGGACATGCTCATTGTGGACATCCATATGCTTGGAGCAAATGCCCAGTCCTCAAGCAGCAAAACAAACATGGAGCTGGTGAAATAAAAAGGCTTTCATAAGAAAACATGGTTTGGTCTAAATTGAAATTTTCAGAAGAAAAACATATTTTTCCATAGCGATATTTCAAAACATAATGATTTCTGTTTCCAATTGACATTCAGACTTAAATGTCATTTTAAGTTGAAACCTGAAACAAGAGTTTAAATTTCAGGTCAACATCCCAAAAATCTCTTGTTTTGCATCAGCATGTCATTTTGAATGTTTTGTTTCTATCAATAATATCTTGTTTTTTCCCCCCCACATTTTCAAATCAAAAGCATTTGGAATTGTTCGTGGCATGAAACAGTATAGTATTTTGACCTTTTATCCTTATTTGGGACGCAGGCAAATGTTGAAATCCCAGCCCTTCTTGGGGAACAGAGATTCCATTCTCCGACCAGATCCACAAAAGTATATTTCCACTGGTTTTGCTGGCCGGCTACTTCAATACTTTGTGTGTGATGACTTGTAATTCACTGCAGATTGGATCTGTGGCGTGTCCACATGGCTTGTCTGGAGAGGCTGAAGGCAGTTAATCTTTCGTGCTCTGTGTTGTGCTTTCAGATTAATATCCAGATTTCTTTCCCAAGATAAATTTTCCTTTCTAACCAGCGTTTGGTAGTGCACCACGCAGCTGCCTGATACATATTCCATGCACAGATGCAGACTCTGGTGCTCTTTCAGTCTAGCTACAAGCTCTTATGCGAAATCAGGATGTTTTAAAAGTTGAGACAGCTTCTTGTTCATCTATTGTTTGCAGTCTCGCAGACTGCCATATATCTTTCTGCTCAGAAGTTACTTTTCCCCCTTCCCACCATTGTGGGGAACTTTCTCCTGCCGGGGCTCTGTGCAGTGTGTCTCTGAAGCCATTTTATGGTGTTCCCCAGAAGTATGCTTTTGTATAGCTGCCTCAAAGCGTAATCCAGAGAAAAGTCTCTGAAATGTCTTTTTCTGTTTGGCTTTGAGGTGTTATCTCCCCTCTTCCAAAATGCAATTGGCTCCATCTGCATCCCTAAGCTGTTTTGTTTGGAGCGGAGAGAGCTCAGAAAATCAAGGGCGGCCACACACATAAACAACTGTGTGTGAAATCAATTAATCTAAACGAGCAGGAGACATATTCTTGAAGGAGAGAAGACTGGCTCTCACAGACACCTCCCTTGTGTATGGCATTGGCGGGACTGTTACAAACATTACGTCATTGGAACAATGATGAGCTAGGTGAATATTTTAAACTTTTTGGCTAGTATTGGCCAATATTTAGAGGAAGAGCGGTGCTGGATTGTATTTGAAGAGCCTTCCATGCTCTTTGGGAATATTTTAACAAATGATTCTCGTAATGGAAACGCTCGCAGATACATTGTTAGCATGCTAAAGCGAAGACTGTTGGAGGGACCTAAATTTTCACATCTTAACTTCAAATATTTGCATCATAAATTTGGTTCCAGGAATTGTGCTCACCCAGTCAGGGATAAGAAGCCGTGCCTGTCGTTCTTGTGTGTTCAGGTAGTGGCTATTGTCCACAACATGTACATAAACCATCTACAGGACAGGAATTACTTGCAGGAGTTTTTATGAACAATTTTTGATCTCAAATTAGAGAAAAATCTTGCATTGCTTTTTGAAAAATCTGATAAGAAAAAGAGGCCTCCTCAGGCTGTATGTTATAAACTTTTTCTCGCATCTGCGGTTGCAGGACTGTGAAAGAGGACGCCCATGTGTCAGGATTTCCAGACGTGGTCGTGCGTAGCCACGGTACCCAACTTTCCCCGCAAGAGGAGGGTTATTCACGTCTCGGTACGTTGTGGCCCTGTGCATTAGGGTGCCTAAAGGACAGTGATGACGGTCATATCCCAGCTCCTCTCCACACCTCTTTAAATAATAGTCTCTCCCCTTCGCTGGCTGGCCTGCGGCAGCGGTATCACATCCTGGGAGCAAAGAGCTCGGCCTCTCTTGGAGGAAAGGAGGCCTCAAGAGAGCACTCTTCAGGGGAAAGGGGTGAAAGATTGGGAAATCTGGGAGACAGCTACTCCACTCAACCTCCTAAATTGTCAGAGGAGAGGATGAAGAGCGCAGGTCTGCAAAATCAAAAGTCTTTGTGCTTGTACTGTTACTCAGATAGTCTTTTCCCAGCCGTGAACCTTCCCTGGCCCTACCCTACCTCCCATTTGGGGATAAGAGAAATAATGACTGCTTTGTGTTGTGCACTGAGTTCCCCCTAATGAATCGCGCTCTGCTTTGCCCAGCCCTGAACTGAAAGTTTGTCCTACGGAGCGAAAGGTTGCCAAAGGCTTGAAGGAAAACCAGCTGTCTTAGAGAAAGCTGCAAGATAGGGGTCTTGCTTGGATGCTCTTGTTCATGCAACCTCATCATTAGGTTTTGCCCTGATTTCTTGTTTCTTTTCTAGTATGTAACAGATTATTTTCCCAAATTGAAAAGAAAAGAAAGTCCTTTACAACTAAGACTTCAGTGTCTATTTTTTTTCAGTTGAGGCCAGGAGATTACCCAACATGGAAACCAACAAGTTGCCCTCTGTTCCTGCACTGAGGCTGGGACCCCTTCTGTAGAGGGCAGAGAGCCCTCCCTGTAGCTTTTTCGGTGGAAGAGCATCCCCACGTACAACCTGCCCATGCCAAATCCCAACAGGTGGCAAGCGCGTTTGAGCAGCCACTGCCTTTTATCATTCCAATCACCACCATTAGTTTTATTTGCTATCTGATTTGGTTGAGGCTGAGAAGGAGATCACTTCCCAGGGCCCTCAGGGCAAAACCTGGGCTTCCTGCAGCTAAGCAATCTGTCTGACCCTCCCTGGGGTGATGCCTGGAGGCATCTGTCCTGGGAGATCTGCTGAAATGCCCCAAGTCATTTCCAAGGTAGCTGCCTGTACACCGCTGAAACTCGTTTCCCCCAGGCACTTTTCTAGATCCCAAAAGCAACCAGCGTGCTTCTTCGGGCACATGACTATCACTGTTACAAGTGGCTTGTTGTCCCCTGGTTTCACATCTATGAAAGGGGAGTCCCAGCGTGGTCATACTTCCATGATGCTTGTGTGGTGCCTACACCATTTTCTCTCACAACAAGCCTGAGGAGGAAGGGATGCCATTCTCATCCTCTACGTTCCCCTCAGGCACTGGGATGGAAATACAAAGAACATTCGACAACACAAATAAATTAAACTGCTAATTTCCAGGACCTAATTACTGCTCTTGGGTTTGCCTCCTGACCTGAAAATAAAACTCCTCTTGCAAAGTTTCTTTGTTTTGTTTTTTTGTTTGTTTGTTTTGTTTTCAGCCAAGCAAGTAAACAAGAGCCACGCTGCTGAATAGGAGAGGATGGTTTGCCTGGCTCTTTTTCCTGTATTTCTCCCTGGGTTCTGCTCAGCCGGTTGTGCCCCGCGCTGTGCTTTGGGAGGGGCGTACCGGGCTAAATATATCTGCACTGCCTGTGAAATGCAGTATGGGTGCTGCGTCATTTGGTGGAGTTTACTTGGAAACTAAGGTGGGAAGCCAGCTTTTATTTTCAGCCTTAGGTCAGATGCATTGGTCAGTCATCTCACCCAGAATTTCAGTCTCGATCAGGAGCTTGTCCTTGCAAGACAGACATAAAACCTACTCTCTAAATAAAAAGCCAAGCTAATTGCAGCACCAGAATAATGTTGGGGCAACCGTATTTTTTCTGGTTCAGCAATCGTATTTATGATCCGAGAGCTTCTTCAGATACATCACCTGAAAAAAGGCAAAAAAATATTGTAGCTCAAATATCATGGTTTAATGAGTAGAGGAGCCGGTGTGATGCTGCATGCTCTAAATACATCAGAAAGAACTCCAGCGCTGGCAGCACACTGACAACTGGAGTCCTGGGGTTTCACTTGTGTAGGGACAGAAATGTATACCTCCAAGAAATGTGTGAGGAACAGATGCAACTTGGTGACTAAAGAGGATTTAGATTTTGCAATTTCTAGTCCTGGCTTGTTTTCCTCGGCCGTGTCTGCTAGTGCAGTAGGAGTGATTTCACGGGAAGGGAAGGTATTCCCACAGCGTGGAAATGCCGAGGGGCAGCTGGAGTGCAAGGAGGGACACCTGAACTTGCTTTAATCTCTGCCCCACAAAGTAGCAGCAGCAGGGCAAGCATAGCCCCATTGGTGACACAAGCCTGCCAGGGACTCTCAGGGACTTACCCAGGGAAACGGGTGGGTGGAAATCCTTGCTCTTTCTCCATGAGCTCGCCAGGATCACCTGCCTGCACATCTAATGTACTCCAGTCACATCTCTGGCTGCTGAATACATTTTTCTTTCTTCTTCCTTATACCACTGTTAAGTGAGAGAGTGCCGCTATATGGCTGTCTTACTCAAAAAGGAGATGAGTAAACTTTTCAATATCAGGTTTTATATTTATCCAGTGGGATAACGATGATGTGAAGTAACTTCTGCCTTGTGCTTTTTAGTGCCTAGCACACTGGGGCCTCGGGATATTACAGCAGCGCAAGCCACACATTGCAGACCAAAGCCATACAGCTTTGCAGGCGTGGAGCTCCTGGCACCAGGATGCTGGTGTACACCAAGGGATCCCAGAGCTCCAGGATGTGCGCTTTATGCTAATGGCAATAAAATCTTCCACGTCTCTCTTGGAGGATTCAGTTGTGAGGGGGAGGCTGGGGCACTGGGATTTTGGGGATTAAGCCAGGCTCTGTGACTTATGGTAAGCCTGAGTGTCTCCTTTCCTTCATGGATTTCACCTGGGCACAGATGGCTGTGAGCAGCAGAGAGCCCAGAGGATTACCATTGCCATTTGAACCTGTCCAGGTGTAGTTTATCCTCTCAGTAACATAGTAGTATTGAGAGAGCAGATGGGAGTTCCTTTTTTTCAGCTTCCCTTCTGGTCTGTGTGTCTGGTCCTGCTTTTTCAGCTGTCCAGCGGTTCCTAGGAGGGTGGTAGGTAAGTGAACAATTCTGGTAGATACCGTTGTAGAAGTCTGGTGGCTTTGTATCTCCTTGGCTTTCCTGTACTTTGTTCCTTGGTGCTTTACATCTGTAAAGTGATCCATTCCCTCCTTCTTCCCATCCATCAGTACCCCAGCCTCAGCTCTGAGGAGCCAGTACAACTTCTGTAGCTGGGGTAACCTGACTTCAGTGATGGGATGGCAGGGCTCGGGGAAGGGGTTTTTTCTGGCAGGGGTAGGCAGAATTCACAAATAGCTGTCCCACAGCTGTGTGCTCCAGCTGCTGTACCACACACTGTGGTGTAGACTTAATATTCATGGCTTTTATTCAACCATTATGTGAAAAGTAAAGGCTGTCTGCACCATGTGCCAGAAAGATATCTCTCTTAGGTGAGGAGGTGCTAGATGGAAGCATGTGTCTCTCTAGTCCACTTCAGATTATTAACTAAACTAGTAATAACATGTAATTAAACATTCAAAAATAAGTTATGCTCTTGTGTGAAGCTTGCTCCCTTCCTTTTTTCCCTGTTAAGCCCTTCTCCTTACCCCCATTATCACTATGGATCGCCTCCTGGCCGGGCACTTCAGCTGTCTAGTATCAGTGGGCAGGTTGCAACCTGAGTCCTTTTTGAAGAGCATCATGTGGCTTTGCCATGAATCCATTTGCAGAAGGTGACACTGGCTCGTTTGGTTGCTGTGCCTGCACAGAGGGTATGTTGTGTGGAATCGCTGTGTGAAAATGCTGGGCTCTGGGGACAGCATGTGGTTTTGACCCCTCAGTAACGCTGCTGATGCTCAAGCTGCGGTTCCTCAGAGTGACTGATGGGGTATGGTCTGTGTTTCAGTACATTAATGTCCCCAGTCCCTATATCCTGGGACTCCAGGGCAAGAAACTGCCTGTGAAGGGCAGCCGATCTTGAGAACAGAGTTCCCCAACTGCCAGTTCCCAGTCCCCTCCACAGAGAGATGCGAGATAGTGCCAGAGGAGGCGGTGGGCAGGAGAAACGTGCACCTCTCCACCACTTCTGCTCCTTGTCGCAAGTGTGACTGAAAAGCAGTGACTAGATCCTGGCAGCCCCTGCTTTCCCTTTGCCTTCTGCTTGTGCCTCTCATTTCGGTGCCTTTGCTGAAGAGTTCAGCGCTGCAGTTTTGAGCAGCAGCCCCGGCCTTACTGCAGTGATTCCTTCAGCTGGAGTAACCATGACCTTGCCTGGCGTTGGCAGGCATTGACTGCAAGGGGATGAGCAGAGGGGCCAAGAAGGGAGAAGCAGCCTCGGGACTGGAAAGAGCAGCGGCAGGAAAGGAAACCAACAGGGAGCGGGCATGTGGTAACCCAGCTGGGATGTGGCACAGGGGGAGGAGGGTTGCAGGCTTGATCATCCACCTCCCAGTATTGACACCACACTGGTGCACTATGCTGCTGGCCGCGGCACAAAATCTCACATAACCGGTGGGCAGTGGTGTGTGTGGAAGGAGATGGGGAAGGAGGGGATGTGGTGGTGGCACAGAAGATTAAGTTTTTCGCTGTTGGCCTCTGTCTCCTGTTCTGCGTTTTCTCACCCTTGCTTACCTGAGGGCTGTCATCTCCCAAATAAAACCTGCGTGTTGCTCGTGTTCTGTGTAGGAAAGCTGCAAAGAAACCCCATAGCTGCAGAAAACAAAATAGGAGATAATTTTTTTTTGTTTTTTTTTTCATTCCTCAGTCCTTACAGAGACACTGTTTGGGGGGAAAAAAGAAAAACATAGAGTGTCATGTCATGGGAGAAACAAATCTGTCTCATGGGATATAAAACTTTGTGTCTGACCAGTGAAGGTCTCCTGGCACTGATGCTAATCCTGCCCAGGTTTTACTGTGCAGTACGTAATGTAAAACACGTGATAATTCCTTCTGTAGTTTCAGTAGAAATTTTTCATTTCCTAAACAAGCGTGCTGTGTTCCTACGTCCTGGTAAGCCGCTGCTGTGTGCTGCTGCAGCAGCCCTGCCTTAACAGCTCGGCTGGTTTGCTGGGTGGTTTGGAGCCTTTTGATGGAAGGCACTATTTAATTATCAGCGGTGTTATGTTCCCGGAGCTCACTACATGAAAGCAAAATACCGGCAGTCTGTAATTAATCTAAACTAATGTGCCACTGTTTACACTCCATCTCCCAAACCAGACAGATGTAAGAAGACACCCAGCCTTCATCTGGGATCCTCCCAGGTTATTTCTGAGCTATCTTTGGAGGACTGCAGTGAGCCTATCTACCCACCCTGCAAGTCCCTCAGAAATGAGTACCTTTAACTTTTCTAAGGAATGAGTGGGAGACTTTGTTTCCTAGCAGGGAGCGGGGTTAATGCCTCTTCGTTTGCATTACCACAGCCGACACTGGCTGGCATGGTACAGGAGCACATAACTCCTCCAGCAGTCATGAATTTTGCAGTGTGAAAGGGTCTGATGTAATAAGCCTTGCTTCCTCCGTTGCTCCCCTTGCTTTGGATGAGTAGGAGGCTGCTGGCAACGGGGAAGTGCTGGCTGTCTTTGGTGGAAAGATGAGGGATTCTCTGGGACTCCAGTCTTAAAAGTAAAATATCATACGTTCATTTCTGATCACTCTGCTACAAATATTTAGCAGGAGAAGGTGATGAAAATGCTTAGAGCTGTGGAACGACTGAAAAAATTATGCATCCTTAGTTAGCGTGAAGAGTAATAAAAAGCAATGTGACAGAAGTATATAAACTTAGGAGTACAGAGAAGTAAACCAGGCATTCCTGTTTATACTTTTACATAATGCATGGTTTTCAATGAAATTGAAATAAAACATCCGACACAGGTGAAACTTATTTTTTCCTTACGGCACGTAAATAATTGAGACCAAGAACATAGTAGAATGCAGAAAGGATTATGCATTTATATGGATAAAAATCTTATGCACAGTTTATGAATTTTATTCTAACTTTTTTAGAAGGTAGCAGGCCTCCTGCTCCTGGACAGTCTTCCAGCTACAGCTGGTTAAATGCTCTTCCTGGCCCCATAAACCTCTAACAACTTTCTTTGAAATATCTGACAGTGGACAGTAGCTTGGAAGGGTCATTGCCTGTGCCTTGAGCTCCCGAACATCTCTGCATTGAATGATTACTATAAACCTCGCTGGGATCAGAGGTGACCGCAACTTTCTAATCACCTGAAAGCTGAGATGAAGAATATGAAGATGTTGTTGTTGTCCTCCCAGACTGTAGATTCAAGATGACAAACCACTACCATCTTGTCAAACCACCAACTCGGTTGTCTCAATTACCTCTTTGCTAGTCATCCACCCTGGTGTTGTGGTGGATAGGTGACCTCTGCAGGTCTGAGCTGCAGTAGGAAACGTTGCAACAGCAGAGCCCGTATGGCTCCCATCCTCTTGGGGAACGATGTGTTTTAGGTGTTACATTGGCATAATTTTTCAGTGATATGTTTTGTTCAGACTGAAGTGAGCTGTAAGCAGTTTAGTCATGCAGGGAAGGCTTTTGTTGGGCTTCATTTTTCCTTGTTATGAGTATGTTTTTGGGCTCTGCTTGTTTTCAATGAACGCTGACTTAGCCTGCTGTGGATGTACCAGGGCCGAATAGTGGCCCCCAGTGCACATTGTATGCTGGGGCGTTCCGGGGGTATCCAGGACAGGCTCCCTGCTTCCACACACCAGCATTTTGCTGGTTAAGCAGAGGTAGCCCGCTAGCATCTCTGGCCTGGAGGGAAGAAAAAATTGTAATATCCAGCAGAGGGTGCTCATAAACAGATATCCCAAGTAATCTGGTACTGCTGGTACCTCTGCACTCCAGTTCTCTGGCGGCTGAGACCCAGTTTTCGATGGCTGTGGCCATGTTAGCGGACGGAATGGGCTAGGAGGAGCAGGTCTGGGTGGTGAACAATTGGTGCTGAAGACCTGACACCTACGCAATAGCACTGTGGGGGTGTTATTTTGGACTAGTTCTTGTCTGGTCCCGTGGATGCGGAGGAGACGTGTGAGGTATCCTCTTCAAGCATGGTCTCCTGTGCAGTTTCATCCAGAGGGAATGCAAGCTCAAAGGCTGCTCCAAGTTGCAAACCGCTGCATGGACAGGGGGGTTGATGGGGGATTTGCTTCAGAAGTGAATCCTTATTTGAACTACAATACTAGCATTCTCATGGCTGTCTTGGTGTTGGTAGTGGTCAGGTTGATTCCCTGTCACCTGTGTCGAGCTGATCCTTTTTGCCATACAGGTGAGTGCAGATACTCCAGCCACTCCCCATTCAAGGCAGTTTCCAGCCTCTGAGTTTTGAACTGAGTTTATACCTAAACTGAACTCAAACTCTCTAAGTGCATCTCGGTCAAAGCTTCCAAGTTTGATCAGAATTTTTTTCTTGTCCAAGCCACAAGATACAGTGCAAAACTGTAACTTGGTCCCTGCTGTGCTCAGAAGGGTCACAAACCTTTTGGTGAACCTGGGCTGAGTTTGTGCCAAATCCCAGAACCAGGTGTATTTTTCATGTGTTTTTAGGACTGTGTGTTGTAAATGTCACAGGGCTCTGAAACGGAGTCCCCAGAGTGAAAGTAGCATGTGATCAGAGCACTGGGATGAGGGAAGAGGAGGAATTTTTCTTCAGATAATTATAGGCAGCTGAGTTGCCTGTGGAAAAAAATTCCTGCTAATGCTCAGCACCTTTGGAACGCTTACTGTAGAGTAGGCATCACTGAGCTCCTCTGCATCAGAGGGAAATGCCTGTTTGTAATCCAAGGCACTCTTGGATTAAAGAAAGACCATAGGTCACAATTATATCAAATTCGGAAGATTTCACTGTTGTCTTTACAAATCTCTCTCTTTTTTTTTTTTTTTTTTCCCTCCAGTGGAAATGGTGTTAGGGAAACTATCCCAGAATGCTTAATCAGCATACCTAATTAATAGTGCCTTCTTACATAATTAATCTTTATAGTGCTCTCTTGCATGGGGTTTCCACTGGTAGCTCTCAATGCATTTTACAGAAGAGATTCTTCTCATGATCCCCCTCTTGCATGTGGGGAAAGCAAGGGAGAGGGGAAGGTAGAAGAGGCACACTTAGGTTATGCGGTCAACCAAAGGTGGGGTCAGCAATAAAATTCCAGGTTCTTAGTTTTGGGCTCTGCTGGAACTGTTCCTCCAACCATGGAAGTGCATTTAGGGCTGGATGAAACACAGCAGCTATTGAAACAATTCAGGACAGAAAGTGGAGGGAGGCAGAAATGTAATTACACACATAGGGAGCGGTCACGTAGCCAGATGCCGATGTTTGTGGAAAGCGACGTGTTGTCTTTAATAACCACAAGTGTGGTCAGGCACCCATTTATTTCCTCTGAAAGACAACGTGCCGAGCAGGTCAGCACCCTCCGGCGTGATGCTGGAACACTGATGCAGTGTTGACTCAGAGGAGGGAGCTCCGCTGCCTGAGTCACCCACATCGCTTCCTGAGGGACCCTGGTTTCCCCGGGGGTATTGGTGAGACCCAGTGCTGCCGTCCTGCTGAGATCAGATGAAATCGTGACCTGAAGTGGTCTGGCTGCAGTTAAATATAAAGAGATACTGAAAAAAAACACGTCACTCTAAGAGACAGAAGGGTGGTGGATTTTGTTTCTGGGCTTTTTTAATGATTTTGTCTTCAATTACAGATTTGCACCCCACCACCACCCCAAAAAAAGCCTTCTTTAACTAACTTGGTAATAATAGCATGGTTTTAAAAGTACTTGTTTAGCCAATGCTGACTATATGCTTACACAGCTACCTCAGGCCTGGGAAAGATCGAAACCACAATGGCTAAGTATAGAGGCCTCTGAAATATCTTCATATATACAGTGCCTGAATACACAAACAGAACTGGTCTCTCTTCTGTCTACAGGAGCAATATTTTCCATAGGATTTGTATTGACAGAGGTTTTCCCCCTGGAGTTATGCATATTTATTAAAATAAAAATCCTCCAGAACTGCATCCATGTGCTGAACCCCATTCCACGACCACCTTCAATCTGATACAGGAAATACAATCTCTTCCTGAAGAAAAGTAAGCACTTTTTCATTCTGTGGTGTAGTAGGCTCCTGACTAGAGATTGGTGTTTTAGTTTTTCTTTGTTGTTCTGGGCTTTTTTTCTTTTGTTTTTAAAGAGGGGAAGGGGGAAACTATTGCCAGGATTTCAGCCTCAGCTCTTGAGAAGGAGAGGTGTTCCCATCCTTGAAGTGTGGTAGGATCCATGGACTAAGTTACCAGAGCTGCACTTAGATGTTGGGCATCCTGAGATTCGTTTTCCCCTGTAAAGAAAGCATGTCTGTGCACAGCATGAAGCTTGCTGCTGGGTTAAACTCTTTGTATTTAGCGCCTTGCAGCCTGTTTTCTGGAGTGCAAACCTCCATCTCTTTTGGAGCCTGACCCCTGACTTCTCTGTGTGCCTCCCTTTAGGTCTTTGACTCAAGCGGCCGCAGTTGCTTTTGGGCGGCTGTGGGCAAAGCAGTTTTTCTGTTCCTCCTCTGTGAGTGTGATACCTCAAATATGTTCGTGCCGATTCCCAGCTGTGGGCTAGTTTTGTACTGACACAACATATTCTTGGGTAAATGACAGATTTCTCTGAACCAGGGTTGGCGCTACTCGCTTTGCACGTAGCTGTAGGCAGTGCGTGACATTGTTCTGGTGGGAGCCAGGAGGTGGTAGGAGTGGCACACTGACTGCGTGCCCAAATTATGTGCTTCAGGGAGCAACACCTGGTTTATGAGACATGTGCAGATGTTGCATAGGTGGTCCTCAGGCGCTTGTAGATTTTCCTGTCGTTTCTACCGTGATTATCTATCCTGGCTCTGGATCGTTTGCTGGCACACCAGCAACCCTGGAAACCCCCCAGCTTTCACAATAATAATAACTTGTCCTTCCGTTTTGGATACAGCACCTGCTTTAAATGTTTGTAACAATATGCAGCTGAATATATAGGCAGTTCTTTCAACACCAAGCCCCTGTCTGACATAGTATGTCTGCAGTTACTGCAGTCAAGCTGTGTTTTGAAACCCTTCTGTCTACAAGGCCCATTCTTCAGGGAAATGGTATGGAGGGGGCAGAAACGAACGTGTGCTGCCACTTCCTCAGATGTTGTTGGGAGGCTCTGACAAGTTTCCTGTACTGTGCCCTGGGCACGGGAGTACTGGTGGTTATGTTTGAGACTTCTCTGATGACTTCCATGCAGAGGACTTGAGCGTTTTGAACTTCTGAAAATAAGCTTCTGTATTCTCATAGGTACATATTACTCTTAATTTAAGCGTGAAGCAGCTGAGATGCAGAGGGGTGGCAGAACTGGCCTGCAGTCGTGTGGTAAGCCCAGAAGAGAACAACTCTGTTGTTTTTCCTGAGAGGTTCAAGTCACCAGAAGCCCCCATGATGCTCTGGGATGTCCGAGTGCCTAGGCTTTTAAAAATTCAAGCCGTAAGCATCTTCACTTGCCTCACTCCACTGCTGCTGATGCCCACTGCATTGCACAGCTACACACACATGCAATACACTGTGTAAGATACGGAGTTGTAGTTTCCTGGATGAGAAACATTATTTCTGTACTGTATTGTAGCTTGGCACCTCTCTTCAGTGATGAGCTGGAATTGTGTCTTGAAAATAGCAGTGATGGGGCAAGCAGGAAACAAGTACCTACCTGTGCAGCATACCTTCTCCGAGTCCAGTGACAGTCGGTGTGACTTCTCAAGAGCTGGAAGGGGATTTTTTTCACTCCCTCTGTGATTGTGGGATGTCCTGTACTGTTGATGGCATTGACAAAAGCTCACAAAGTTCAAAAGTCTGTAATGCTCGTGCTAGGACAGTTTTGGTGCAGTGTCCAACTGGAACAGGAGTGGTTCCCGTTGTCAAGGCCTGTCAGTTCACTCTTTTTCACTTGCATGGTTAACGCTACATTAGAAAAATAAGATCCTTCTACTTCACGCAACTGCATTTGAAATGCTGATTATTTTCAGTCTTCCTGAAGTGAGTACATCCCTCATGTCTCCATCAGTGGCCCTGGGTAGGGGACAGAAATACAGTTCCTCGACTCCTGTAAGGAACGCTGCTGTTAAATCAAGGGGTATGAGGGAACGCCCATAAGGAGGATAAAGGAGTGGGGCTGTCAGGTATCCGTAAAATAAAGTAGGGGGAGTGCTGGGCCAGATGGTAGATACTGAGTTACCTACATGTCTTAGGAAGCTTTAACAATTTACAAGTGGCAAGTTGTATCTTTATAATATCTTTGTGGTATATTTTGTAATAATATTATAACATAAAAATCTTTATAACATCCTGGTGAGTAAACCACTTCACATTAAGATTCTGGAGTACAAGGCTTTCAGGCCACAAACATTTGGGAGAATCATAATGGTTTCCAGACATGTTTATTGTATATCTAGAAATCCACCTGTATAATGCAGCATAATAATTGGCCTCTTCATCACAAGGCAGATCCTGCAGAGAGGTGGAGTTGAAGCATGTTGCATTTGAGGTGCATCTGCAAGGAGCTGAGTGAGGACCCGGGGAAAGCAGTTGTGGTCCAGGCTGTGAGAGGTTGCCCTAAACAGAACAGGCATCAACTCTTTTCTGCTGCCAGTTGTGGAGAGCATTAAGAACATGGCTTAATCTGGAGGGAAAACTAGAATATTTAAGCTGGATATGAAGAAAAATTATCAGAAGTTAACTGGAGGTGGTTGGGTAGAGGGGCTGCAGGCTATGCCTTTAGGGAGAGTCTTAGGAATGGGTAAGATAAACCCGTGTCAGGAATGATCCAAGCTTTTCAAGGTTAACCATGGACAGCAGGCTGTATATAAATAGACTCAGGACTCCAAGGGTGAGGCTCTCCAGTGGCATTATGCCTGGCACTCGGTTTATTAGGTTGAGAAGATGGAGCTGGAGCTGACTCTTTGCCTGACCTTACATTTCTAGTGCCACTAGTGAATCACACAGGTCGCATCCTACACAACTGGTTACTGGTGATTCTGGGTCCCTTATCTTTGTACAGTGAAGCTCTGAAGCTGTCTTGGAGAGCAGACTCATCCATCTTCCAGAACTTAGGCGCAAACAGAGTATCTTAAAGGACATCAGCTTTAATGAGCGATTATGAGCAGGCCAGACCATTTGTCTTTTTATCTTACTGTCTTAAAACGCTGCAAAAACAGTGTCTGTGTGGACTGAGACAATGAGGCAGAAAGGGGCAAAAGACCTCATCCAAGAGAAAAAGAAAAAAAAAACCCAAACATCCACGAAACAAATGACATTTAGGCAGTATTCAAAACTGCAAAATCAAAATCCCCAGCTTGGGCACCACCTAGCTCCTGGAGGCATCTAAATTCCACAAATGCCTCATTTGCCTTTTTCTCTGTGTTTGTCTGGATTTTTTATTTTTATTTTCATTTTAACACCCCTCAGGTCCTGAGTGTTGTGCTTGCGTGCCTGCCCAAAACTGCTTGAGTCTGATCACAATCCAGAAGGCAAGCATCCTGGCCCCTCAGCCTCCCCGGGCATTTTCAGAGCACACCTTAGCACACGTGGACACGATAAGATCGAAAACCCCGTGGCAGCTGCCATTTTCTTTTGAAATGTCTTGCAGCAGCTGAATGGTTGGAAGGCTCAGGGATCAAAACCTCCTTCTGTGTTTTATCCAACAGCTGCTTTATGCAACACGCCAAGAGGTTTTGGAAGGAGGCGGGCCCCCCGAGTAAACACTCATGGTCTATAGCCGTTGCTTCCTTCATCTACTCTGTTTCTTGCACCAAATCTGGAATAATCATCCAGACTGTAGCATGGCTTATATGGGGATGGTGAAGAGTGGCCCTTTCTCCTGGCCCTTGCCTGAGGGCCGATGGTTAGTGCCTTCTCCGGGAGGGGTAGGTTTGAAGTGCCAGCAAGGGAGGGTGGAATTAAAGCAGATCTCACACTTCCTTAGGCTGCTGTTTAAAGCAGGGCATGCCGTGGCTTCCTCCGGGTATGGCTCACTTGCTTGCACAGTAATTTGATGGTAGTGTAGAGGCACCTAATTTTGGGTCACATGTGAGCGTAGGTAGTTCCCAGTAGCCCTGAGCAAGGTATGGAACTCCTCAGGCAGGAGAACCAGAGGCATTTGTCTTCTGGCCAGACCATGCTATGCGTGCTGACAGTAAGTGGCTCCGTGCCCGGCAAGAAGTAGTTTTGGAGCCTCGGAGGTGTCTGACTCTTCTTGGAGGCCACAAAAGCACCGAGGACCCTAACCCCAGGATCCACCCTTGGAGCAAGGCCCTTGAAAGTTGGGTGTTGCAGCATGTGTGACTTCAGTGCCAAGTCTTTTTTGGAGCTCGCTGCACGTAATTTGTGCAAGACCTCCTGCATGATGGCTTTGCAAAGCCAAAGCCCAGCCTGTCCGGTGGACCACATCCCTGCTTGCTCCTTGGTTTTTCAGGTCAGCGAGGCTCACAGAACTAGAATCGGTTTCTTTTTCTCAAGCTGTTATTAAAAACAAAAATAATAATAATCTAGTGTCGCTTCTGCAGAAAAGCATTTCTGTTCATTGCACAGGGCTAGAGTGGGACTCATCTAACCAGGAGGCTGGGGTCCATCCCGTAGGACAGAGGAGGCGTGCCGCGCGCCCAGCTGAGCCCTGGTTTCGCTGGATCCATCTGCGGTGGTTTAGGTTTCTGGCTGAGTCTGTCTGAAAGCGGCACAGAGCAAAACACAAAGAGAGGGAGGGTCGTAAGTACCCCCATTCTCTCCTGATAATCCCTTAAAAAATAATTGCAGGCCTAAACCTCTGGCCTCCAGCAAATTTTCCACTCGATTAGAAGCTTTTGTGAAGCCGGGGAAAGGGACACGCAGACTTGCACATTGTGCCGCTGCCTGAAACTTCCAGCTGGGATTTTTTCCATCAAAAGGGGATTTTAGTAAAACCATTATAAGGGGCTTAGTCACAGAAAAGCAGTTGAGCTGAGACAGGGGTAGATTAGCTTTAACATGCTTGTTTTTGGCACTAGGGACAGGGTGGAAGTTACACCCAGCCACTCACATGCAGCTTCCCCCTGTCTGGCTGAGTCCCCGGCAGGTGTGTGTGGGAGATGGTGTCCCCCCGATGTCCCTTCTCAGCACACTGCATCTGAAAACTGGCGGAGGTGAGAGGAAGGGAGCGGGCAGCTCTGGCGCAAGTCCTCATGCCATGTGGTCTGGAAACCAAAGGTCGCTGCTGCTGGGTCAGTCGTTGGTGTGGTCTGGGCGAGTTTTTCCTAATGGACAGGTGCCGCTTGGGAAGGAAGAAAAACCATGAGGGGCAATAGTATTTGCAGCCTTAAGGACCGTGTCCTGCCCCTGCCTTTGATCTGCATGGGTGGTCCCTGAGCATTGAGCATCGCTGCAGGGACGGTCCTGGTGAAGATGTAGATAGAGCAGCTGGGAGAGCTGCAATCCGAGCTGTACCTGTTGTTTTGACGGGACTTTGGCCTTCAGGGCTGTCAAGGCGGCGCTTTTTTGTCAGCTCTGCATTTGTTTGGTGAGACTCGCCATTGCCTGAAATAAAAGCTGCGACGGCTTGTTGGAGTGGTTCCTGCTGGTGGGAGCTCTTCCGCACCCCATGCTCGTATACCAGCGCTTCTGGGGCATCTGGGTAGCAGAGACTGTGGGAAGAGTAGGAAGATGCCCTCTGCACTTAGTGTTTCCCTGTCCTGATCCTTCTTCTCCAGGGTTGCACAAGGCTGGAAAACTCATTTCAGGTTTTGTTGTTCCAAGTGGCAGAAGCCGGAAGGACTGGAGACGGGAGAGGTGGACACACCAGGCACTGTTTGGCCACTCATGGATTTTGGGATGTAACCTTAGTCAAGTTGCTTCCACCTCTCTTTCCCCATTAGCGATGATACTTCCCTTTCTGATGTCTGTGCGTGTAACGAGCCATACAGAAGCTAATTATTAATTCTCATATATTATCGGTATAGCTGCTTCTGAAAAAACACCATCTCTGCATCTGTAGCAGCAGTGTGAGAAGTGAAGAAAGTAAAAAAAAAAAAAAACAAACAAAAAAAACCCACCAACCTCAAACTAAAAAAAACCCCCAAAACAAACAGCTATTCAAGTTTAGGTGCTAAAAAGGACATGCACATCCAGTTCCAGATACCTTAATCGCTAAGGAGGTACCCCACGGGGGTAACCGTGCCAAAAACGTAGCAAAACCCTCTGCAACAAAACTGAACTGGAAAAAAAAAAGCCCTAAAAAGCGTTTTAAGTTTGGATGAGCGTGATCAATTTAAGTTCGACCCTGCTCCGTTACCATTCTCACACAGGCACGCTTTTAAAAAAA
>VZSF01010879.1:807387-827211 GCA_013398295.1 Chionis minor
CCCCGAGCGCCCCCACATCCCCCTTCCCGCCCCGTCAGTGAAGCTGAGCGCGGCGGTGTCGCCCTGGGGTGACCAGTCCCCGCCTGGGAGGGGGCCTGAAGGGCGGGTGGCAGCCCCGCTTCAGCTCAGCTCAGCCCCGCACCGCGGGCCGGCCGGCCCCCTCGCTTCAGGCCTCCCTGCTCCCCCGGGAGCCCCGGGTGCCTACCGCCCAACCGGCTGGGAAAGAAACCGTCCAGCTCCCATGGGGGAGAGGCTCGGGCTGCCGGAGCCGGTGAGGAGGGACAGGGCCTCATGCTGCTGCACGGGGCGGCAAGGGGGAAAGCGGGCCACCACCTCGCCCGTGCCAGTCTGGAGCGCGGGCGGCTGCAGTCTGTGGCTTGGCAACCAGACTGCATGATGGCCTTGAGGACCAAAATTTGGGAACCCCCAGTCTTGGCATCCCCGCAGGAGCGATAGGAGCGTGGCTGTAAATAGCTCGGAGGTCTGGGTAACTGTCAAGGTTGCTAGACCTCTGGGTAGACCGTTTTAGGGCCTCCGTGATGGGAAATGGGAAAACTTCTGAAAATGGCTTTTCAGCTAATGCTCTCCTTGAACTAGCTCTGAAAATAGTTGAAGTGCTCACATAAACCAGGCAATTTCCAGTGATTTCCAGCAATTTCAAGACAGAATGTTTGAAATCCACCCTTCCTACGCATCTGTAGCCTGCTGTAATGGTAACTGTGCGTGTTTCAATGCTGGGCAGTATTGCGGCAGTGTTAGAAATGGGTTAAGTTTCTACCAGAGATCAGGTAAGGCTTTTCAAAACAGTTTCAAAAGAGCAGGACTGCCCTTCTGTGCCAAAGGGCTGTAAAGAAAAAAAATAAAGTTCACATTTGTTGAACACGACAGGGTGCATTTTTAATACTGTTTGCATTACTAAAATACTACTAAAGTCAGCCTAGTTACTGATGTGTTTGCCGTACTGAGACTTTCACTTACCTGAAGGAATAAGCTGTATTTTAATCTTCATCTAAATTTATCTGCTACAGAAATGCCCATGGCTCCATCCTAACCTACAGATTCCACGTTAGTAGACTCTGTTGCTACTTAGAGGTTAAACGTTTAGATTTCATTCTGCTTTTTTCTTTCCTTTTTGCTTTAAGTTGGAGGCAACGCGAGTTGAAGGACTCTTAGGACCCGATCCTGCAATGTGAGCCCCGTGCATTTAAGCATCACTATCGACATTAGGCTGTGGTTTAGCAACGCAGAAAATCCATCAGTATGGCTCCGATTATTGGCTCAAAAATGGGGTGGGCACATGATACTGAAGCGCTGACCTGGTGTTCACTCACCCTGCCTGCTCAAGTTAATTCAAGAAGTTTTTGACAGGTTAACTTTTTACTAGCAGACTTTATGCTGGATCAGGTATCACCGTACACAACTCCAGCCAGATCAGGTATCGTCTGCACCCCTGCGGCTGGCATCTGGCCAGCGTAAAATTGGCGTTGGCTCTGTATCGCGCGCTCTGGCTCATTCAGCAGAAGCGTGTTCACGTGCCTTGGCCCGATCCCGATCAAATGTGTACTCCTGGGTGATCCAGCAATGTGCAGACCTGGTTTTAATGATCATGGAGCCGCAGTCCCACACAGACGCTGGACTGGGGTGTCACCCAGTATAAATTCTCTTTGTAGCATTATTTATTTAGTTTTGTGCTGTCGGGGGTGGGGGGGGTTGGGGGGAAGGGTGGGTGTGTGTTTAACCATCAGGTTAATATGAAAATTATTAGGGGGAATAGATTTTGCTGAGCAGCTGCACTCCAAATCTGGTTCTGTCCTCAGACCAGTTTTAGGGCATCAGAACCAAAAACATTCTTCTTGTGTGAAGTGAGGAGCAGGTGAAAGGTGCGGTGTCTCGCAGGCCACGTGGGTGGCTCCGCTGAAGACACGGGGATCGCTTAACGAGGCTGAGTCCAGTAGACATCAGGCAACGTGTGAAAGCAATGTGGTACAAAGGTAGTGTTGGTGTATCTTAGCGATTGTTGCATTACTCATAACTGGCAAAGCTACAAGGAAGTTATACAAGTCATTCTGAAAGAGTGCTAATGAAGTCTTTTACTGTATTATCCCAAATTCAACTGCAGAATCTTACCATGGAAATAATGCAGTATTTCCTCTCTCTAAACCTTTCACCTTCAAACTACATTTGAGGGGGAGCCGGGGAAAGGCATGCTCTTTAAGGCATAAAAGCTTACCTGAAATACTTTATATTTTAGCACATTTTGTCTTAAATGCCTGTTGTATATAAGCAGCAAGTAAGGTTAGAAACAGATGATGCATTTTTCTGGAGACCCTGAAGTTCCCTGTCTCACATGTTACACACATTAAGGGTCTGTGCTTCCTTGTGAATAAGTAAGATTTACATGTTAAATGGAACAGCCCTGGAATTTGGTCTCATAATCCTAAACTACCATGGGGTTGTTTTTTTGGGGTGAGGCACAGAAAGTATTTTTCCACTAGATTTTTATTGCTTGCTTTGTCTAAGTGACACATTTTTGGAAGTAGGGGTTTAGAAAGGCAAAGTAAAAGTGCATGAAAAGGGCCAATGTATCACATGGTTGTTCAGCTGATTTTGTGTTTCCAGGAGTAAGGAAGTATGTGCCATGTTTTTTTATGATCTCATACAGTATAAATAGGAGGTGGTAATCACCCTGCGATAAACTCCATTTTATTAAAAATCCCTGCCTGCCTCATACGCATTCTGACGGCTGATCCGTTCCCCTGGAACCGTCTCCACCATTCCAGCCCCTTGAGCAGCTCCCAACAGCCGCTTTCTCTTTTTGAATGCACTTGCCAGATAAATGTTTCATTCTTTTTTGTTTTCCCCAGTTACACCGGTGTTCAGCAGAGGCCGGACAGTTTTGCTTGGCAGGGTTTCAGGAGGATCCGCAGAACTCACTTGTGGCTTCTGCGATTGGAAGTAATTCATGCTGATAAAGCTGTGCCATTGCCTATCCCGTATCTTTTATTGCATGGTTGGGCATAACATCCACCAGATTTTTCTGCCGCCTCCATCTCAATCTGCCCCATGTAGTGTTTTGGCTTCTCAATTTGCAGGGTAGCTTTTAGCTCAAATTAGTCATTTAAGAGATAACAAATACCGAGTCTTTCCATACCCTTCGTTTTTGTCTGCCGCCTTACTCCATGTGCTTTCTGCGTTTCCATGGCTTTAGCTGTGGAATGGAAAACTCATGAATCTACCCACAGGACTCTTGGCCTTTGGCTTTTTCTTACCTATGGGCAGTGGCCACTGGGACTGCAGGAGAGAAATGAAACATACCCACTTGAACAAGAACGTCTATGGTCTGCTAAGCCTTCTCTCTCTTTTGATCCATTTAGCCTTAATTAATTCCTAAAGTAATGTATCCCCACCACCACCCAGCCCCTTGCCTAGCCACCCATATTCCTTTCCCTAACCTGGCGCCTTGAGGGCCTGTATTCCTGCTTGCCTTCTCTTGGAGTCGCTGATCCCTCCCATTGCCCTACCTGACCGTGCTGTCCCACATCCCAGCGCCTGAGAGGTGAGAGAGGCAGCTTCAACCGAGGGAGTGGAGAAGACTGCCGGGAAGGGGTATACGGACAGCTCAGATTCACGTGCTCCAGCCGGTAGAGCTATGATGATCACAGGGATATTAGGCAGGTGGCAGCCTAGCGGGGTCCTCATTCTCCCATACGGCTGGGTAGATCTAGGCTTTCATTTTCACCCTTGAAAAAAACCAGGCATGGGTGGCCTCAGCCTCCCTCATCTGTTGCAGAGGCTGCAGGCTGGTGCCGTTTGGGGTGTAGCCTGTTACAATCCATTAGCTAATTTCCTGTGACTGGCTGATGTTGGGTTTTCGGTCCTTTTGTCCAGCCCACAACTACATTACTTCTCAGTTTAAAGCGTTTCGCCGCAGTCTTAAGCTACAGCGGAGACATTCCTCCTCTCCAAAAAATGCAAGTGGCTTAATGAGTAGTTGAGCTAATGCTGGTCTGGGGCTGGTTTGAGTTCTAAGGTCAGTCATGCTCCAGGGGGTTACAGTTTCCTTCACAAATTGGCTTCCAGACCTTCGTCATCAGATTTGAAGTGTGTCCACTAAAATCTCCTGAGCCTGATACAACCTATGGTCTTAAACTGGGTGTAAAGTTTGTTTAGCGGAACTTCTTAAAAGTCAGTTTGGGGAATGATTTTTGTGTGTGGATGAGACCAAAACAGTCTTTTTGCACTGCTGACACCTAAAGGCACCATCTTCTGACATGGTTCAGCAAAATAAAAGTTCCAGCTTGTCAAGGAGAGAACGTGGTGCTCACCAGCATCTCCTGTCGAGCGGACCCGTGGATACTGCTGTAGAGCTTTTCTGCTGTTGGCAAACTGTCAGAGAAGCTGCGATGGGGTGTGTTAGAGGTTCTGTGCCTTTCTGGAATGCAAAGCAGAAATGATCCCCTAGAACTCTTCTGTGAATGCAACCAGTAATTGCATGACAAAGATCTCTATTAAGACCTATGCATTTAAGTGGAGGCAGAACAGTTGTGTAACGTGTATTTTAGATACATAAGCATATATACATATGTGCAGGCATGCACACATATACAAATCAGGATACAGCCCTTGAAAGCCATGCTGATGATGATTTATTTTTTTTTCACCAGAGATTATAAAGAAGGTGTAATGAATCAGTGGATTATTTGGAAACTGTAATACTAGGATCCTCTTGCCTGCAGAGCTTTGTTGTGGAGCTTAGGTCACTATGAAGCATTCCTTAAAAATAAAAAAAAAGAGTGTTTTTTTCTGTACTTTGCAGGCATCATATCTCTAATAGGTGCTACATGAGACTGTGTTTTAGGATTACATGGTTCCTCCTGCACAAACTAATTCTTACCTGCCATGTGTTTCCAGGTGTCGGGGGCGGCTTATTCAAGATACTGTAAATATGTGGTTAGGTGCTGGGGCAAAATTCAGAGCTGATGTCTCAGTGCAGACTCCAGCTCTAAATTTGAGCCTTTGGCATTTGGGTATTTTCTTCAGGTTTTGATTTTACTTGTCAGTCGATAGCTGGCAAGAATGTATCTATGCTGATATGAGGATGAATGGTCAGAGGATGTAAAGCGCGGGAGGTCTGGATTATATTCGCATTTTTACCATTAAATTGGCCAGTGATTGTTGCTGCTGTAACAGATTGAACCAAGCGTAAATGAAAGGATCGCTTGAAGAACCAAAATAGTGTATTATGGTCCAGGCAACTGCACTTTGGATGCCGTGTAGCTGTCATGTACGTCTCGTCTGCTCTTGTGGGACAGGACTGTCTGGTGGTTAGAGCAAGCGACCTGGGCCCCTGGTCTGACTCAGCCAGGCATGTCACACCCTTCGTGGCTTATACGAAGCTCAGTACTCCATGGTTAAAATCATCAAAGGGAAAGTGCTCTGGGAAGGCAGGATGTAAAATCTCAAACCTCAGCGCTTGCAGTTCATTGCATTGGGTGCTATTTTCAGCGTTGGGCTTTGACATGTCTTTATTAGCAATACCAAAGAGGATCGAGATGGCAGAAAATATCTGATGTAATCATTATTATTAAAAGCAGTGGCACAAAAACAAAGAGACCTTTCAGGTAGTAATTGCTTTCATAAGCCATTCCTGGGGATTGAACTCTGAGACCTCTACAACTGGATCTAAAAGGGGCAGCCCCTTGCAGTCACAGCAGAAACATGTGTCCCCAACGTGCTGTGGGGGTACCTGCTACAGCAGCAGGTTTGTGACATCTTCTTCTGTAACAGCTGTTTAGTCCAAAGCCCAGCAGAGGCGCCCGGATGGTCTGTGTGTGTAGCTCCGCTGCCAGCCAGCACGTTCAGCCTGGGATGGAGGAGAGGTTCTGGCCTTTGGTGGAGGTTGGAGATGAGCGGGCGCAGCCTCCCCTCTGCCGAAGGGTTCCGTGCAGCCAGGGCAGCTGTAGCAATACCAGCCAGCTTGCGAATGAGGGTTGTTTGGCTATCAGTGAAGCTTCTTGCTGTCCTCTCTGTTAGAAGCTCCAAGGAAGAAAAGGTGTCAGTACCTGGGCTTGTCCCTCTCCGGTTGAGCCTTGCAGGGGGCCTCAGTGAGGTCCAGGGTCGGGTAATTCGTATACACTTCCAATAGTGAGAGTTAGAGGGAACGTCGCAAGAAGTTAAGGCTCCCTCTGCCCAGGGAGGGTACGGATGTAGCTGTGTGGTTCTTAAAACACAGGATTTTTATACCCGTGGATTACTGCAGCGTTACTTTTAACTATTAACTCCTCCCTCTCTGGACCGTGGCCACCAGCACATTTTCAGGTAGTAAATAGCATTCCAAAGTTGGCAGTTCACTAGAATCGGACAGTTATGTCACCTGCCCTACCAGCATCGGCTCCGAAGTAAGATCTTAGAGGAAAACTGAAAAATAGGGCAGTACTGTTTGGGAAACATGCTGTGAAAATCGGAGTCACAGGTAGAGCCTGGCACAAACTGACGGTGAGCTTACAAAATACAGTTTTATACGTAAGTCAGGATAAAGATACAAAATACAATTTTATACTTAATGGAGCATTTGCATTAGTTCTGGCCAAAGGAAGGTTACTTTAACATCTTGTTCCTAAAAGTAACAGCGCGGAAACTGTTGGTGCTAAATTTCCCTGGTTTTCTGCTGCAAATCCAGTGGATGCAAGAGAAGTGGTGGCAAAAGGAGGTGCCATTCAGAAACTGCTTTCATTCTTGCTTATGTTCTTGACCACATGTGGACACTCTGAAACCCCATTCAAACAGCTAAATTCAGCAATGAGTGTTACCTACCTATGCACGACAAAAATCTTGAAAATCCTCTGAAAATGCAGGGGTAAAATTAAGCGCAGACACGAACAGGGTGGGAAGAAACTATAGAGTTCATCATGTTGGAGGTGGAAATATAAACGAGTGAAACAAGATCTGTGTTTTACGCTAGTTCTTTCAACTTGTTTCTACAGCATTCAGAAAAAACACAATAATCCTTTGCCTACAGTGCAATGTAAATTAATCTTCTATGTGACCAGACCCTGTCATGTACGATGAGAACACAACTTTCTTTAATCCAGATGGTTCCAAATTTTTTTAAAAAATGTGTGCGCACAGGAAAACGTAAGCTAGAAATACTGCTTTTACTCCTTTTTTTTTTTTTCCCCCGGCATACATGCTGACTAAATTATGTGGAAAAGCTGCTTTCTTTCCACTATTTCACCCCTGAGATCTAGTATTTTCCTAGTCTTGTCGGTGTTGCTGTTCCACAATTTTTGCCAGCAATCCTGGTCTGTATTCTTTATATTCCTTTTGGAACAGTGAATCCTTTCGTAAGAAGATTATTCCTCGATGCCCTGAAGCAGGAAGCATAAACAAAAATCTTCAGATGTATTGAAACCTGCAGAAATATTTATAGAATGGCAACGGTTGCCAGGACATGGGAAACAACAGGTAACTTAAATAATACTCCTTTGCATATCTGTAGCCCTCTCCTTTGGCAAAATGAGAGGTCTATGGAATCATGTAATACCTGCAGCTTCGTAGCATTTTGGGTTGCTTCGCAGATTTTAGGCCCGTTGCATCCATGACAAAACTGAGCCCCAAAACACATCTTCTGCACGGACGGGGAGTTAGTACCTGCAGCAGCTTACCTTTGTTTGAAATCCTGGCTGTTCAGGCTCACGCTGTCTCACGCTAGGTGCCCAGAAGTGTAGGCATGAAATCAGTTTTTTGGAAACTTAGGGCTGAACGACTTTCCAGCGTCACATGCTGGGTTTGTTGCAGGGCCAGGAATACAGCCCGGATCTCCTGGCTCCTTACCCGCTGCCTGAGCAGCAAGGCCAGTCCTCAGCTCCGTTTCAAGGGATCCTAGAGAGCACTGGCATTTTAGCAAGTCAGCTGGCAACTTCGCTATGTTTTGTTTAGAATGGTTCACATTCTTCCATCTAATTCCCACACTGAAAATTTCCAGCTTCCTATTTTCCCCGAGCTGTCCCAGCAAGATGTATTGAATATGCAGATGTGATGGCACACACTCGCACACGTGCTTTTCCTGAAGCAACCCCTCAAAGTTTGTTCTGGATGTTTGTTTTACTCCGGTTCCTCTAATCCCCAAAGTGACATTAAACAGATTTTTTTGTTTAACCTTTGTATGAAACATTCTCTCTCCCTTTATTTGTAAGGATGTGCGGTTTTAGTTACATTTCATTATATTCCCTTGTGCGTGGAGGAGACGCTGTGTAAATGAAAACATATTATAATTATTACACACCACGCACAAATGTTTTCTCAGACATCTCCCATACATGCCTTCCCTGGAACATATTTTCGAATGTGCACGTCACTATCTTTTCAAACGCATTCATGTAATAAATAACTGCTTTCACTCTAGGAGTGTTTAGCAATATAAAGGCAGTCTACCAGAAATACATTGGAAATACATTTTAGAGGCAGCTGAAATTGTGACCAAGAGCAGGAACTCCAAGCCAGGAGGCTTGGTACCCTGTTTCTTCGTGATGAATCTCTGGATGCAAAATGGGCACTGGGCTTGACCGAAGAACTGCATGCTGTCAGCACGAGTGAAGTAAAGACAATGAAAAAGCTGGCTTCTGCTTCAAGTGAGGAAGTTATTTTGCTGGAGCAGCACAAATCCTTAATAGGATTTCTTGCTTTCCCTGCAATATTCTAGCAATTCCTTCTCTCCTCCTATACCCTGCCCACTGCAGGGATGGGTGTGCATGTCCTCATACCAGCTTTCTGTGGTCCACACCTGCAAACACGCGTACGTGTTTGCAACGCAGCACGCTTCCCTCACCTGCAAGACAAACAGTCCTTACCTTCTCTACAAATACGCTATTTTTTGCCAGACAAACACATTTTTCACTGCAAGAACATTGTATTTGTCCAAAAGAGCCAAGATTGCATTCCAGATGTACAGCTATTCCACCTACACAAATTCCCTAGTCCTGTCTAGTCAACATATTCAATAACATATTACCCGAGAAAATAAATATGTTCAAGGTAATGGGGGGAAAAAATCTCCGGTACTGTAAATGTCCTTTTGAATGATAGCATAAAATAGATAATTTTAATTTTCTCTCTTTGAGTGGCAATTGGAAGAACTTAACCCACTGGATTTCTCCCACTGGGTATGTTTTCCCTTTAGCTTTAAGGGAAGAATACACACATTTCTTTCTTTGAAAAAAAATCTGTTCTCTTGTGTTTGGTAAGTTCTGCCCGAGGTATTACTGTGAATATGGAGTTAATAATAACTGCATTTACATGGTTTCATTGAGGGATCTTTAAGTGCATTAGAGCCTGTAATGTATCATAGCATCCACAGGCAAGATCACAATACCGGTCCTGAAATAAATTTGCCTCCCCTTGGCAGATGAAGAAACTGAATTTTGGAGTCACGGTTAGTTACAACCAAAACGAGATGGCTAAGCAAATCCAGCAGCGGTGCTGGGAAGACAAGGTCCCGACCTGACCCCTTGCTGTAGTCACCAGACACAGGGTCAGATCCCCACCTTGCCTGGAACAGCAGAGCTCCAGACGGAGTCACCGCGGCGAGGACTGTTGGTGCCAAATTGTCGGCTTTGTACGTGCTCCTCACTAGAAATGCCAGTGCAGTGCAATTTAAGTGCCATGCGTTATATGGCATGGGAGCACCATTAGCATAAAGGTGTGATGCAGCCGGTGTGACCGGGGAGGGGAGGCAGGCTGTCCCGGCAGGGGACCTGACCTGATGTCCGCCCTGCACTCAGGGTAAAGTTTGGCCACAGGAGAGGATTTTGGCCACAGGAGAGGATTTTAGCCTCCGTCTTCCAAACTCTGGTTGCTTCTAAGGATCCTTAATGCAGAAGACCCTCTTCCCTCTGAGAAAGTGGCAAGCAATCGTATCCATACATGAATCTTCGCCAGGAATGAGACTCGTCCAGTAGTTCCTTGTTTCTTTCTTTCTGAGACCTGGCGACAATCTCATGCCATCTGACGCTGTAGGTGTTGAATGTAGATCATTCAAAGATGACATCAACCCACATTGCATCAAAAGAAGCAATCCTGCCCTCCCTCAACTCTTGCTAGCAAACTGGATTGAAAAACTGGTTGGCAGTCGAAGTCAAAACATTCAAGTGCCTTTCTGAAGTTTGCAGGATCATAACGATCAGCATCGGGTACCCTTATCCAGCCCAGCTGCACCTGCTGCAGGAACGGTGACTTTTAAACCAGTATTTGAAGAGGTGCAAACTGTGAGTACTGCTGACTGGACTCTCAGAACAGCTTAGGGCCAAATTCTCCAGTGTCCATCATCCACCAGCTTGAACAGCACTTTCTGAGTAGATGAGGTGTTAGATAAGCACCTACATTTTCCAGATAATTTAACCCCTTGGAGTTTCATGTCTGGTGGTTACAACATTTTTCATGTCAAAAGCAGGAAAGGGAAAGCTCAGTTTTCCACAGGCACCTCTGAAATCTAATTCCTTGTTTTGAAGCCTAGGTGTGAGCTGAGCTCTTCAGAGGATAAAGTCCCCACCAGTGAAGTACAGGATGTGCTCAAATCCCTCATGATAGGTGGAAAGCCGGTCTGGTGACAACTTGCACTGGCTGTGTTGATGTAAAGCAAGTTTTGACTTTCATTAGCCCTGCTGGGCCAGCAGAGCTGTAGGAAGAGAAGATGGATGCTATTCTAGTGTCTGTACCACCAGCAAAAATGTCACATTACAGTTCATGTTGAGAAGAGAAGCAGGAAAAAAGGGTAGCTTTTTTTGGAAAGCTTTTGGATAGCTTTGGCAGTTAAAATATCTATATAATATGCTTTGAAAACTGAGTCAAATTCAAAGTCATTGAAAAGGAATAAATTTGAGTAAAGTGTGCTAGCAATTTTAGTTACTTTTCCAGTTCTTTTTTTCTTTCTGCTCAGGGAAGGATTTACAAAGCAGCAAATACTAGTTGCTACACTGGAAACCTCATCTGTTCCAAAGCAGGTAGTTTTACACAGAGGCATCTTTCAAATTAATGCTTTGATAGTAATTTTTTAAGACTTAGATTTAGATTATTTCTTTTCTTTGCTACCATGTTCTTGCACTTCAAGCCTTATCCTGGTAACACAGGGGCTTTGGCAGCAACATGGGTTGAAGCAGTTCCTGTCCAAGAAGCTGATGTTCGCCCTCTGTGCGGTTGTGCCCTCAGACTGTGGCACTGAGCTGTGAAATCGGTCAGGGAATGGGTCCACAATCAAAAAACCTACCAGGAATATAACTTTTCTTGAAGTGCAGGTCCATGTGAATTTAACTCGGGCGAAGGTGGTACTGCCATGGCTCAGCCCCTCCAGCCACGCGTTCCTGCCACGCTCCGCCACGCTTCTCATTCCCACATAAAACAGTGCAGGCTGTTAAATAAGTAAAACCCGGTCTTTTCTTTTTCGTAAGTTTAATTTTGCATCTTTTTAACTTCTTACATTGTTTTTTGACCTGCTTATGTCATCAAGGGGCTGCACCTTGAACGAGTCGTGTCCTGTGGCGCATGGCTGGGATAAGCCCCTGGGGTGGGAGAGAGAGGTCTTTATTATGCTCGTAATGCCGCCAGTAGAACCATACTTTCAGGCTCCGGCCTCAGTTTTGAGGCTTTAAGGGACAAGCTGGCACATGAACAAATGGGCGTGAGCTGACCATGAATAAATTTAGACTGGAAATTAGAGAAAGAGTCGCAGATTTTTGCATGGTGAGATGTCAGATAGAGTAGGGACCCCAAATAAACCACGGCTTTCAAGATGCTCACTGAGTTTATATATGGGATCATATGATGTGTCACTGAAAAGGGGCACCACCCCTTGTTCCTAATATTAGACCTCATCTACTTAAAAAGAAAAAAAAAATGCAGTGATTTAACTGAACAGTCTAGTTAAATCAGTAGATCTTACTTTCGAAGGCTTTGCTTTTGGTTTAAAGGGTAACTAACCTACACAACGCTGATATACTGATATAAATCTTCCAGATTAGGTTTGCATGAATGCACATTTTGCTGAAAATTTGTATCTGGAAACTCTTTATTTAGGCAGATAATAATGTTACAGTAACATTTTACAAACAAGATCTTAAACAGGGTACTCAGTTTTCTGCAGTTAGAATTGCATGTATGTAATTGGTGCTTGAATAAAGGTGAGATATAAAATTATCTTCTTTTTGGTACAAATGTATATGCAGTATATTTCCAAGATGGTTTGAACTGGTTTAGCTTAAATCTGTTGCATTCAGAATTAACAGGAAGTCCCTACACTAATGTGTGACAATACAGAAGATAAGTTCTAAAATTGGTTAAATCAGAGTAATCTTCTGATATAGATAGGGCTTTATTTATAGCATTTCAGCCTTTTCTGTATATATGTCTTAATACTAAAACATAATAAGCATGCTTGGAAAGTGTTTTTTCTTTGGTTTGGAAACTGTGATAACTATGTAGATGATACAGTTGGTACACGGAGGCATTATTCCCAAAATGTTTTGTTTTGAATGCACTGCATTTGAGCAGGAACAAAGTTTAATTGATGGCAGAAGTATTTGGTGGTCAAAAGAATGGAAAAAGCCAGTGGATTTTAATTTTGATCCTGATTCAGTAAAAATGAGTAGGTGTATTCTTCCTTTCAGGCACCTGGTTTAATACTTTGCTGAATGGAGGTAAATCTGCACCACAGATTTACTCATTTGAACCTGTTACTTGGCCCTTCCTGCACCTCTTTTTCCCTTTCTGTAAGGTAGGGGAAAAATAGTGACTGTCAGAGTTGTGGGGTCTAATGTATGGTGTGTATGTGCTTGCTTTGCAATTCCAGAGCGGAGGAAGAGCTGTTCATTAATATTATTTTCATTAGACTGGACTTTATAAGAACATCTTTGAAGACTCTAACAGGAAGGAGAGAAATTAAATTCCATTTGAATTTATTCCATGGCTTACTATTTCCTTTGGAAACGCCTATATCAAGCTTTTCTGGCAATGATTTAACTGACAGGATGCTATTGATCTGAGTCAGTCTGACACCAGTCCCTGTGACCTACACCAAGGTGTTGAACGTCAAAAGCAGAGCAGTAACCGTGCATCTCCATGTTTCCTGTGGTCATTCATTCCTGGAGAGCTAATAACCACTGCAGCAGCAGCTTAACTGTATTTTAAATATTTCACTGTCTTTGCCAGTTAATGTAATTCTTACAGAGTACGGAACACACTAAAAGGAATATATACTCAGAGCAAAAATGAGGTCCAGGCCTGTGAGATGCAGAGACATAAATCTTCTTGGTTTGGGCTGACTCCAGTGGGAGGAGGGGAGCTAGACACCTCTTTTGGGAGGATGGAGGGTGCTCTGTGCTTTGCAAGATCAGAGTAAGGAAGAAAACCCTTAAAGTCATCCAGCTGTTTCCATCCCCTGGCCTGTTCTGAAATCTCTGCAGAGAAGTTGCTTTGACGTGGGTCGCCTTTCGCTGCCTCCTTGCTCACACTGTCGGAGAACTTTGTCCTGTTAGCCTTCCTAATCGTCAAGGAGGGCTGACGTACGTGCTGGAAACGACCATAATCTTGAGTCCAGAGTTCTCATGCAAATCCTGCAGCCAGCATCAGGAGGACGAGGGCTGCCCTCCTGTCACTGCTTGAGGGGGTCTGTGCCACAGCCAGCTGCGGCAGGTAACAAACCAGCCCCCAGGGCTGGCCCCTGGAAAACAAGGAAAGGAGGGATATGCTTTCTTCTTTGCACTTTCCTCATCTCTTATTACCCTCTAGGATGCTTAATCCTCCATGTAAACTTAACACTTGGGGAAGGTGTTGGCTAGATGGCCTTAAGGGTTGGAGTCTTTCATTCCTAGAAACTAGTGATGGAGAGCAGCAGCACGCGTTTCCTAACTCTGCCTGGGCTCGTGTGTCAACCTGACCTCCCGTGGCTCCTTTGAGGGGGTCTGAGGAACAATTGCTGAAAACGAAAATTGAAAAGAAAATTCTGAAAAAGAAATTGTTAGTGCAAATTAAGGAGTGGGATGCCTGTTTGGCAAGTAATCTGTGATACCGTGGGCATGTTAAACATGCCACTGAACGGTTGTCAGATGATAATACTTGGTACTTTTTTCAAGTGTATGCATTTAGTGATTTGTTAGAGTATGACTACGCATAGGGGAACTGGTCTAATTTCTTACAGGGCTTGCCCACATAAAAAAAGGATGCTAAGAAGGTTTCAGTTTGTGATTAAGGGCAGTTTGCTGCAGCCCCAGAAACCCTGGGATTCTAGTAGTTGTGGGAACAAGAAGCGCACAATTTGGGCCAGACATGTCCTGGTTCAGGTCTCTGGATCTCAACTGAGGTCACCAACATACAAACAGAGTTCCTGTGGAAAAGGGAACCAGATGGCCTGGATCTGCCTCTGGGGATATCGGAATTATGGAAGGTTTCCAGGCAGCCATGTACCTGCAGGGATGGTTCTATGTTTCTTCCTTCTTGATTTTGGAAAATGGAAATCCATTTTTTTTCAGCCCATGCAGCTTCTGCAGGTGCTCCACAGGTTGCTGCTGAGTCTCTTGCACTTTTCTTTGGGACATCTGGTCTCGGTGGACCAGGTTGGCTCAACACTGGGATTTAATCTGCTGTAAGAGTACAACTGCCACTGAATCACCTTGAAAGGGAGGAGGGTCATGTCCAGGTTTATCCTTGGAGCTTGCGCCTTTTTTTTGTAGCGGGTGAGATGGTCTTGCTCCAGGGGAGAGCATTGCCTGTCATGTGAAATATTGTGGCATAAATGACATTTTTCATAAGGCTTTACGTAAATTCTGGATCTTTTGCTAATGAGACGCTATTTTATTCACAGAATCCCTACCCTTTTCACCTGTTCTGGTTTTAAACGGTGAAAATCTGTCCTCTTTTGTCTTCTGCTTTACTTGCAATCTTCCTCCATTCTTGCTCTCCTTGTTGAGTCACTTCAGAGACAGCTGTCACTGGGTCTGCTGAGACTGGCAGGTATATCTTGGCATTTGCTGCACTACATGCCCTGGTGACAGTGAGACTGGATGTCATTGGCCAGGGGAGTCATGGAAAAATGAAAGAGCAAGGTAGTGGTGAAAGGAAATCTGGATCTGTCAGCAGGGGTGACAGGTGATGAGATGCAGAAAAAGGTAGCACATGAGCACATCAGGAGATAAAACTGAGTGTATAAGTACCAAAAGAAGCAAGCAGGACATAGGCAGGAATAATCTGCCCTTCCAGTGGAGACAGGCAGCGTGTAACAATTCAATGAGGCAAGGCAATGTCAAGACAAAGGAGGCTGACATGGAGGGCGGATGTGCTGGGATACTTAGAGAAGGTTTTATTACACCTTCTGTAACACCCCAGCTGGATCTGGACCTGTGGAGGTCGTTCCAGTTGCGGTTCAAGAAATACTCACAATACAAATAAAACAACACATTTAGATCTGGGCAGGTTGATGCCAGTACAGCAACATGGTGGTACGGTGGTACGGAGAGAGGGACAGGTCGGCAGCAGGGGAGCAGCAGCACAGCACCCAATGAGCGGGGGGTGGTGGGATAAAAGATGATTTAGGTTTCTGTGTGAGGGCCACAATTTATCTTCAAGGGATGTTTTTTTTAATCTACACTCCCTCTAAAACTGGTTCAGCTGAGTGGGCAGGTATGCAAATTTAATGAGATTCCTAAAGTCTTTGTAAGAACTGTGGTTAAAACCAAGCTTGGCTGCCAGAAGCAGATGTATAGCAGGACGTTATGGTACGTCTCCTGGTGCAATCAACTAGCAGGTCCATGGCACAGAACCAGCGGGCAGGGATTTCCTTTTGAGCAGCACATGTAAACCCTCCTTCCTGGGTTAATGTGTCTCTACTGGCTCCCTAAGTAGAGGAGACTGTACTTCAGTGATTATTATTTTTCCCATCTTGAGTAAATGTCTAATGTCAGAGCAATAAATGCTTCTGGATGCGCTGGACACTGCGAGGCGTAAAAAACAAGCATTAAACCACAGTCAAGTTGCAAGGATGAACAGGAACTTGCAAGAGGCTCTTGATCACGAATATTTTCCAGTTTTCCCCAGTGCGTGAGAAACTGGACAAGATGCAGAAAAGAGGATCATTGAAGTTACGTGGGAAGAGACTTAGATATTATTTCAGTACTCCTTATAGCACTTGAGAAAGATCTGTGTCACACTTGGGGACATCCCAAACTTTTGGAAAACAATAAGGGTGGGACAAGAAGTTTGCACAAGTAACTCCTTTTCTAATTCATCAGGGCTGTCTTGCAGCCAGGGTTCAACTTTTTTCACGGTCTGCCAAATCTTTGCAAATGATCTCATGGACACGGCCTCCCCTTCTTTCTTGGAGTCTTGCAGCTTCCCTCCAGCAAAGCGGCAGGGACGGTGTTGGGAAAGCGGTGGTAACTCTCCAGCTGCTCCGCTGTGACTTTGGAAACTCGATGTGTAAATTTGTGCCTCATGCACAGTTGTCACCTCTGAAAATCGAACAAAGGCAAACACAGGTACTAATTTTAGGCAGCCAGGCAACACGGTAGACAGTTGCCTAGGGTAGCAGACCGTTGAATGCAGCAGAATGCCGAGGCTTTATGAAGATGCAGTCTTGCTGCTGCTGCTTTTCCATCTGAGAAGGGTCTTTCATAGCTAGACCTATGAAAGGAGCACTAGACCTTTAATCTGAAGGTTGAGATTCGTGTCCTGTTTTCAGGGGACAGCTCCCTTTTTGGCCCAGGTGATCCTCAGTGGTCTGGGTGAAAGCATCAGCACTCGGGGCACAGTATGGGTTCACTGCTGCCATTTGAGTGACCCAGGCCCATTAGAAGGGGTGGCATGGAGCCTTTTTCAGCAGAAGAAAGAGCAACCATCAGTTTCAGAGTTCTTTCTACTGTCCTTTCCTGTAGCAGGAGCAGTGTGAGTTGGTGTTAGTGGACCGCTGCAGGGAAGGGATGGTTTGGGATGAAAGCAGGAGTCACCCAGGTGGTGGGGAGTGAACAGGGGTGATGGCCAGGAGGGGTGGTCTGCCTGGGGTGAGGTTGGGCTGCCCTGGATTTGAGACAGGGGTTAGCCAGGGATCTAAAGAGTGGGTGAGACCGGCTTTCTCCAGGGCCTCCCTTATACCCATGAGTGTACTGACCCCTTCATGTCACTCGTATGGAGCCTTCCCAAAGTCCTGCTCACTCCTAGCCTCCTTCCCCTGAGCCACCCAAATCCTGATGACTCCCTGCATCCCAGACGGTCATTCAGGATTACCTGCTGGCAGCTCCTTACCCCCGTCTTTTACCTGACACCTCTCTGGCTCCGTTCATCCCAGCCCTCCAGCAGCCCCGCTTCACCCCACTTCTCATCTGCACAAAATTTCACTGACTTCTTCCACCCAGCTCTGCTTTGGCAAGCTACCTTGCCAAAGCTGTTTGGGCTTAAAAAAATAACCCAAGCTTTTTATTTACAAAATCAAAAGCTTGCTTTCAAGATTTTGGTGGCAAGTAGAAACAGGTGTAAGAAAGAGGGATAGACAGTATTCTTTGGACCAGTGGCCAAGTGGTTTGCAGCTTTTGGTCTGGAAGTTGCTGGCTGAGGCGAAATCCCTCCACCAACGCCTCACCTGCTATTACCACTTTATCTGAAGTCATAAACACAGCCAGTGAAGAAATTATTTCCAGCACATTAAAAAGGACTCGCTTCCATAATTCACATCTTGGCTCAATGGCAGTCAATCTCGCCAGCAGCAGAATTTAGGTAGAATTCAGAGTTTCAGACATCTCCTGCTGAAGTATCTCCTTTAGATGCTGCCTTTGACAGGATATTAGGTTGGCTGGATAAGCGATCTTACCCCATATGGCAATTTTTGTGTCTTGTGTTTCAAAATAAGATCATTGCCTTGCTGATGCTTTTTGGAGGTCGAGTTGCTACAAGCAGTATTCACAACACTTCGCTGTTGTTAATCATCAGCTGCCTTTGAATATTAGTACTTAAAATGGGCTATTGAATTAATGTCCTCTGTTTCTGGATGAAGTTTCCTGTGAGCATCTCCCAGACTTTACCAGCTGGAAAGGTTTTCATTTCCACGCTGCCACAGTGCCAGAGGTGGACCACCAGTCCAGGAACGCATGGTGGTACGTCCGTGTTGCCCCGTGGAATGCTGCGGCTCTGCACATGCGCCAGGAGAAGCTCACACGAACACGGACATTGACATCACCCGTATTTGTGGAAGTACTTCATCGGCTGGTGCCGTCTCACATTCCTGGCTGGGAGAGGCACCAGGGCGGCTCGCCACTGTTTACTCCTTTCTCAGAATCTGTGAGGAGTCTTGGTGAGGGCGAAGCTTGGAGATACACCTTTCCCATCGTGTCATCTATTTACATGGCGCATGTCTTGCGTGAGACAGCGAGGGCTTTTTTTTTTTTTTTCCGCTGCCCTAGTTCTTCCCTCTGGCTGTGGTGAGATGGAAAGGTGGGACGCTGTCTTCTCTGCCAGCGCGAAGGTTTTCTGTATCTGAGGCTGGCTTGGAAATTCTTTAGGTGACATCACACCATGTCTGTGCAGACTCATTGTTTGTCATGGAAAAGCCATTCATCCATACACAACTTCCTTCCTCCCCAGACTCCCGGAGATAAACTTTCCATTCTGTCTATTCCCTATAGAAACAGACCCAAAACATGTATGCGTGGCTACACACACATACACCTCGCCATCCCTCCGTCACGCTCGGAGCTGTGGGAGGAGGGAAAGGGAGGATATAGAAGATGTGAATAAAGTCACCCTGTTTTCTTCAGATGTGGATCCTGCTGTGCCCGAGCAGTAAAACTCCCCTCTTGAGGAGGTCACACAAGGCTTTTTTGTCCTGAGGCTAATTCTGGCACTCGCAGCCTCACATCTGCCTGCCAGGTGAGATGGGCCACCAGCTGCAGGTACAGCACATCTGGATGGGAGAGGAAGCGAAGCGTGCTGCAAACACACACAGCAAGTCCACCGTGGCGGGCGTGAGGAATTCGATAAAAAATATACTTCAGCGGTCTGAGCTGCCGAGTTTGGTGATTCACGTCTTGAGGACTGCTTGTGAGGCAGAGGGAAAGGCCGGGTACTTGCGGGTCTCGGACCACGTACGCTGTGGCCATGACCTGGGGGTCGCTGGAGGGGGACCCGCACGTTCAGCCTGCGTTCCGGGAGCCGCCGCCGCAGGGGCAGGGTCTGGGGGGACACGCCAGGCCCGGCGAGAAGACTGTGTGGGACAGGACCGGGGCGGGCATTTGTCCGTGGCGGAGGGATGGGGGCGGAGGGGAGGCCGTGTGGCGGTGGAGGCAGCAGCAGCGGTGCGGGTGGTGCGACGAGGCGGCGTGAGGGAGGCGGGGTGCGGGGAGCGCCTGCTGCAAGTACCGTCTCGGGTGCGGGATGCCCACCTTCGCTTTCTGCCGGTGTCTAGCGGGGGAAAAAGGGCTGGGGAGCTGCCGGATCGCCCCCGCCTTTGAGGTTCCCGCTGGGAGGTCGAGCTGGGATGGCAGAGGGGTGCCGGGACGAGAGGAGCCTTTGAAGCTTTTCCCCTGTCCACCTCCCTGCCCATAAAGCCATTAGCCTCCGGTGCCAGCCCTGCCTGTCTGCGCTCGCCGCCGCCAGCCCAGCCGAGCTTCGCAGACCCCACCCGGGGCGCGGGGCCGGGGCCGCGGCGTGGGGCCCTTCGGGGAGGGGCGTTTTGGGGAGGGGGCGGCTCATTTCCGAGCCGGCCCTGCATTACAAAGGCGGCGGGGCCAGGGCGGCGCTTTGATGTGCCCCGCCGGCTCCCCGCACACCTGCGGTCGGGGGGGGGGGGGGGGGGGG
>VZSF01010879.1:832084-912806 GCA_013398295.1 Chionis minor
ACCCGCCGCGGCCCCGGGCTCCCCGTCACTCCGGCGGCGGCGGCGGGTGGCCGGCGGGCACAGGAGGGCAGCAGAGCTCCGCGGAGCTCCGCGCCGGCGGGCAGAGCCTCCCGGGGACCGCAGCCCCCCGGGGACCGCAGCCCCCCGGTGTCGGCCCCGGCCAGCCCCGGGGTGGCCCCGGCCCACCGCTGGGGAGAGCTCGGTGCGGCGTGGGAGGGGGCAGGAGGGGAGGGGAGGGGCTGTGTTTTACTGCTTGACCATGTCTGTAACCTCTGTTCGGGTTTGCACAAATTTGGGGGGTAACACCCCGGTCTTTTGAGATGACGGCGCAGAGGTGTGGAACTGGAGTGAATTTTGAGATGATGGGTGAAACCCCAAATACTTTTCCAAGGCTGGAAGGGATGGCAGGAGAGCAGAGCAAACTAGGAGGTGTAAGCCCAGAATTGCCAGCTACAGATTTGCTTTGTATTAACAAAGGGTTTCATGCACGTGTCTGATCCCACCTCCCTAACCAAGCCGCAGTCTTCCAAACATACGTCTAGCGAGCACTGTAGTTTGCTTTGTGAGCAGCAAAGTTGGGGGGGGGGAACCCCCCCACGGTGGCTTGTTTCAGCCTCTCCCACCACCATCCTCAGCAGCGTAAACAACTCGTGCAGATCCAGGGTCTGCACCTTGAGTAGTTGTGCTTCTACCTCTGGAACGTGGAGATGGTTAAAACACGGACAGTTAAAGTGCAAATCCGGTCTGTGCTTTCAGGACAGGGACCTCGAGCAAGCTGTAAGGGTGCTAAGCACCTGGAGCCATGAGAGCTCGGTTGCACAAGCTGTAACACTGGGAGGTCACTTTCTTGTATGTTTTTTCAGCTCTATAGGTGCCTGGGGTGCTCTACTTAACAGGACGATTGGTGTGTCCACAGAGCTGTGTGGTACAGGCACACACTGGTAGGGGCACAACTGCACGTTGGACCATTACCTTAAAATACCTGTAACACGCAAAACAGATGAGTAAAAGCTTGGGTTTTGACTGCTGAAAAATTACCATAACTCCCTTACGGGCCGGTCTCAGCTGAATTACCATAACTAGGAGTCACTTCTGCTTACCTCTTGGACCAGGGAGGTTTGGGGGGCATGGTCCTCTCCTTATGACCTGTTAGTAAGGCCCTCACTTCCGTATTATGTGTTCTGTAGCATTTTATCAGCCTTGTGCTGTTCCCCAGAGCAGAAGCCCTTATTGTACAACTCTCATTTAGAGGTGGGGGGGGGGGGGGAAAATAAATCACAAGTTGTTCTGCAAGGTGGATGCCATTCACAGCCTTGCCTTTGTCTTGGGTCATTACCACTAAGCTGGTGATAAGCTGCTATTAATTACAGATTGTCAGCACATGCAAATTGGGACAAGAGCATACCAAAAGCTCAGCTCAGTCCCACTGAGGGAGCTGGCACTGAGAGCCTCGTGGGCTGGTGGCAGACTGTTCTTGGAGGATCTGCCTTCTGAAGTCATTCACATTTGCTTGAGAGTGTTAGAAGGCCGCCTCTTGCTAGGGTTTAGTGTAAGTAGCCCTTCACAATCAGATTGCTTATTCCAATGAAGCTTTGGCAGTTGTTCTCTTTATCACCTGAAAGTTTGGTGGCGCACACAATGAGTTTGAAGGTGTCGGTTTAGCTATTTATTACACCGTGTGGCGAGAGCGCAGGTGTGGATTGCCTCCTTCTCCTCATCCCCCTCTTCTCCCCCCTCTTTCAGACCCACAGCACTCGCTGGTGCAGCACGCTTAGCCTCGTGCAGTGTTCTGGCTATGGTGATGCCCCGGTCAAATTGTGGCTGAATCGCTGCCAGGAATACATAGTTGGAGACCCGATCCAGCTGCTTGGCTTGGAGTCCAAGTGGTATAGAGAATCCACTCCAAGCAGAGCAGTCTCTAGTAAACCTGCTAATGGAAAGTCTTTTCATTTATTATTGTCTACATGGGAAAGTTTTACTTGTTCCAGCACTGCAATTCCGTAGGCGTGAGGACAGCCTCTGCCTCAATGCTTTAGTGTAAAAATGGTCTTCCTTCAGTGTTTCTCAAAACAGTTCTCAGCTGACCTTATGTAAACCAAAATAAGGTTGATGAATTGAGGTGCTCATAAAGAATCCTTGTCTCAATTAAATTAAAACTGTTCCAGAGTGATATCTGGCTCAACCAGAACACTTGTCTTGCACAGACCCAGCCTCATTAGTTGTTCTCAATGGTTATTGGCAGATTCAGTGGCTGAGGCAGCAGCTGTATTTTCAGCAAGTGGGTAACCCTCTTGCTGCTTCAGTTTTCTCCAGCTTAAAATGAGAGGATGCTGAAAGGTTGACCTGAGGGGAAGGAGGCTGAACACTCCCTGCCTATGGTGTTGCTGTTTCTTTTGGGCAAGGACTGGAGTTTCCAGTGCTCTTAAATGGTCAAACATAAGTATATTAAAGGTAATAACCCTTGAGGAGCAGCACCTACAAATTCAGGAAGAACACGCACTTCCCAAGAATATTCCTCTGTGTGACGGCAGGAATCTCAGTCCCTTCCCTGGTTTGTGTCAGAGAATCAGATTTGGTTTTGGTCCTGGTTACGCAGCAAACTTCCAGGTCTGGGCAGTCAATTGACTGGAGCTGTCATTGTGAAATGAACACAAAACCAGGATGCAAGCATGTGTTAGGACAGTACCCCCTCTAGCAGAACAAGGTGGTGCCCTTGCACTTGACCACCCCATTCCTTTGTTCCTATTAATTCCGTGCGCCACCTCAGAGCACACCGTGTCCTACTGTCCAGAGCCCGTTTGCTTGCTCCTTGCTGTGCGTTGCATTTGTTAAATGAGATCCGTCTCATTAATTTGCTTCTCACGTCTCTCTCACAGGGAGCCGAGAGACTGCTTTCACCTACGCCGTCAGTGCTGCTGGGGTGGTGAACGCCATCAGCCGGGCTTGCCGTGAAGGAGAGCTCTCCAGCTGTGGCTGCAGCCGGACCGCCCGGCCCAAGGACTTGCCCCGAGACTGGCTGTGGGGTGGCTGCGGGGATAACGTGGAGTATGGATATCGCTTTGCCAAGGAGTTTGTGGATGCCAAGGAGAGGGAGAAGAACTATGTGAGAGGTTCGGAGGAGCAGGCTCGCATGCTGATGAACTTGCAGAACAACGAGGCTGGTCGCAGGGTAAGACCAATGTTGAGCCCTTCCTCTTTCTCAGGGGCAGATTCAGAAAGCTTGAGATAGCTAGATACCAAATTACTTGGATGTTTGATGAGGAATAGTCCAACAATGCCCTAGTAACTCCCTTGAAATGGTGTATGGTCACATTTTCTGCATTTTTGTGACTATTACAGACAATATTATGTTCCAGCTTTCATGGCAGGCTTCCATTGCCAGCTAAAGCCAGGCACTTTCTGGGTCTGTTGCGATACTGTATGGCACGTGCGTGCAGACATATAAGCCCTTTCCAAATAAACTAGGTGCTGTCATGGTCTGCTTTCAAGGTTTGTGTCTCAGAAACTGGCCTCCCAGAGCTGCCAAAATGACAGTCTGGTGGTGAAGAGGAGAATCTGTTGGCACATCGAATTCTCTTCTACTGCCATCGTTCAGTTTTTTGGGAGTATAAGGGCAGAAGCAAACACTGAATCAGGCTACTCGGCTGTGTATGAAGTTCATGCCTTGCTCAGTTACCCTCATATTGGACAAAATAAATAATTTGCATCTAGGTGACAGACATTTTCTGAGAAGATACACCGTTTTGATCTGGAGACCCCTAGGGATGGAGAATCCATCACTTCCCTTTGTAGTATGCTACCATCATTAATCACCCTGTTTCAACACTGTGCCTCATTATCATTTAAATTTATCTGGCATTAGCTTCCAATCAGTTCTTTTTCTGACTTTTACAGCTAGATCAAAAAGCCCTTAGTAATCAGAATTTTCTCTGCATAGATGTATTAATCTACGGTAATTTATTCCCCACTCTTTCTTGACAAACTAGCCTGAGCACTGAAGACTCTCACTTTCAGATGTTCTCATCAGCCATCAAATCATTTTCATGTCACTTTAGTTTACCCTTTCCAGTTTTCCCATATCCTTTAAGAAACTAGATACCAAAATGACATGCTGGGTTCTGGTATTGGTCTAACTGATGCTGTAAACGTAGGTGAAGTTGCCCCCTTTGTATGTGTTCAGTGTATCCACGTTTCCTTTTTACAATCCTTTGTCTGTGATTAATAGCCTGGAAGGTGTAGCATCATTCGTCTGTGGTAGAACTGTGTAATCCTGCTTCTTTTCAAATGTAGAACAGGAATACTTGCTTGAACATTTGTGCCTTTTCCACAGGGTGTTTAAAATTTTTATTATTCTTCCCCAGTAGTGAGCTTTCCTAAGGTTAATTTTATTTCTAATGCATATTAGAAAATCCCATTAAGTGTACTTAGCCTTGCTCTTTTGCACATTCTTAACTAATATCCTTAGTTTCCTTATCAATTTTCTGCCCTTTCTAACTTCTAATTGTTACTGAATTATCTTTCCCTTTCCCATGTATGTCTGTCTTTTCTGCATGTAATTTCAGCTTCCTTTTGCCACCGAAGAAGATTTGCTCTGGTTTTTTGATTGTGAAATCAGGGCGTCAGGTTGAAGCATTGCAAATATTCCATTCTTCTTTTGCAAAATCAAATTGGGGTAAATTTGCAGTAGGTGGAAAACTGTGGACTTGGAAGCTGTAGAACTCAGTGGGTTTTGGTTTGGGGTTGAGGGGTTTTTTTGGCTTGGAAGAGCAGAGGGTCTGCATTTGCTTAGAAATGGGGGGGGGGGGGNNGTGTATTTTTTGTGCGGGGAGGGGGGGGGGGGGGGGGCAGTCCTCCATGGAATGGTAGCCTGAAAGTGGCATTCTTCTCTGCATTACTTGCTTTGAACATCTTGTATGTCTGGAGTCATGAACTTGGATTACTACAAATAAATACCCTGCCTAAAATAGGGAGTGAATATGTTACGAGACTTTTTAACAGCCAGTCCTATTGCCTTGGGGGATCCGGAGACAGAATATGGCCAATAGTTTGAGGCGCCAGTTGAACTGTAGTAACATCTGTATTAGAAGATCAAGTCAGGAGATACTTGCTCTGTAGCATGGGTGAAACACTACCCTGTCTTGTTATTCCTGTTATATGGGCAAGAATCCAACCGAGCTGCGATTTCAGATGATGATACAGTTTTAGATGGAAGAAAGCTTTTTCCTGCTTTAAGGATCGAGCTAAAAACAGCTATGTCCGGCCTTTGCTACGGTGCAGAAAGTTATCTACATTGTGCTTGGCGTGCTACAGTGCCCGTGCTTCTTTGGGCTCCATAGATAAGCTCTCAAGGTGATTTCTCTGTCTCCAGCTAATCCAGGACCTGGACAAAAGCTTTCCAAAGGGCCCGGCAAAAGACCGTGTTATTTCAAGCTTGGGTTTTGTAGACTCTGTAGAACAGATGGCCATAGAAAATAACCTTAGATTAAATGAAAGCAAGTAATTTTAGATTAAATTAAATGGAAGTATAAACCAATATGTAATTAAGCTTTTGGATGTCAAAGAACTCTGATAAACTAAAGGAGCTGGTTAGTAAACTCAGCCGAGGAACTCGATGTGGAGGAGGTCTGGAATTTTTTCAAGTCAAAGATGCTAAAGCCATTACAATTCTGCATGCCAAGCAAGAGGAAAAAGCTTGTAGGAAGAATATCCAGACCTCACTGAATGAATAACTACCACAGAGAAACTGTTAGGAATAGACCAAGAGCCTACTAAGAATGGAAAAAAAAGGACTGATAGCAAATAAATAACGAAAAGCTCTGTCTTAGAGGTCAAGAAGTGTAAAGATGAAGTGAGAACAGTAAAAAATCACGCTGAGTCAGACCTTGCAAAGGGTAGTAAAATAAACAATGAAAGTTTTTTAACCTTTGTAAATTGGAGGAGGCTGTAGAAAGCAGGCTGCTAATCAATGGGGATGGGACTGAGTCTAAAGACGCAGTAGTTTTCGTCCCCTAAGTAAACGAGGGCTTTACTTGGGGTTTCAAGTCAGAGTGGGGGACATTGCTCATGGGGAGGGGTACCGTGTGTTTGCTGCACAGTGGAGATGTCTTTTTCTGCCCTCCACACTTCTGCCTAGGGGGTGTAAGTGCTCGTAGTGTAGATTTTTAAATGCCCCTGGGGCTGTGCTTTTTGGAGGAAGCCAGGCAGGGTGCCCTAGGGGCGGGTAAGGTCTGTCACAGCAGGCAGTGGCCAATGGTGCTGGCACCCCATGGGAGTGAGGAGAGCATGAGGAGGCAGCTGCTGTGTCCAGATGGGTAAAGGGTACTGAAGTTTGGGGCTAGCAGACCTGGAATGGGGGGGGTGGATGGTGCTGGGGGCTGCACATGGAGGGGAGTTTGGGATTGGGTCAAACAATTCAGATAGGAGTCAAGTGGCAGCAAAGGGTTGGAAGAACGGGGTGGATTGAGTGGATAAGGATTTGGGGGTAGTGAGGAATGGAGATGCTGGGATCGCGAAAGGAGATGAGTATGAAAGGAACTGGAGATGAGACCTGGGATGGCTCTGAGATGTCATTACTACAGGTTACAGGGTTGTCTGGTCAGGATGGTATTTGGCCAGTACAGGGCAACCTTTCCTCTTGGCTCTTAGAACTATATTAGCATGGGAGCAAAGGAGGAAGGCTGGAAATGGAAATTATCACCACCAAGGTGGAAGCAAAACTCAGGTAGCATAAAGTGCTGAAGGCACGGGGCGTGCCTGCTTTCTTTCCTGACACTCGGAAAGAGCCGGCACCTGGCAGCACAGGCAGTGTGACCTCAGCAGCATTTACAGGAGGACCTGGGGGAAAGGGTGTCTCAGAAGAAGAGGCAAAATGGGAAATCATTTGAGAAGGATTTCTCAAAGATTGATCACGCTGTCATTTAGAACATCACTGATTTCCTAAAAAGCAAAATAGATCTGATAGGTCTCATTTGTCTGAGCTTCTGGGAGACATTTAATGCATTTCCCACATGGGAAAGGCTTGGTTAAATTGCGAAAGAGAAGGAAAAATGCAGCAGCTATGAGATGGACAAGAAACTGGTTCAAGGAAAAATGTCAGTAAGTTGTGTGAAAGGATGTACCTTGATCTTAACAGAGCTTAATTAGCAGAGTTCTTCAAAGACTTGCCTCAAGGCCAACACTTAGTATTTTTGTTTCTCAGCCTCAACCCAAGAATGAGGAATGGGCTGATGAAATTTGCTGATGATGCAAAGGTGGCAGGTGGTATGAATACAGAGAAGAATCTGAATTTTGTACAGCCGCTAATGACATCCAATAAAACGACATTAAGACCATCATTTGGGGTCTTGTATGAAAAACATTTTTAGTCATTAGGAAATGAGTAGAAAAGAATTGGTCACAGCAGTCAGCTGCACATGACTGCAGATGTAATGTGGCTCGGAAGGTGGTAAATATCCTATAATGTACTAGGGAAAGTCTTTTCACGAAACATGGGGGAATACTAATGCCATTGTATTAAGCTCTCATGAGGCCCCAAAATATTATATGTTCTCATATTCCCAAGCAAAATGACCTCAGACTAGAAAAGGCTTGTTATGGCTGACCCAAGGGATAGGAATCTTTTCTTAAGAAAGTGGGCTAGAATAGCTTGCCATGTTTAGCCTAGCAAAGTGAAAGTTGAGAGAGGATATGATATGACTGATGTCTGTGTTTGTGGGAGAAATAATAGGGACGGAAAAGTACTTTTAAAGCAAAAGGCCAATTTGGCACAACAGCAAATGGGCATAAAGTGAATACATTTAGGCTGGAAATTAGAAAAAGATATTTTATCATTGGAATAGTGATGAGAATAATGGTGGCTGTAAACCTAATTGCTTTTAAAAGGGCACTCTATACATTTAAGGAAAATATTATTTGAAGCAGTGCCTACAATAGCAAGAGATCATACTTCATAACTGAGGAGGTCCCATCTAGTCCTGCATTCCTAAACTTCTGAGAATCTGGTTTTGGAAGCGGGAAGGTGCATGTGTTACTCCATATTCCCGCAAGCTGGTGCTGAAAGAAAGGAGTACAGGAGGCACGACTGTGAGCACTGCAAAGTGGCCACCAGGTGCCATCCTACATACAGCCTTGCCCTGCTTTCCCAGCCAATGTTTCAGTTGATGGCTTCTGATTTCTAGGCAGGCTTGTGGCGTGTCCCCTCACTCAGTTTCCTGTGGGTGAGAAAGTTCTCCTTGAACCCCGAGGAGCTCTGGTGGCAGGAGAAAAGATTGTCTCTGCTCTCTGTGGTTCTCCGAAGGGGAGCTGAGAGGGACCAGAGGTCTTTTATCTTTCAGGCAGTCCTGACCCCATCACCCGTTCACTCCACGTCGGAGTCCTTGTGAAGGTGGCTCCTGGCTTTATTGCCCTTGTTTGTTTGTCTTTGGCTGTTATCTCAATATGTCCTTTCCTTCCATCTGTCTTTTTCTTCCAATTGGTCTCCATTACCCTCTCTTATTTCTCCCTCGTTCCTTATCTGTCGCCCTGTCTGGCAGACTGTGGCGGTCAGTCCTTCTGCGCTGTTTACCCAGTCGGCATATGGCAGGCCTCAGTCATCAGTCACTCGAGCCAGTGCCAGGAGAGCCTGGAAGGGGGTCTGGTTAATTGACCACATAGGAATTCCCCATTAATTCTCTTCCCGTTCCCATTCTTGCAAGAAAAGAATTGGAAGAGAACTTGGGCTTATGGGAAGGGGCTTTAAGCCTTTCCATTAGAGGCAATTTCAACCTGTTTAAGTGGCACAGCCATCGATCAGACCCTGTCCTCAGAACTGCATGTGGGGTCTGTTATTCTTTACCTTGACCCGAGCCCCGTCAGAGAGGCATTCTCCAATTTCCTCTGCTTTCTTCCCACCCGGACAGCAAAGAAGGAGAGCGGGAGAGCCATGTTGTGGCTGAAGCTATGGTTACCTCCACGGGACGTTGATAGTGGGCCCTGCGGGGGGCCGAGTGGTGCCATGCTTACCTGTGATAACTGGTAGCGTTCGCATTCCCCAGCACAGCTACTACCCACATGGGCCAGATGTTTTGAGCATCAGTTGCTTAAAGCCAAGTCAGAGTGAACTCAGTCCCATGACATTAACTGAGAGAGATCGAGTTGCAGTGTTTTTCTAAAGGAACAAAGCCTGGGATTAGGAAGAATCATAATACTTTATAAAAACACATGCAAGGGCAAGGGAGGCACGAGTGGCCTGGGATTTGACAGAACCATAACCAAAAAGTGCTAACACAAGCTTATAACGAGCAGGCTGACAATGCAGTGAGGATATAGTAAGTGTCTGGGGCTGGGGAAATTCAGCTGTAGCTTTGTCTGGTTATAGTACAGCAGGAGTCCTTAAGTAACGGTGTGGTTGGTCCTCTGCAGTTGTAGTTCGATCCAAGACAAGTGCTTAACTCCCAGCCTGTAGCTGTAACATTGCGCCGTGAGGGATTGCCTCAGTAAATTGAGCTCCAAGGAGCAGAACTAAAGTTTCTCTGTTTTAAGGACTCACTCCATTGACTTTCTTGGGAGCTGGATGGGCCTCCATGTGATTTAGCCATTAAGCCAAATTGAATCTTCACTAGCTGTCAAAAATGCTGGATGTTTGCTAGACCAGGAGCAACCAGTTGTTGTAGAAGAACTCTGACCTCTCGCTGCTGGTCCAGAACGTAGCTGTAGGCAGAAGGTTTCGCTTGCGGTATGCTCAATTGCCTTAATCACCTACTCCTTGGCAAGCGAACGCAGAGAGCTGGGAAGCTTTCTTCTGTGCCGGTGAGCGAGGCAGAAAAGAAACCTCAGTGTTTTGCTGCTTTCTTCAGCAGAAAACCTGGCGAGAAGACGTATCGCCGTATCCTTCAGAACATCCCAGTTTTTTCTGTTGTTCCTTGAGCTCCCCAGCAGATACAGCTGGTGGCAATTCCGCAGCTAATGCCAAACAGCTCTGCTTGGCCGGTAGGATCTGGCAGAGGCACTGCCCTGTGAACACGCAGGACAGTCGTGGGACAGCAGATGTGAGCCTGATGGTGACAGCCTGAGGAGCAAGGGCTGGGGGGAAGGAAGGGGGGTGAAGTTGCTGTGAGACTGCCTAGCTCTGATGGCGTGGGGGTGCCAGCTCTTCCCTCGGCAAACTCCGTCAGTGCCTGTGAGTGCTGCTGGCATCTCACATAATCGGCAGTTTTGTACCTGTCTCTGAAATTAATGGAAAGAACAAACCTTCGGTTTATTTTCCTAGGGTTTTCAGCTTTGTTGTTCTAGAATGTTTTTCAGTATTTCTCGCTCCTCCCAGCTAGTGTGGGGAGGAGGAGGGTAACGACCAGTTTGCTTTACGCCCCGTACTCGCTCTGCTGAGGGTTCAACACTCAATGGGTTGAATTTTCAAGGCTGTTTGTTTTAAGTGTTGGCTTCCCAACTTGCAGCAGGCGATGCCTCACTTTCAGAGGTGTGATACATCTGCAGCTCCTGCAGACTCCCGAAAATGGAGTCGGAAAACTATCTCGGAAAAGACCCAAAAGTCCCCAAAAGCTTGCCTTTGCTGTTTAAAACAGCCTGGCGGTGGTCCTGTTAGCGTAGGAAAACATCTGGACACAAGATGGCGCAGGTCTGCAGCTGGGGGCGTGCAGCTCAGCCCTGCCCTTGGAGGAGTTGAGACCTCGGGCAGAGGTGGGCACCTTTCTCGCCGCCATCACCACCATCCCTGCTTGCTCCTCTCTGGAAAGCGACGGTGTCCTCTGGACACTGACCTTGAGCGAGCCTCCTCTTGGCAGGGGTGGAGGGGAAGGGTGTGGGTCCGTGGATTTGTTTCGAAAGGATGCAGGTGTATCCCGACAAGCCATAGCCTCGGTTCCTGGTGCGGGTGGTAGGGAAACGGGCGGGTTCCCGGTTGTTCCCCTTGTTGTACCTCTGAAGGGAAAAACATGGAATACCACGGCGGTCTGTGAGACTGGGGAAATTTCCAGAGCCCACAGGGACGGGAATGTTCCCCTCCTTCTTTCCCGCTCCTGACCCTGCCGTCCAGTCAGAAATCTGCCAGGGAAAAAGAAGGTGGGGTGAGGGAGTCACGTTTGGAGGTGATGTGACCAGAAATAGAAATATTTAGTGAACAAGAACGCAGCAGTTGTGACAGGAGGAGGAGGAGGAGACTTTTGTCTCTTCTGAAGGGGTGAAACAACAGAAATTGTGGGATAATCAAAGCAGTTATGAAAACGCGATGAATGCGGTGTAATTAAGCCAGCTGCCAGCGCAGCAGCAGGAACAAACGTGAGCCCTGCCTGATTGCATGTCTTTTCCCCGCAGGCCGTGTACAAGCTGGCGGACGTGGCCTGCAAGTGCCACGGCGTGTCGGGCTCCTGCAGCCTCAAGACCTGCTGGCTGCAGCTGGCTGACTTCCGCAAGGTGGGCGACCTGCTGAAGGAGAAGTACGACAGCGCCGCCGCCATGAGGATCAGCCGCAAGGGCAAGCTGGAGCTGGTGAACAACCGTTTCAACATGCCGACGCAAGAGGACCTGGTCTACGTCGACCCCAGCCCGGACTATTGCCTGCGCAACGAGACCACGGGCTCGCTGGGCACTCAGGGCCGCCTGTGCAACAAGACCTCAGAGGGCATGGATGGGTGCGAGCTGATGTGCTGCGGACGGGGTTATGACCAGTTCAAGAGCGTCCAGGTGGAGCGTTGCCACTGCAAGTTCCATTGGTGCTGTTACGTCAAGTGTAAAAAGTGCACAGAGATCGTCGACCAGTACGTCTGTAAATGAGAAGAGCCACCAAAGCAATATATTTTATATTTGTATAAATAAACAGATGATGATAATAATTAAAGAAGCTTATTTAAGAGACATTTTGGTTTTGCAATTTCCCCCATCAGGCCAGCTGGTTTGCCATTCCTGCAGTTCTGCGGGGGAGTTTGTCTTTGGGTGCATCTCCCCTTGGATTTTTCAGTCAGGGTGAAGAGGCTGAGGAGGTGCTGAACCCAAAGCGAACTCCCCCCCCTCCCAGCACACAAGCACATGCTATTTCATTACAGAAAAAAAGCCAGCGAGAAGAGTGGCATCTTTCTGCTCTCTCATCGGTAAATCTCAGCGTTTTGCATAGTTATCACACCTCTGAAATTACAGCCAGACGTGGGTGAGTCCTAGTTATCTGGAGTTTCAAACCCTGCCACCCCACTAAACCCACTAGGGAATTTGGAGCCAATGCTTGATCCCTCTAAAGGGCTTTGTCACATCAGAGGGAAGGTTAGCCAAGGCTGCTCTACAAGAAGGTGGCTTAAAAACCCAGAGTCCTGTAAACCACTCCTGGACGCTGCACAGACCGCAATGTGGTGGAGGAAGGTTACAACCTGCTGTTGTGAGGAAGGAAGGTGTGACCTGTGGCTGACCAGTGCGTAGGCTGGGAGTCCCCACGAAGCCGGCACCTCGCTCTTCTGTACCGCTTGGGCGAAGGGGAAATCTGTCCAGCTCAGATTACAGGGCTATGTGCACGAGGGAGATTTTTTTTTTCCCCCCTCTTTTAATCCCGTGCTGAAACTTAATTTGTCAATATAGAGGAGAAGCTGCCGGTGCCTAGGGATGTTTGCAAAGGTAATATACTTCATATTTTGTCAGTAGAAGGAAGCATTGCACGCGCACACGTGCAGACGACTGCATAAGCCCTCCTCATACCACTGCCGGCTTTCCCTCTTTGAAGTGGATGCAGGTGGTCGCCTTGTTCAGCTCTATTAAATCCTCCTCACCACCATCCCAGATGTATAGTTTCTCTTTAGCATTGGACACCCCTCAGTGACATTTCTTTCCCTCTGTTGCTTGTATGTATGTGTGTTTTTGTTTTATTCTTTTGGTGGGGTGCCTTTTATTTTGCTGCTCTGTATTTCAGAGTCCAGGGGCCATGCTCTTCACCGGCACAAGCTAACCACAGATACGTTTGCTCCCAGAATGTGGGCCTACGTTCACCGATGGAAGTCTTTTCTGTGTTTTTCATTGGTAATAAAAGAGTGTAATAAAATTGTACTAGGGCAGAAGGCATTACTAAAGTCTGCTAATCAGTCTTACCACGTTGGAATTTTAGTAGAATCCAATTCATAAAGCAGGGAACAAATGCTGTTTCTAGCCCAAGACATTTCCTGTGCCTCTCGGCATCTGCAGAGTTCATTTGCAGTCAGAACAATCAAGAGAAGCCAGTCCCCAAAATATAAGGGTTTGCTAAAATACATCCTCTTTGTTACTGACATTCCAACAGTGTTTTGTTTTTTTTTTTTACTGTAAATTTTAAAATGCACAAAATATGCCAATAAGCAAAGAGCCAGTCATGAAGATTATTATTTTTGTATTAAACCTCTGTTTCTTTTAAAGCACTGCAGTTTTACAGATTCCACCATTTCAACCACCAGAGAAGAATTTATATGTACCTTTCATACTTCAAATATTTGAGGACTCCAGAAAAGCACAAGGAAGAAAAATTATGTTTAATAATTAGGAGCTGTTGTTTTTTTAAACCAATGTGTCCAGTTTTTATTTTATTTTTTCTAATCCAACAGGCAATATATTTGCTGGCATCCCAGAATGCAGTTTCTTGGAATATAAACAGTGGCCTAGATTTATTTTATTATATAAAATCCAAAGCCAGTGGTATTGTAATTCAAAGTAACGGAAATAGTTTTCCATGCATGGAAAAAATGTGAGTGCAATGGTCTGATCCAACTCCCATTAAACTTCAGTGGGAGCTGGACTGAGCCCAAGATCGGATCAAATGTGTGAGCTGTTCACTCCAGGGATACTATAAGCTTCTAGCCCAGTAATAAAACTTACTCTACCTTGGATACATCTAAAAAAGACCTTTCCTCCCACCACCCTCACCTCATGTTCTTGTCCATCCTTATTGCGTCAGTGTTTAAAGGTGTCAGCTATTTGTATATGATGCCCTCAGGCATTGTTAATGTGTCTAATAATTCCAAATGATTTTATTTGGCCTTCCTGATAAAGACCACACATTTAAGGGAGTCGCAACTCGCCTTGCAGTTTGGCACCACAGTTAATGTTGTGGGTGTAAACAACTTCGGGAGTGGAAAAGTTGGCATTGTTAGGGCTAGTATTCATCTGGATGTCCCTGGATATGTCCTTCTTTTTCCACCTAAAATTTTGTCTGGATGGAAAAAAGATGATTTTTGACCTTTTGTCCCAGCACTCCGGACCTCTGGCAGCCTGATTGGAGCCAGCAGTTCCTATTGGACTGGGACCATATAGTGATAGAAGTGACCACTGGATTTCTTCCCTTCCTCCCCCGCCCCGGCCTTTTACAAGACCTAGGTTTCAGTCATCTTGACTTTCTGGGAGTTTTGTGTGCAAAAATTTGATCCCACTAAACTCTAGCTTAAAACTTAATTTCTATGGCGCCCACACATAAAAGAACCTCCTTAGGGTGGTAGTAAGTATAAAATAAGAGCAGAGCTGGTTTGGTTTGATGCAAAGCCAAAGAAAGTCAAACAGAAAGCTGTAGCAGAACCACTTCTTTACCATGAAGGTTACAAAGTGGTGGATTCTAAGTTGTGCCTTGTTAGATGAACAAAGTGGTGGAGGGATGTGGGGGCGAGGAGCTAAACTTGATTCTGAGCTCTGCCGATTATCTGCTTTGTAATCTTCTACAAGTTATTTAATTTCTTTGCATTTTAACCTCCAGCCTCCTCCTGTATAAAATGCGGAGCCGAGTATCTCCTTTTTTTTCTGTAAAGCTCTTTGAGAAATATGGCTGAAAAAACCGTAATTGAAGGCCTATCCTCTACGCTCATTAACTCTGGCAGGCAGACAGCTGTATCCCCATTGTGCGGGGACACGCTCAATTCGGGACAAAGAGGCTCAGCGGCACCTCGGAGGGTCAGCTGCTCGGAGGTGGTTGCTGGGGGGCTCAGCAGGAGCCTCGGAGAGTCTGTTGGAGCGAAGCCCTACTCTGGCACAATGCTGGAGGGAAGACCGTTCTATAAAAGAGAGGTGAATTCGGGGCTTCTTTATTTATGGATATGGAATATCTGGTAGCGAGAGCGAGGCTTAGAAAGGTTAGCCTGGTTTCTGAATCAAATACCTGCCTGCTCAAGTTCTGTTTGCAGTTTCATGTGGATAAGATATTCACACAATATGCTATTATATAGTGTGTGCTGGTAACTGGCTGCCACATTCCAACCCTGAAGTCACTGCACTTCCAGGCTGATAGAAATGACCACCCGTAAGTCATGTAAAACTAAAATATTTTGGAGTTTAAGGCACTATGCAAATATACGGTTATTGCAAGTCAGTGAACATCAGCTCCTAAACGGAGCAGAACAGGATGCAAATCTGTCATCATTTTCCAACTGGCTGGTAATACATAAGTTATAACGTGAATGAATGAGGCCTTAGTATGTTCTGCTGCAAGGTAAGCTAAGCCATAGCTGATCCCAGAACAAAGGGAAACTTTCATGTGATGTTAATTATGGCAAAAAGATAGTGGCAGGGTTGTGAGAAAATGTAAATTAACTTTTTAACGCTGCTGGACTCTAGGCCGTTTGCATCGTTTGGAGGCTCCCGTTCTGTGTCCCCAAAAAGTCTGTGTGTACCCAGAGCTCAGTGTAACGGGGAGACTGCTGTCTTTTGCAGTTCAGCAAACAGCCAAGTTGAACCCAGGCGCAGCGTGAGTGTAACTTTCTGCATGGACCCAAGTTTTGTAGCCCTGACAAAGCACAAATGAAGCAGATCTTGTTCAGTCATATAAAATCAAACATGCGAGGGTCTCTCTCTGCTTGCTTGACCGTGTCCAGGGAGAAGCCTAGTAGGTTTAAATTACGCTGCGGGAGCAATTCCTAATCACCTGTGGCTACAGAAATATAGACAGTATTTTCATCAGCTGACGCAGGCACAGAACATCCCAAGGAGACCTTGGGAAATACCTTCCAGTGACTAAAGAGCATTTCTCAAGTGCCTATCACAAGGTTTTCCAGAACCTACTGCGTATATGCTCATTCACTTCCATTTAGCTTTTGTTTAACTACATTTCAGGTGAAATAGATTCTAGAAGATGACCTATGAAATCAAGTTCACTGAATGGCAGGATCTGAAGGAACTGTCATATGACAATGAGCAGATACAAACATAATATTGGATCACCTTCTCCTCAAAGGTAGACCCTGGCTATGTCTAATCCATGGGACCCGGAGATGCGTCCCATCTCCTTGGCCCAGACGTGTATCCTGGCCATATCCTGACTCCCCAGCAGGGCAGCACAGGCGCCAATACCCCTTGTGCAAAGGCTGATAGATGCAGAGACCATTGAGTGTGTAGCCTGTCCCACCTCCATCTCCATTGTAGACAGCTGGTGGCTTGAGGGCTGGGCCATGTCTTGAGCATACCAGCTCTGAAGTCTACATATAACCAACCTCAAAGACAAGCAAAACAGATTTCCGTGGCCAACAGGACACATACCAGAAAGGACAAAAAGAGTCATGATCAGCTGTTGTAAATCCCCAAATAACAATAAAAACCCCAGTGTAATACAATGACCACAGCATGCTTTGTCCTTCAACCCATTGTCAATCTTCTGCAGGGCCTGAAGCTGTTACTATACCCTCTTCTTTTTTAGCTCTGTTTAAATGACAGTTGAAATCTAAATTTTTTTTGCATTGGGATTCAACAAGGCATGACCTACTTGTAGCCTCAAAGAGAGAAAGGGGGAGCAAACAGCAGGGTTGGGAGTTCTCCCTGTGAGCTGGGATAAAATGCAGCAGCCATAAAATGGAGCACTACATATTGCCTTGTGACGCTCAGGTTGGACACCTGCCCTAAGTGGCACAGTTACTTGTCCACGCTGCCTGCCCAAACCAAGCTGGGTCTGATGGCCCCGTGGTACCGGCAACAGCTCTGGCTGTTTGGAACATGGGGGCTGCAGCAAGCACCAGCCTTGGGCAGCGTTCCGGGGTGTGGGGTGAGGGTCAGGCGCTCGGTGATTTCGGAGAGGATGAAGACTTTGATAAGGAAGGAAATGGAAAGAGAATGAGCAGGCACCGCTTTACTGGGGGGCAGGGAGATGACAATGCCTCCCCCAGGCCCCTTCCCCATTAGCGCTGCCCCACGGTGCTGTCGCAAGGTGGCAGCCGTCCTGGGGAATTCGGAAAGGAGCCACTCAAGTATGTTTGCCGGTAGAGAAATAGAGATGAAGCAGCTTAAAGGCTTGCAGCAATAACGCATATCCTGGGGGCGGGGGGGAAGGTCCAGGCCCTTCCTTACCCTAGGGCAGGTTTTTTCTGAATCATAATTTGTATTTTGGCTCTTCCTATAGTGCCATATAGTTGTGCCAATCCTTCGCATGACTGCAAGGGCATCGTGGTGACACAGGATGGGCAGGATGAGGGATAATTGCCACGCAAGGACACATTACAATCCTGCCTTTCCTTACAAAAAAAAAAAAAAGATGTGCGGTAGAGCCGGTCTCACTTAAAGACTGTCACAGTCACTGTGCTGGAGCTAATTGTAGCCCTGCCTTGTTCACAGCCCCAAGGAGCTGCACAGGCACTTAGCCATTACCTTTCTTGGGCTGAGGAAACATCTAGACCAGGTTTTTGGAGTGGCAGCCCTCTGAAATTCACTGTGATGACTCCGGCCAGTCTCAGTTTCATTTACCACAGGCAAATTTGTTCTCCTTTGCTGGGCAACAACAACAGAGTTAACTAATGACCTGCCAACTTTCACAAAGCATGGGGCTATGTATTTAGGACAAAACCATTCAGAGACAGATTTAAGGCAATGCACGTGTTATATTAATGCTGTGATTTTGAGGAGTTATCTGTAAACGCCCAGGAAGTACATAAACCTTTTTTGTTTTAAAATGTGGCTTTCCAAATGAATACTTTGCCCCGTATGGCAGAACAAAGATTTCCTTTTTGATTTCCAGGCTCTCGAATCAGAATAAACCACCCTAAATCCTTCTAATATACAATGAAACAGTATTCCTATCTCAATTTCCCTCTTAATTGGCTGCATACGTGTTAAGTTACGGTGACAGGAAATGGCAGATGGAAATGACATGCAGTTTTTATATATATTTTTCATCAATGGAGCTCAAAATATTTTAAAATCATTAGCGCCATTTTACAGATGAAATACTGAAAGATGGGGCAGGAAATACTTCATCTAACTGACACGGGGTGGAGCTGGAGCAGGCGCTGCAGCTGCTGCTCTCCCTGCTGCTGCCCGACGACTGTCAAATTACAGTTTGATTGATGAAACTGTAAATACATGTAATAGTGCAACTGTGATGTTCAGTAACTACCTTGCTCCCTTCGCAATAATAAAGGTTTTAATGAGTGTGTGAGGCGGGACTTTTTTTAAAGGAGACAACAGGGGATCATAGCTTTATGAACTATTTTTAAAGGAATGGCCAGTATATATTTAATATCGGTGGGAATTAGGGATCAAAATGTTTCAAGTATTAATTTATAGGGATGATTTTGCTTCCATTGAGTACCTTGTTCACAGTGACCGGTTTGAGCTAAGATTCCTGGGTGTGGGTACAAGCACATTGGAGTGTGGCTCAGCAAAGCACTGAAGTGCGTGGAGCCACACAAACTACACAAGTCCTCCCAGATCAGCTGATTGTTCTTGGCACCTCCAGATTATACTCTAGTACGATAGCATTTCCATAGTGTCTTGACTAGTCTCACTGTACAACATGCAGGCATAGGGCTTCCACCATTTTCCCCCAAGGACACTATTTCAGAAGCCGAAAGCTCCACATGGCATAGGTTTTCCAGCTGCTCTGCCTACACCCCCCATTACTTAACAGAGGAACTTCTTGTCCTCTTTGGTGTTGCCTCTCCGTGTCTCTACATCAGACGTAGGTGCCTGGGCCCTGTCACAAGAGCCAGGCTTCCCAGACACCTCCAGCAGCATCAGGCCTGGTCACGCTTGCTGGTTTTCATCATCTTTCTGCTGTTGCGCCGGCTGTGGCCTCCCCACCCCGCTCTGCGCCCCGGAGCACGCAGTGCAGTCCCGAGCACTAAACCCGGCTCCAGTGGGGCCTCTTCCCCCTCAGCAGGGCCCGTGGCAGAGCTGCCGTGGTCCCGGGGGACGCTTCACGTCTCCCAGCGCCAGCGGGTTTCACAGCGGGTCTCTCAGCCTGGACGGTTCTAAGCTGCCACCAAGGGGTGGCCCCTTTCCGTCACGCCCGCGGGAAGCGCTGCGTGGCCGGGGGTTTCCTGCGACACGGCCTTATGAGGGAGGTGGTGACGCTCTGCCGCCTGACCGGGGCCCAGAGGAACCGCTGTCACGGCGGAACCCCCCCGCCCCCTCGCTGCCCGCTCCTCCCCGGGGCTCAGGCCGGATGCGCCGACGGGCCCGGCCCTTCCTGAGGGGCCGCTGGGTCCCGACTCCCGTCACCGCCAACCGCCACCGCCAACCGCCGCCACTACGGCGACCGTCCCTCACAGCCGCCAGCCCGCGCCAGCGGAGAACAAAAGCCCGCGCGAACGTCGCTCGCGCTCCTCAGCCAATCACAGCCGGCTCCTGCCGGGGGTGGGGTGGGATTGGGGGGGGTAGGGGCAGCCGCACCTTTCCTTCCCGGCCGCGGGCGAGCGCCCCGTGCGCATGCGCGTCCCGCCGGCGGCGCCTCTCCTCCCCCCNCCCCCCCCCCAGACTACGTTCCCCATGACGCATTCGGGCTCGCGCCCCGCGCGCTTCCTTCCGGCGCGCCGTGCGCAGGCGCGATGAGGCGCTCCGCATTGGCGGCGGCGGCCTCGTGCGATGATGACGCTCTAGGGCAAGGAGGAGGCGACAAGGCCGGGCAGGCGGCGGCAGCGGTTGCCGCTGGACGGGGGCGGCGGCGGCAGCGGGGCCGCCGGCGCCGGGCGGTAATCCCCGGCCAGCACCGTCAGCAGCGCCGGCCGCCAGCGCCACGCCGGTGCCGGCTGCTCCCCTGCCCCTGCCCCGCCGCCTTACCCTGGCCTTCCGCCCCCGCCTCCGGGTACCCGCTGTACCCACCGTCACCCCCAGCCCGGTCCCGGTCCCGGTCCCGGTTCCGATCCCTGTCCCGGTCNGTGAGCCGGGCTTGTGGTCAGAGCGTCTGCTTGGGGGCACGGAGCGGCGCTGGGAAGTGCTCGGCCGGCGGAGGCTTTAGGCCAGTGAAGCACTCTAAGTGGGTCAAGAGCGCTGTAAGTGGGTCTTGCTTGTAGCCTTCTGCACACTTGTTGCTTGTCAGGACAGGGAAACCGGCTGCTGCTCCTGAAATCTTTTTAAAGAGGCGATAAAAATAATGACTCTCGAGCTTACACAATATGGGAACCTTGCCTTGCCCGTAGAGCGCTCTGTGTGTGTGTTTATGTGTATGTACCTCTAAACACTGGAGTTAGCAGCAGTAGGTAATGTAAATATTCGACATTAGCATAACCACAGTTTGAGTATTTCCAAGTGACAGTTTAATAAACTTTTTTAAAAGTTAAGGGTTTTTTTTTTTTCTTATGTTCCCCTCCCACCCCCCTGAGAGAATTGGGTACTCGTCTCTTGTTTGCTTAGGATGAGCAACAAAGACATTGAAACATATGGTAATCGAAGAGAAGACAAAGAAGATATGACAGCTGTTGCTCTTCCTGAGCTTTTCAAGCAGTGTTGGTTTCTTTTTCTGTCTGTCTTAGGCTTAGAACTCAGTTGATTTAGTGGCTTTAGTAGATGTGTATGTTGGCATATGTTTAAGAAATCCATTAATATTGAATTATAACTGATTTGACATACAGGCTTTTTCACTTCATGTATGTAAAATATATTGTGTGGACTTGTCACATAGTAGAAAAGCTTTTATATATTTTTCCTTATTTAAAGATACGTTTTGTTCTGAGTGCAGCATTGAAGTTCTTCAGGCAGTCGAATTGTCTTGTGTATCACAACTGTGTTGTATATTTTTCAAAATGGACTAGATTTTTTAAAGTTGGCGAGGTCGTCTGGGCAAACTCTTCTGGGCATAATCTGGTTTTCAAGAGTTGAGGTCTTAATGTGTAATTTAAACTCTTGTTTTCACTCCGTCACTGTAGTCAGTATCAGGGAGTATTAAATTCCTGGTTATGTCCTGGCTGTGATCTTCACAGATCTGGAAGTCAGTGAAGAGCTGTTTACTACGCAGTCCTCACTCTGAGTTGTATGGTAAAAATTCTAAGGTTTCAGAGGCCATTTTGTAGCATTTCGGTAGCTAGGTGCTTGCTTTCTACCGAACCTTAATGAGACTACTTCAAATTTAATGATAGCTGCTATAACAGAGGAAAATAGGTTTATGATTGACAGAACTAGAGGTTGTGTCATGGAATTAAGGGTGCAGCGCAGTCGTAAAACACAGCCTGTTTTCCTTGTTATCTTTGGATATTAAGTAATATTGTTTATACAAGAAAGGAAGCGATCATGTTTTGGGTTTGGGCTGTAGGGCTTTTCCTGTAGGGCTAGTAGCAAGTTCCAGTTAGAAGATTTTATGCTGTAGCTCTTATGCCGTAGGGATAACTTACCATGGGTAAACTTCATCTGTACTGTGACAATCTTACATGAACACTGTGTGTGTTAGTAGGCAACTTGAAACAAGTTTGTTGTTGTGTTAGAAGCCTACGATTAGTTGATAAAATATGGAAACTACTTCCTTGTCTGAGCTGACAACTGAATAAATAAATAAATAAGCCTGTGGATAAGGTTGTTGGCAGCTTCATGGTGAAAACCATGGAGAATAGTTGCTAATGTGGAAAACTGAATTGGAATTAGCGACGGAAGAGTTAAAAGATGCATCCCTACTCAGTCCAGGTTTTCAAATGATACTTTCTGAGTATAAATCGGATAAGAAAAAATAATCTGATGTGAAGGACACGAGTGTATTCTTGGCATGCTTCTTAAGCAAAACCTTTCATGGTGAAAATTCCTTCAACAGATTCTTATCTATAAGAATATCTATGTATGTTCTCAGACATAAATACAAAATGCGATGAGTATAGGAGCTTAAATTGTATCAGGTCTTCAAGAGAGGCATACACAAACAAAGGGCTCCCCCTTCCCGCCCTACCCCAGTTTTTACACCCATGGAGTTGTATCAGTGCTTTTGAACTGGTGACATTACTGCTAGTTTGTTCAAGTGACTAGTGAGCAGTGGTTTTGGCAATGTGGGCGAGATTCAGACTTGAAGCCTGACTCCTGGATACAGGATAAAAAGGCTGGAGTTTGAAAAGCCCGTGCTTGCTCTAGGCAGGAGTTTCTGTTGACTGGTCATGGAGAAAAATTAATAGGAATTGGCAGGGCATGTAATGCCAGTGATTTTAATGCTTGGATCTCTGCTGTTATCTTATGTCTTCAGTTGCATGTTCAAGGAGCTGTGTCAAGCATTCATGTACAAAAGATGCTCAATATTAGGCACTAAAAATTTTGCAAGTTTTACAGGTTTGTGGTTGTGAAACGATGTTGTCCAAGACATTGTACAAAGAAACGAGGCTGCCTGCGTCAGTGGAGATGCTGTCTGTGCATGAGGAAAATCATGATAAGGAAACTTCAGGAGGTTGTTGGATTATTACACCATCAGCAATTCAAATGCTTAAATAGAAGTAGTTCTGAAATGGAAATAGCAGTTTTGAGTATTTATGATTTGAAAGTGTCTATGTCTGAGTCATTCGGCGAATTTTCTGGCAGACGGTGTTGGTAGATTTGAAAAGACGTTACACAAGATAATGGTAGCGATTAGGAAAAAAGTATTTGGGAGAGCATTTAAGGGGAAGACTATTACTATGAAGGGTATTGTTCTCTGATAAAACTTGTTCTAAATGTCTTATCCTTTCTGTAAGATGTTGTATTTCACCTAGTTGTACTAACATGGTGACTGGCTGCCTTTGCTTTTTAAAGCAATATATTTGTCAAGACAAGTTCAATAAAGCAACTGGTTTTCAAAAACTAAGAATATGGAGACAGTCAAGGTACGAGTTCTGCTCCTTCAGAGAACAAACTTCTGAAATTTTTTTTAACTTTCACTTGTTTATTTGAATACGCTCCTGCTACCAAAACATACTGCTTTTGGAGTAGGATGCTGCAGATCAGTATGTAAACTAATAAGAAGCAGGAGGTGAGTTATTTCCTCATAGTTCCTGTTGCAGTGCTTTGAACAGAACAACCTCCTGCCTTCTGTGTGGCAATAGCTAGGAGTGAGAGATGCAGACTTTTAGGATCAGGTAACTAAAACTGAGCTGGAGTTTCACTTGCCCAGCGATTACATAAATTTTCTGGAGCGTTTGTCTCGCTGGTTTGACATAAAAATAAAATTTTCATCTTAGTCCCCATTTGAAGATGAACCTCAAAGTTTCCTTTCAGGGCACAGTGACAATCTTCTCATGTACCAAAGACTGCTTACCACATTGCGATGTGGCAGTTGGTGTGGCGATAAGCAGATAGCCTCTCTTAGGAAAGGGGATGCCGCAGCTTATACTGCTGCTGCTTGATTGGAGAAATAGCAAAGAACTTGAAGTGAGGAGGTGTTGGCAAAATTAAGGCCCTCAGAATTTTTAAGAGGAAATATTATATGATTGATACCAATTTGCCCTATGATTTAACATGATTTTCGATTTTAACTTCTTTGGAATTTTCAGAATCTTGTGGAAGTATCTCTGTCCTTCATTGTTTTTTGTTAAATGGCATCTGTTTGAGTTATGATACAGCCTGTGTAGGAAGAAAATTAATGTCTGGGTTTTGTTTGTGTTTATTTGTAGGTCAGTGGTCTCTTGAGCAGATGAAATAAGTTGTAGGGCTGATGGGTATAAAATAAAACTAGATGGCAGTTGTATTTGTTGCACGTAGCCATGATTGCTCTTGTATTCTGGAGCGACAGCTCTCTGCTGGTCTGTTAGTGGAGGAGAGGGTGGCTTTTTCTAGCCATGCAGGATTGTTTGGCCTATTGTGAACTGTACATGTGTCAGTGAATGTTTCGGGACTTCTCAGGGCTTGTGGTTAAATTGCTTGCAGAAGGGTGTCTGCTAGTGTATAGGTAGATAAAAGGTTCACAGAACATGTAATTGTCAGTGTAGAAAAAATTGCAGTGTGGTTCAGATGGATTTCAGTAGCTGTGAAAATGCAATGGAGTCTGCTGGGATGTGCCAGCTGCTGTAGCTCTCTGAACAGGACTAATTAAGCCCTTGTGAGAACAGAAAATAGTCAGGCACTATTTACAGGCAGATAGTGTTGGAACAGGCAGAGCTGTAAGCATTGGCTCTAACGTACCTTTAGACAGCAGTAAGCAAGAGCATAGACAATTTACTTGCAGAATGGGTTGGAAGTCAAGTCTGAATACTTAAAATGGGTATTGCAGTGTTGCGCCAGCAGATCTAAGTACATTGCAAACTTCTGTTGGGATCTGCTGCAGGAAAGGCTACTTCCTTTCTTCGCCCTGCCTTATTATCTTCTTTCTGGCAGTATTTTATCTAAAAATGGTTAGTATTCATGTTCCTTCACCTAAAGCTGAAACCCAAATTTATACTAGCTGGCGGTGTCATAATGTTACAATGTTGCCTGCATTTAAATAGGTCACCTAAGGGTCTGGATATCTTTGCTAATGTGAATTGCTGTTTTTCTAAATGTGGCTATGATTGTCTGCATGTATTCAAAAATAAGGTGTGGCTAGGCTGACTTACCATAAGCACACCAAAGCCATTTTTTGTGTATGTTCATGCAGTTTTCCTCCCTCTCTTCTTAACCAAATTGAATGCTATTTTCCCTAACCTGTTTGGTTCCATCTGCTTAGAGGATTGTGGAGACTGCTGTTCCTTGCTTGAAGCCCAGGTCAGTTGTGCTGCTCAGTTTAGGTCTAGAGGATGACAGTTTATATGCTACAGGTCTTGTCAGGGGATCACTGTGTTAAGCGGTTCTCCTACAGCTCTTAACTAAGGGTTTTGTTGGTAGGAGCCTTTAATGGGCTTCTCTCTGTTTTAATGACAGCATTCAGGTGAGGTTCCTGTTTTATCTCCTTACTGATAGATATGCTTATTGCTTGACTAGTATGATTTTCTCAAAATGTTGTCATAAGTGTGTTTGAGTAAATTGGATGTTATGGATATTTGAATAAACAGGCTGTTCTGGAGGGAACATGCCATGGGCCTTCTTGCTGCATGAAGCATTTTCTTCACATAAGAATGATAATAATGCTGACTTCATTAAAGGCACTTACCTGTGCTCTTTTGATTTCTTGTGCCAACTACTTGGTGAATGATACTAGGTTTTGGAACCTGTTAGTATTATAAGGACTTCAAGCCAACATATGGCTATGCATTGTTTCTGAGTCTTTGCAAAATGCAGAACTTCTGATGGAACAATTGAATTCAGATAGTAGAAGCTGCCATCTCAGAACAAATACCACCTCTGGCTTCTTAGATTTAATCTGAATGGTGAAATTCCTTTAGCTAGTGGTAAAATTCCATTAGCTAATCTTTAACTCCTGCTTGTACTAGAAATACTTTGGGAGCTGTTTTTAAAAAAGCCGTGCAATGCAAAGAGAAGTATAGCTGAGACTGGCTATACTCTCAGTCCTGAGAGTGTTGGCAAGCTCTTGCCTGCAGGGAAAGGGGTTTTAGCATTTGGAACCAGGAAGTTGATGGCTAGTGAAAATCCAGGAAGTGGATTTGAGATGAAGAGCTACTGAATGTGTATTTTGGTTTCTCTCAGCTGACAGTTTAGGTATGCTTTTGTTATGAAAAATACTGCACTGCATTTCCTAATGGGCTGCTCCTGAGATTTTGTGTTCGTTATTCACTGATGTAAGCTGAAGGATGTACTTTTTTCTGTTTTTCTTCCTAATGCTTTAATTTATGTCTTGGTCTCCTTGTCTGGTGGAATTTATGGGCCTGTATTACTTAGACAAGTGCTAGTGCTGTGGAGATAAGTGGTGGTGGAATCTGGTACTTTCTGACATTATGGGATGATACAACCAATTTACTTGTGAAGAACACTATGCTTTGCAAATTGCTTTAGTTGAAGTAATTATTTGTGTGTCTATGTATTCCCTAGGACAGCATGTAGCACTGCAAGGCTGATAACAGCAATATTGTGCTGTTCTCAATATTAATCTTTCAGGCAAATTGTTTTTTGTTTTAATGGAACATGACTGTAGAAATAAAAAAAAGAGCCTTTTCGTAATTCTTATTAAAGTAGCTATGTGACAAAGTGCCAACTATTGGCTTTCTGCCTGCTGTACCTTCAGTGGGGAACAAAATGGATTATTTTCTGAGGTGGTTGTCCTGAGAGTTGAGAAAAGCATAACAAAGTCAACAAAAGATTTACTTAGTGGTTTTCTGACCTTTATATAGCCTGAGCTAAGTGAAGGATGCCGAAGAAATGCTTGTGTCCTGATGAGCTTAATGTCCATGGCTAAGTGCAATCGCTCTTTGACTTCCTGCTCTGTGACCTTTTAATAATTGGCAACCATATGAATTCCACAGCATTACAGAAATAGTTCAATAATGGATGTGTTATAAAAATCCTTTCGAGCTTCACTAATGCAGTAAAGAAAGTTGCTAGGTAGCTTAGACTTGATTTGTAAGATACTTCTTAAGGGGCAATTTTCAAATACGTTTTTGGTACAGAAGAATACTAAATTTTCTGGCCACCTGATAATTATGAATTATTCATTTCAGTCCTATGAAGGATATAAAGGAGCAGTTTTTCATGGTGGTTTTTTTTATTGTCTTTTTAGGTCATCCTCCAGAAACACAGTGTGTAACTTGCCAAAGCCTCCTTTTTATTAGTATTTTTCATAGGTGTTCTGGCATCCTTATATCAACCAGGACTATACAGAAGGAAGATCAGTAATAAAACATTGAAACTTTCTGGGTTACAAAACCGCAGTGTTTGATTCAGGAGGATGTGACTTGTTGCTAAAATAATTGAGAAGATGTGTATTTATTTTAGCTAATGTATCTGTGAAACTCTTCTAATTTGGCCTTGATCCTATACTCTGGAGTTTAAAGGTATGGTATTTCCTGTCTTCTGTCATGAAGGTAAATTCAGAATTTCAAGTTAAGCTGGTCCTTGATAGAGAGCGAGAGAGGCTGACCAAGTTTCACAGCACTTGCATAAATGTTTCTGTCCAAAACATCTAACTAGCGCGTGATGCTGTTGAAAATGCTAGTTATGTCAACTGATTTGGAAGGACTCCAGTATACGGGTCAGTGTAGGGAAAGGGACATGATACACAAGGTTGTCCGAGACGATGCCGAAAAATCTCAAATACTCAGATAAGGTCAGGGTTGATGTCACAGCACAGCTCTGCATGACTGTGGATAACCTAGGTCCGCTTTTGAGCAGCAGTCTTAAAATGCTGTCGGAAAAGTGGTACAAGATGCTCTCAGAAGGACATCTCTCAGTTTTTCATTTTTTCCATCTAAGCCCTTTCCAGCTGACTTTTTCTGTATTAGTTAACCAGTTCAAATAGCCCCTTGTTACACATCACAGTAAAGTCATTGTGAAAAACAAAGCATGATCACAGAACCCATGACTGTTTTCCTCTGAAAACTCATGTCTTGGCTCTGTTTCAATAGTTCATTATTATGCAGGTGCCTGAGGGCTTATCTGCCTGCAAGACTCACATGAATGTTTTGTGCAGTCTAAGGTCATCCTTGAAAAGGTACAATTCCACATTCCTGTTCTTTTAGCAGTAAGTATGATGTGTCCAGTAGTTCCTGCAGTACCACCTGAAATCTTACTACCTTTTGAGAGGCTTTATTCTACGTAGTGTTAAAACTCTCTTAAAACTCGGTTCTCCCCTTTTGGAGATCCTGTTCTGAGGTAACAGCATATTTGAAGACTTTCTCATTTCAAGCCGAATGGACTCCTGAATTGGGTGGTAATCTAAGTGATGTCTTTTTAATGAATGAGCAGTTTATAAGCGTGTCATTTGTTACAACATTCAAAGTCACAGGTGACAGTGGTGGTATTTGGGGTTGACCAAAGCATAGTTGCATAATTCCTATCATAGAATGACATTTAGTCATACTAATGATGGAGTAATTGAGAATTTCTGGCACTTAAAATTAATTACTAGGCAGACATAAAAAGGAAAGGTGTAGAATGTATGCATTACTACTGCTTGCATGGGAGACTGCTTCTTCAGGGGATGTGACAGGTGATAAACCCGTATCAGCATATTGTGCTGATGGTGATCCAGTCCAGCAAACACACAGGATGTATATGCCAGAACTGCTTCTCTTCAGTAATTGTCCAGCCATCTTTATTCATCTTTGAGCTTTTGATTTGATTGTGCTGAAAATCTTGGATCATCTGGTAAGTGATCTAGAGAATTGGTTACACTAGGAGGCAAGTGGTCTATTAATGAAAACCAATTCTGCTTTTTATTGGGAATATTGAATAAATAAGCCATACAACTGAAAGGCTTTAAACTGTTGGGTGTAAGACTTCATATAGAAATATTAGCAGCACTTACTGAACATAATATAATACGTGTAATGTTTGAGCCAGCTTTTCTGTCTTGTGTACTAGTTGCAGTATGGATGAAGTAGGTTGTATAACTTATAAACCTTCCCTCCTCCGCTGGAGTGCAATGAATGTCAGTTTAAAACTGGCATGTGAGTGCTGTATGCTTTACAACTCCAGTGTCACAAGATCCTAAGATAAACTCAGCCTTCATTTAGTGAAATTTCTAGGCTCTAACAACATGCCATGAAGTGAAGCAGAGAAAATGGAAATGGATTACAGGAAAAGTCTCCTGCATTCCTTGCTGTTTTCATGCTGTAATATTTATGTCAGAGGATCTCTCCCAAGCTCTGATTTCAAACTCCTATGTGAACCAAAAGCAACACTGTATATGGCTTGACAGAAGTCCTTTCTGACTAACTGTAAGTGACCTGAGGTAGATTAACATGCGGATTAATGTATTTGGCAGTAGTAAATCAGGTTTAGCAAGTACTAAGGCAGAGGTTTGTTTGGCAGAAAGTTGGAATAAAATGTGGTACCTGGAGTTGCATTGAACATTTTATAGAGAATAATGTAACTGAGATGGTTAAAAAATTTTCTGCTTTTCTTGATTTTACGCTGATGCATCTTTATACAATTTAGTTGTAACCATGTGGAGGTTTAAGTCAAAGTTGTTATCTTGGTGAGTAAGCCTACAAAAATCAAAGGATTCTAATTTAAATGGAATGTGTACATCCACTGTAAATGTTTATTAGTTGCTGTATAGCATGCATACTCCAAGGATTTCCCCCCACACCCTCCAGTGTAAATTTATTATCTAGTTTTGAGCTGACTTGGAGAATCAGCCTTCATGTTGTTTTCACATCCTTCTTATAGAAATCTCGGACTTTAACCTTCCCAAGCTTGAATACAAAAGTCAAGAACCAGCGGCAAGTCTGAAGTGAGAGAAATTGATCTGTGCTTCCTCATAGGTAGCACAGCTATTCATCACAGAGCAGTAACAAATTAGAGATTAGGAATACTGGGTGGTTTTGGGAAATGTATTTTAGTGGTTAAGATAACTGCTGGGTGTTACTCCACAGGGAAGGAATGAGATCTGGTTGTTTCATTGTTCTAAGTTGTATTTTTCAGGACTGAGGCTTACAGAAATTTGTACATTTCTGAAATGAGGTGACAGTTAATGTGACGAGCTTGGCTTCCAAATTGGAGTTGATAGTTGAGGTGAGTGCCAGGTGCACGCATGAGAGTTTAAACCAGTCAGAGACAGCACTTGGACTAGTCATTCTTTTCCCCTTCAGGAAGGCAATTGTAGTAGTGCATTGGGTATTTGCTAGGGTTGGTTTTTTTGGTTGGTCCGCCCCCCCCCCCACCTCGATTTGTGTCGTGTTTGTTTTGGGGGGGTTCTGGTTTGGTTGCTTTTGGTTTATGTGGGTTTTTGGTTGTGTTTTTTTTTTCCTTCAACCTTTGCTCTTACTGTTCTGACTTTGGCAAGGGAAATCAATGACATCAGATTACTGTGTGACAGTTTAAACACTATTCATGGAAGAAGGTAAAAATCATAGTTGGTGGTTAACAGATTTTATCTAGTCTGTATGTAAGAATCAAAATTGGTGCACGCTGAGTGTTTAATTTCCTTGAGTCTCTGGAAAAAGGCGAGTCATTCCACCGAAACTTAGAATTCCAGAATAGCTATAACATAAACGAGGCTGGGTCAAACTGTAAATCCCTCTGGCTCAGGATCCTACTTTCATTGTAGACCTGCTGCTTAAGCTTCTGCCCCATGAGGCTCTCTGACCCCACCTCGTATGTAACCCAAGTAGGCTGAATGATATCCACCCAGACTGCCTCCAAGCTGTGCTGCAGAAACATATTTATATTCTCGTGCTCCACTTGGCTCAGTTTTCTTGCCCTTGTGTCCTACCCGTGCACAAAGTGACAAGACGTCCTGCCTGACGTGGAGAGACCAAGAAGCTTTGGGCTGGCTTGGGCTCAGCAGATTCTCTATTTCACTGGGGATAAGTTGATGGGTAGCGTGAGAGCTGTGCTGTGGGTGTGTTCCTGGTAAAGTCCACTTGATGTGTCCCCTGCTGGCAGTATGAATCCTGACACACATATGCAAAATGTGCCAGGTTGCAGCACCTCTTACTGAGGCTTTGACTGCGCTTTGTCCCTAACCTTTCTATTTATACCCTTTGAGTCTGAAGCCCAGCCAAGTTGCACGACCACCTGCTGGTCCCAGCCAAGCTGGCCGTTCAGGGGAGAAGGAACAAACCTGGCAGATGAGATTCTGGCAGCAATAGGTTTTTTCTCTTCCCTTGCACTCTTACTTAAGTTGCTAGCCAGAACATCTCAGGGTAGTGCCTGGCTTCTTGGATGCCCTTGTGGAGTTAACTGGCATTGTTAGGATGCTTGGCCTGGGGTCCCTGAGTGTTTTGACCCCTTTCTGTTTTGACCCTCATCCTTTGTTCTGTGGGGTTTTCATTTTCTGTCTCATAATAATTTAACTTTTTTTTGTTATTTATTTATTATTTATTTATTATTATTATTATTCATTAGGCCCCTTACTGTCATTCCTCAGAGAGGCCTCTTGAGGTTTTAGTTAGAATGCCCATCCACTAAGGAAGAAAATAGATTCTAAGCATTAATATACAAGCAATATATGGTAGAAATGCACTGGTATTTAGGGGCTTCTAGGGCTAGGGGTGGCTTCATGTGTTTAATGCCCTTTGATAAACTTATCCTGTTCATTTGTCCAGTTCCCTTGTGAATACTCGTCCTGTAGCAAGGAGTTCCAAGGCTTACTGATTTGCTGTGTCAAGAAGGACTTCTTTTTGTGTTTGAGGTTGCTACCTGCTAACTCTGTGACCTTACCTTGGCTGACAGGCAGTGCTTGGTATTTTCACTTTTTCTTGTTGTTGTGGGTGGTGCTGCTGTTGTTGTAGGCTGGAAGATTGGGAAACCTTGTGCTGTGTTGAAACCTTACTGCAATTTTGAGTGGTCAGCTCTAGTTTTAAATAAAACTTGCTTTTACAAAGCGAATCCTTTCTCAAATCATTTAGTAAATGTGTAAAATGTGTTGTAAAACACATGCACTATTACTGGTTAACTAGCACATGATAAAAATAGATACAAGATTTTGTATTTTATAAATGCAAGGCTTGTGTCACTTAATACTCTTGTTTCCTTAGCTACAGCTGCCTGCTTGTCTACATAGGTCAGGGCTTGCCTGGTTTTCTGGGGAAGGTCCGTGTTCCTCCAAGATTTTACTTCTGTTCTAACATACTAAATTCACAACACTGATTATTGATTTTTCGNCCCCCCACCTCGATTTGTGTCGTGTTTGTTTTGGGGGGGTTCTGGTTTGGTTGCTTTTGGTTTATGTGGGTTTTTGGTTGTGTTTTTTTTTTCCTTCAACCTTTGCTCTTACTGTTCTGACTTTGGCAAGGGAAATCAATGACATCAGATTACTGTGTGACAGTTTAAACACTATTCATGGAAGAAGGTAAAAATCATAGTTGGTGGTTAACAGATTTTATCTAGTCTGTATGTAAGAATCAAAATTGGTGCACGCTGAGTGTTTAATTTCCTTGAGTCTCTGGAAAAAGGCGAGTCATTCCACCGAAACTTAGAATTCCAGAATAGCTATAACATAAACGAGGCTGGGTCAAACTGTAAATCCCTCTGGCTCAGGATCCTACTTTCATTGTAGACCTGCTGCTTAAGCTTCTGCCCCATGAGGCTCTCTGACCCCACCTCGTATGTAACCCAAGTAGGCTGAATGATATCCACCCAGACTGCCTCCAAGCTGTGCTGCAGAAACATATTTATATTCTCGTGCTCCACTTGGCTCAGTTTTCTTGCCCTTGTGTCCTACCCGTGCACAAAGTGACAAGACGTCCTGCCTGACGTGGAGAGACCAAGAAGCTTTGGGCTGGCTTGGGCTCAGCAGATTCTCTATTTCACTGGGGATAAGTTGATGGGTAGCGTGAGAGCTGTGCTGTGGGTGTGTTCCTGGTAAAGTCCACTTGATGTGTCCCCTGCTGGCAGTATGAATCCTGACACACATATGCAAAATGTGCCAGGTTGCAGCACCTCTTACTGAGGCTTTGACTGCGCTTTGTCCCTAACCTTTCTATTTATACCCTTTGAGTCTGAAGCCCAGCCAAGTTGCACGACCACCTGCTGGTCCCAGCCAAGCTGGCCGTTCAGGGGAGAAGGAACAAACCTGGCAGATGAGATTCTGGCAGCAATAGGTTTTTTCTCTTCCCTTGCACTCTTACTTAAGTTGCTAGCCAGAACATCTCAGGGTAGTGCCTGGCTTCTTGGATGCCCTTGTGGAGTTAACTGGCATTGTTAGGATGCTTGGCCTGGGGTCCCTGAGTGTTTTGACCCCTTTCTGTTTTGACCCTCATCCTTTGTTCTGTGGGGTTTTCATTTTCTGTCTCATAATAATTTAACTTTTTTTTGTTATTTATTTATTATTTATTTATTATTATTATTATTCATTAGGCCCCTTACTGTCATTCCTCAGAGAGGCCTCTTGAGGTTTTAGTTAGAATGCCCATCCACTAAGGAAGAAAATAGATTCTAAGCATTAATATACAAGCAATATATGGTAGAAATGCACTGGTATTTAGGGGCTTCTAGGGCTAGGGGTGGCTTCATGTGTTTAATGCCCTTTGATAAACTTATCCTGTTCATTTGTCCAGTTCCCTTGTGAATACTCGTCCTGTAGCAAGGAGTTCCAAGGCTTACTGATTTGCTGTGTCAAGAAGGACTTCTTTTTGTGTTTGAGGTTGCTACCTGCTAACTCTGTGACCTTACCTTGGCTGACAGGCAGTGCTTGGTATTTTCACTTTTTCTTGTTGTTGTGGGTGGTGCTGCTGTTGTTGTAGGCTGGAAGATTGGGAAACCTTGTGCTGTGTTGAAACCTTACTGCAATTTTGAGTGGTCAGCTCTAGTTTTAAATAAAACTTGCTTTTACAAAGCGAATCCTTTCTCAAATCATTTAGTAAATGTGTAAAATGTGTTGTAAAACACATGCACTATTACTGGTTAACTAGCACATGATAAAAATAGATACAAGATTTTGTATTTTATAAATGCAAGGCTTGTGTCACTTAATACTCTTGTTTCCTTAGCTACAGCTGCCTGCTTGTCTACATAGGTCAGGGCTTGCCTGGTTTTCTGGGGAAGGTCCGTGTTCCTCCAAGATTTTACTTCTGTTCTAACATACTAAATTCACAACACTGATTATTGATTTTTCGTAGGACTTAAAAATCTGTCAGCGTCTACTTTTTTCCAAAAGCATGCATGCCACTACTGTGCTGTCAATACTGTCAGTATTGGAAGAACTTTTCATGCTTTTCATAATAGTGTACCTGGGGATTTTAGAGGTGGATAAGGCAGTGTTTATGCTCTGTTTACACCTGACCCCTGTATAGAGTTCTCGGCTAGATTTCCAAGTATGTCTTTGGCATGCAGATTAGTAGTTGAGTCCTACATGTAGCTCTCAGTCTCTACTGAGAAGCCTGGCCTGCATTTTCTCAGTGTTGATGATAGCTGTATGTTCGTGCACATCAGATTCATCTGATGTGCGTGTTGCGTCTCAGTCACAGCCACGGGCATGGTAGTTAGTCTTTGCAGCAAAATTATACTAGATAGCTTAGTTTTCTTGCAGAAAGACAACAAAGTTATATGTGAGTAAGATCTGTTATTTGCTAACTCCATTGACAATAGGCATTTTCTCAGCAGAAGGTATTTTTTTCTTTTTTCCAAAATAGTTTATCTGAATAGTTCGGCATGTATTAACACCCCTTACAGATGCAGTTGGGCTAGAGTAAGAGTACCTTCAGTGAGTATTTGAAAACTGGGACAAATAACTATTCAGTAGTTTGCTGACCCAATTCTTGCTTCTGCTCATGTTCCTCCTGTCTGGGCCCTTGTCCAGGAAATCAACCCAAATTCCTACCCTTCCTACTCTTAAGAGTGTGGAAGCTTATTAACTTGGCCATGCTTCCTTCCTGTTCTTAGGGTTTCTTAAAGAAATAAAGTGTCTTCTGTGATGTCTAGAACTTCTTTCTGCAAACAAAGTGCAGGCAGTGACTGCTTAGCTTGCTGGTTTTTGTGTTTAGATGCTGTCACAGGACTGTATGTACATGTATCAGAGGCCCTTTGGTACAAAACAACATTGACTGGGTGACCCTGGCACAAAGAGTTCCCTCTGGGGAAAGAATGTGTTCACAAGTTCAGACAGCCCATTTGGTTGCTTTTCCTGGGGCTGTTTCAGGCTTTGTTAATATATTGTAATTTTCCTATAACACTTTAAAGACTAACAACGCTCTTCAGAGTTGCAAAATAGGAGAAGACATTGTAGTGAGTCCAGAGGAGGGCCACAAAAGTGATCAGAGGGATGGAGCACCTCTCTATGAAGACAGGCTGAGAGAGTTGGGGTTGTTCAGCCTGCAGAAGAGAAGGCTCTGGGGAGACCTTATAGCAGCCTTCTAGTACCTAGAGGAGGCCTACAGGAAGGACGGGGAGGGACTTTTTACCAGGGAGTGTAGCGACAGGATGAGGGGTAACAGTTTTAAACTGAAAGAGGGTAGATTTAGATTAGATACTGGGAAGACATGTTTTACTGTGAGGGCGGTGAGGCACTGGAAAAGGTTGCCCAGGGAAGCTGTGGATGCCCCATCCCTGGAAGTGTTCAAGGCCAGGTTGGATGGGGCTTTGAGCAACCTGGTCTAGTGGGAGGTGTCCCTGCCCGTGGTGGCGGGGTTGGAACTAGATGCTCTTTAAGGTCCCTCCCAACCCAAACATTCTATGATTCTATGCTTCTATGACTCCAGCCACGTTGTTAGATTCTTGTTGATTGGCAAAGAGGAAGCACTCCTTGTGCATGTGTCTGTGTGTATATAAAAAATAATGTGTGTGTAAGTAAGGCCAAGAATTCATTGTTAGTATAATGGAAATCTTAACAGTCTCACTCAAGAATTGTTAGTGTAGATTTAATTCTTATAGAAAAATTAAGAATATTATTACAGTTGGAGTACTTGTATATGAGAAAATGTTGTGAAACACAGCTAAAATTGTAACATGCATTTTTTGGTTTCTGTCCCTTCTCCTGCAGTTACTTTCACCCTTCCATTGCTGCTCAGGGTCTTTAAGTCAGCAGCATTGGACTGGTGGAGAGGATAACGAGAGATCATCAGCCTTGGGAGTCATTTGTTGGGAGGAGGAGTATGATACTGATGTTGCCTGTTTCTTCTTCCTCTGTCTAGGATCCATTTGGGGTTTTTTGTATGTTTGCTAACATGCTTTTACACCTCTTTTCTTTCTTCATTGGTGTACAGCTCCAGGTTACGTCTGAATTTACTGTGTATGGTGCCCGTTATGTATATTGGTTACTATTTCTTTGCCACCCCTCAAGCCTGGTTTGTCCAACTCTAGGTCTGCATTGTTTTTGTTTAACTGACCATTAGTGAGTTGTTTATAGCCACGGAGTCTCCAGTGGCAGGCCTGTGTCCCGTGTCTTATCCCACACTGGTACTCCTCTGTACCACATCCTGTCTTTTTGCTTCTCAGGGCCTTTGTTGTCATACTAGGCCAGTACTTCTCCACGTCATTGTAAATACCTCTTTCTATGGAGGATAACTGGAGGTTATATCACACCAAGGTAAACAAAAGTAAAATAAATTAGCCACTGACATCTAGTCAATTAGAGAAGCTGCTGTCGCAGCCAAACTGAGTAAAAGGCAGGTCAAGAAAAGTTCAAGAAGAGCAAGCCTGAGAAGCCTCAGTCCTGGGGCTTGCAATGGTAGTACTGTATTACTGTATTACAGGGCTGCATGGTTACAATTCCACCCTCGCTTCAATGTCCGCAAATCCCTGTCTATCACTCACAGCCCCAGGCAGGGTGTTGCAAACCCTCCTGTGACTCCAGGCTCCAGAGTACAGGATCCTGGACGCATCCTCTCTTTTCTATCTTCTCTTGCCTTCTGGTGACCTGTGTAGGTCTCAGGGTAGCCAGTAGTGCTTTGTTGTGGTATATAGCCATCACTATTTAATGTAAGCTCTTGACCCTTGAATTTTATTATTACAGTACATGCTGTATTCTATCTATGATAAAAGCAACCTGAATGTCTAACTTCAACTTTTTGTTTTATGTGAAATTAGGGTTTTACTCCTGTTTTGTAATAAGGTATTTTTCTAAGTATAAACATTGTGTCTATTTCCTTTGAGGATTTTTTTGGTTAATCACCTGTTGTCACTATCTTCTGTTGTCAGCTCAACAGAATCTACTATAAATAATTTGACGTAACAAAATAATCTTTATTTTCTTTTAATGGTGCTGACAGTCATTCATCCAATGTTACAGCCAGTCCTCATTTTACTAAACAGGCAGTATAGTTCTGTTATCAAAGAGTGGATTGCAATTACGTGCTTCAAAGTACAGACAATGTATTTTTCACTGAAGGTATGTAGAAGTGAAGTTTTCTTCATTGTCACTGATCACGTACAACACTTTTTTTTTTTTAATTTTGGGCAATTCCAATGTGTGTTTGGGGGGGTTTTTCTGGTTTTGCTTGTTTGGGGTTTTTTTGAGTTGGAAAAGACAGGGATCGCTCCTACCCTCTCCCCATATGGTTATATGAATGCGTCAGTAAGTGATATCAAGTCATGCAAGACATCTAATGTGTGTATTCCCGCAATGCTTCCTGGTTACTTGAACATTAACTTGGAGCACGTGCATTGTCTTAAACTGTTTCAAACTTAAAATTTACACTAACGTAGCTGTGCTGATTGAACTCCAGGCTGCGGCTGTATTAGTAAAAACCTCTGCAGGGAACACAGTTATACTAGCAAAATTGTTAGCCAAGATGGTTAAACAAACCACAGCAAGATGACTCTTTGAGTGTCTTGTCTAGGTCCTGTAAACATATTTTGAGTTTAAGCTACATCCCTACTTAAAGGGCTTGCATGTATATGGATAATAATTTTGGTTCTTGGAATTTGACAGTAATCTCACAGGTGACTGTAGGTAGACTGCAGGTGTTTTGCCATCTCTCCTATAGGACAGTAGAAAATAGAAGATTAACTTAATATTTCTGCTTTTGAATTATGTGAGTGATGGATTGTGATATCAGTGTCTTTGGTCTTGTTTCAGAAATGGAGATGATTTCAAACAATGTTACCAGAAAAGAAATGTGTATCTGAGAGTGGCACTAAGTGGCAGAGGATACTAAAAGTTCACTTCAACTGATTTCTTAACTCTCAACATTGATTAGATATTTTAAAAAAAACAAGTTATTCTCTGGCATTCAGATATGTAACTAATAAGTAGCTTTACCTGGTCTTGTCTAGAACTTCAGCCATTTGACTAAATCTGCTTCTGACTGACATAAATTAGGTGCAGCCTAGTAACAATAGATCTATCTCTTCTGCTTGATTTTTGGTGGTTAAGAAAGTAGCAGAAAAAGAAGCTGCACCACGTTTTTTGATTTTAGACCGATACAGTGTGGTGGGTGTGGATGTTAGTTATTCCTACAATGTTCTTGTAACATTTGCTACAGAAAAGTAGCAAATTTTAGAATTGTCTGACTTGGGGCAAAACAACATTTTGTTTTTTGAAGAGGGAATATACGCTGTTTTCAACAGAAGAAATGCCATTGTAGAACATAAGTAAAGGAGTAAGTTTCTTTTGTTCTTAGTTTTTACAAATATGGGAATGCAGACATTTTGTAGACCAAACCTGTCAATCACAAAATAAAACATTGATGAGCAAGTTCACAACTTCATGAATAAAGCTTTATCAAGATGATCAGCAAAACTAGGGAGTGGATGCTTCCAAAAGCTGGGAAGAGTTTGGTGGTCAGCTTTTTGCAACCAAGCATTTGAGATCCTGACCGCTATATTAAAGTTGGTAATCTCGGTAAGGTGTCTGGTTTGCTGTGCCAGGTGTGGTCTGCAGCTGGCCAACAGGTCATAATAAAGGCTGTGGTATGTACATACGTAACAATTACAGGCTTGGGTTAACAGATAACTGTCAGTCCTTAACAGGTTAGAAAAATGCTGCCTATAAAATGCATAAAGAATTAAAATCTTGAGTGTGTGGTCCTACTCTTTCTTGCCATGTTGTCCACACTGCTTTTCTGAGAGTGCATTGAGCCAATTCAGTTTGCTAGTAAACGATCATGTCATTCTCCCTGGGTTAATGCTCTTTCAGGCTGCCACCTGGAGTGGGTTGTGACAAACATTGCTGCTGGGGGGGCAGCAATGAGAAGTGGCGCTGTTTGATGCCCACCCAGGCAAGAGTGGGGCTGCCCCCTCTTGGCACCAGCCAGCTCTTAAATCTGCACAGTGATGGCATCTGAGTAAAGAGATGTCCAGGCAAGCCAGTAAGAAGCACTGAAGGCAGCTGTCTTAAACGCTTTCCTGCTTTAAGTTTGCAAGCCTAAACCGTGTGTATTCCTCTTTGGTTTTAAAAACGAGGGTAGTGGTGGTGTTTTGTACAGTTGCTCCAGGCCTTGGAGCATTTTATTGAGTTGGAAGAGATCTTGGTTCGGTTTCTAGAGAGTTTCAAACTCAGGCTTCCTAGGACCATGTTGTACCTGCCAGGGTAGAGGAATGTTTGCTCTCTGGATTGCTGCTGTTGATCTTCTTGCCATTTACATTCTTATGCTAAGATCCTCTGGGTAGAGGGGGGGAAAAAGGAATGTAACTTTGGTTTAGTAGTCTAGCTCTGGATTTTAGTGCCTGCTCCAGAAACTTTGGGGTTTTTTGTGTTCACCCGGCAGTTCTGTGAATCAGATGTCCTTGAGGCAGTAGTTAAAAGGATGTATTCTAAATTTTTGCTTGAGAGGAAAGTAATGTCTCGTTTCAGTCTTTCACTTTTAGACAGTCTGTGATCCAAAGTGTTACTAACAAAAACCAACTGCATCTTTTTATTGTTGGCAACTGCGAAGTAAGTTGGTGTGAGCTAGTAACATGCCATAGAAATAAAATCATAAAAGGGCATAAAGATGGAATGTTTCTCACTTGGAGAAACTGAGCCATTTAATGAAAAAAATGAACCAAGAGCAAGTTTTCCAGGTCTGGGCTGTGGATCTTTGTGGAACACAATGTGAAAACAACTTGAACCTCTGTTCCTTGTCTTGTACTGCTTCTGTGGCAATTCTCTTGGTTTTGGTTTATTGAACAGTAAAACTAATTTACATCAGTCATCCAGTCTCTTAACAACTGGGCATTGTGCACTGGGGGTGGGCCAACCTCTGACATAACACTTAACCCAGTTACAAAGGTGGGGTCCAGTTTTCAGTACAAATTGGGCAAATGTTGTAACAATGTAATGGGATCCTCTGAAATGGAAGCATTCCTTAATGTAGGCAGGCTGCTGGCTTGTTCCCTTTCTTTGGACCCAAATGCATCAGAATGTGCTTGATTGTTTGCCTCTGCAGCCTGCTGTGAAATAGCTTAGGCTGAAGTGTCCAGTGACAGTTTACAAGTTACAAAGACAGCTTTTTGGCCACTGACCCTCCGCGGGAGCCTAATCTTTGTTTTGTAGATGTCTCTTTATCCAAGGAAATTACATCTAAGAGAAGAGGTGCTGGATTGCCTCCTCATTGTTAAAGATGACCTCCGAAGAATTTTTACAGTCCAATTCATACTTTTCCTTTAGGGTACAATGAGAAAACAAGGAGGTCTGTGACTTTTTTTTTTTCTTTTCCTCCCTTCCCCTGTTCATACCCACCCTTGCCTGGTTTGTTTTTGACTGGAAAATACTTGGAAAGTTGCTGTGGGTGTTTAACTCCTTAATTGTAAAAGATGGCTCAATCGTTTAAAGACTCTTAAGGAGGGGAGGAGGGAGGGGAAGGAGGATAAAAGTCCCTTATTTCAAGTTATATTCTTGAATCTGTCAGTATTACTGTTTTGTAAACTTTTTAGCTGTGGCCTTTTAACAAATCTACTTAAAATGCATGGATTTCTTATCTCTTCTGCTTTGCTCTGTGCATAATCAAAAAATCAGCCAGCCAGTGGATCCCCCATATAGTTAACGCGACCCAGCATGGGTTAGCTCGGCCACGGATGTGGGTGGCACTCAACAACGGTCTTAACTCATGTGATGCAGCACTTGCTGTCAGACTTCCTCTTTCCTTTACCCAGACTTTATGTGGCTGCCTTGCCTTGGCACTGGTGCTTGCCTTATTTCCTTGCTAAAAGGACTGGGATGCCATGTAGGCAGAAAGTCAGAGATGACCCTTGCCCCCACAAAAAAACCCCCAATCCCAATACCTTGCCAGCAACTCATTGTTGATGAACCAGTGCTGGTGCTAGGGAGTGAGGGAAACAGATGGGTGATAGGATGATTCCAGTGGCACCTGAGATAAATTTAAGCTTTTATGTGATGTTACTGAATACTGTTGGTGTTACGATACCATTTGGGAGGGACTACTTGTGACAGAACCTCCCCATTAGAAGGTAATACTGGAAATACGATGTGCCAAGAAAGCTAAGTATACCTTATTTCAGTCAAGGTAGCCAGAATCAACTATTTTGTAGGCAAAAAATACTGGAAGTACTTTGCCATTTGTACCTGTGCTAAACGTTGTGGAAATTGAGTTATGCCTGTTTTGTTACTGAAGCCTACTGAGGCCTAGTCTAAACAACTTTGGATTTGGTAAAGTTATTGTAAACATTGGTTTACTGTTCAATTCTTTGCCATTCTGCTGGTGTGGATGTAGCTAGCCAGTTCGTGCTGCTGTTGTAGCTGTGACGGTATGCGGACACAGGCAAGGCAAAGTTGGTAGGTTGAGATACTACCTCTTACAAGACTTTTCAAACACTCAAGCCCTTCTTTAAATATTATTGAATATTCTGAGAAACAACGTAGCCTGAAATTTTCATGATGAGCCTTATTCTTTTGACAACGAAGATCTGTTAGGGAGAACAAGCTGATTTAATGAAGATTCGTCTAGTATGTATGCATTGCTTGTGCTGGTTTAAGGGATGCTTTGAAGAGGATGAGCAAGGGATGAGCATACAGTGCCTGCCATTGCCCTGAACAGGAAAGTTTCTATCAGAAAGGCGCTTGACCAATGAGAGGGGAATGGAGGAGGATGCCATTTTCATTCTTCTTCCAAATACCAGCTACAGACAGAATGGAATAGCTTTGAAGGGATCATTCTTGTGCTGCTTGTAGGAGGAACATCCTGGGAAGATGTGGATGCTGGAGAGATTGCTTTGCCTGGGGGTAGTCTGACCATCCAGGACTGTGTTTTATCCTTAAAAGTGAGTTATAGATCTCTTAAATTTAACTACAAGCACTACCCTTAGCATGCTTTCTTTGCTTTGCCACCATGTTGGCATTGTGTAGCGTAGGTAGAAAAACAGTCCTTGTGCCAGGTGAATTCTGGGAGATTAGAAGGGCTATATCGCTTTATCCTGGGCAATATCCAGGAAGATCTTACAAAGCGTAGTAACGTTAACCTGTGGTGTTTAAGTTTGTGTAAATACTTCTTCCTTGGCATCTTAAGGAATGAGACAGCGTCCTAGATGTGCTCTGTAATTGTGGATGTTGACTCCTCTGACATTGCACAGTTGTGGTGAACTGCTGAAATAGTTTTGCCTTCCCATTCTGTTTTCCGAAAGATGACGAGTATCTGAGTACAGCTTGAAACTGGCACTGACTGTCCTTGCTGTGGGGTTGACTTCTTCTGGACTGGGGTGGAGTGATGACCACTTGGGTTTTGTAGGTTGTGTGATGGTAGCAGCCATCAAATTAAGCCGACTAAATTGATTAATGGAGTGCTACATTACTTGTTTATAGGCTGTGTTTAGAACTATGATAGTATTAAACTCCTAAGTCTTTTCTAAAAGCTGACTTAGCTTTTAGAAGTTTTCTATATTAAAAACAAAACGGCAAACCAAACTCTATAGATTCTTTTATCAGCTGATTTTAAATGCAGCAGGAACTCACTGCTTGATCTAGATGCTGTATTGTGCTTATCATATCTGCAATCATTAAGTATTTTTTAAATTGTACATGGCAACGTCCTCGTTAAATGGAAGTGAACTTTAATGACAGGTTTTGTTTGTTGCACGCTGCAAAAAAGCTAGGGGACTTAAATGTAAGATTTATAATCTGAGTGAAACACAAAACGATCTCTTCAAGACCTCAAGTGTTCTATAGCTTTCCATCTTCCAGTTTTTGTTTTCATGAACAACCTAGTCTTAGAGACAGAACGGGGCAACAAGTCTCTTCATTCACAATGTTTCAACCATTGTCTTCTGGCTAGATGCTACTGACCATACTTATAATTTTCTTAGGAAAAGGTTGTCCTAGTCATTCAAACCCTTCACTGGACTGTGGAGTCATAGAAACTTTGCAAGAGAAATTAAAGCAATCTGTGGCTTTCCTGTTCATAATCTCAGACTGCTTTCTTTCACTTGTGAACAAATAGTTCTGCTGCTAGCACTTCTCTGTTGGCAGCTCCTTGTTGCATTCAGGCACGCGCTTTTGGCTTTTGCAGTACATTTTTAAAAAGGACTAAAAACCAGTAGCGATGCTTTTGGACTATCTTTTCAGCTTGCTTGCCATTGCATGGTCAGTAGCAGCAAGCATATTTAGTGCTAAAAGGATCCTGCATGAAGGACAGCATGGAAACATTTTAGTTCATTGAGCAATTCCACTGTAATTCCAAGAAACAACGAGTTGTATTTATGCAGGGCTCTAAAGTTCAACTCTGGTGCTGAATGCAAATCCCGCTCGCTGGAGGTGAAATGCATCTTTTATTTTTAACCTTAGGGATTGCTTGGCAGCGAGTGCTAGTGAAGTAAATCTGCAAGGCCTGATTTAAGAAGTCTGTTGGCATTCTTGTATCCTCTTGTATTAGAAGAACCTTTTGCAAGCATCTTGGTCAAATGTGGTTAAGCCTGTTGTGTTGGTTGTTATTGTGACTCTTTGAGCGTTGCTCCCACAATGTCATAGAGGTGATATAAGGGCGTGCTCTTGGGCAATATAGCAGGCAATGCAGCACACAATAGAGATTCTATTGCTTAAAGCTGGCAGAGAGCAAAACTGGTAAAACTTGCTGCTTAAATGTCTAATGCAAATTGAACAATCTGTGAAACTAACTATGGCTGTTTCAGCTAACTACCAATTTGAAATATGTGGAAATGTTGTGTGGTAGGGATGTGTGTTTGTAACCGTTGTTTACAAACAGCTGCTCTGCTTACTTGTTGGGTTTTTCTTTTGTTTTAGCTACAGCTTCAAATTAGTGCAGTGTACTTTACTGAAATTAGTCTCTTACAAGTTGCCTTTTAAATTAAGACAGCAAATCAATTTAATTTTAAACTGTGCTCCTTGTTGCATACTCTTTTCATTCTTCCCTAGATCAGTTTTGCCAAATGGCAATGTGACGATGTCTTCATGTTTCTTGCATAAAAATAGAATTGTGAATTGGCTGCTTGAAATACGATAAAAACAGTCAAGATTTCAGTTGTTCCATGCCTTTCTGAATATTTGTTCTTGGTCTTAAAATTCACTCGCTCAACTTCTTCATTGGGCTTCCTGTGTAATGTTGTTAAACTGTGGCCTAATTCTTGTAGGGTGATAGTCTCTCATATGTTTACCAAGTAAACAGCTGTGGCCATTTGAGATGTTACTTCTCAGATGGAGGTTACTGACCCTGTAGTGGAGTTAGCAGGAAGGTGGGCATACCATCTGCTCTGCTGTCATACTGTTCAACTTACCTTCTCGGGTGATTAAAGCAGTGCGCCATACTGAACCCGGACAACCGAGGTATCATTTAGTTCTGCGAAGTCTGTTACCTGCTCATTAGCAGCTCTCTCCTCTGGGAACTGCCAGGCAGCTGAGGGGATGTAATATTACAAATAGCTGCAGCAAAATTAACTATAGCACATTGTCAGGGCTGAGAATTATGTTGCAGTGATCTCATATAAGTGAGATTAGTCCCTGAAAAGGAGTATGTTATTTATTGGCCTTTTGGAGGTGACATTTTATTAAAAGACTGCCAATATCAATCCCCCATCTTATATTTTTAATTTGCTCTCATATGTTATGACAAAGTTCAGCATCTTTTATTGGGCACTAAAATTCCAATCTAATTATGCACCCTGGCAAGTTAAAACTTGTTAGATGGGTTATCTTAATGTTATGTTAGTCACATCTAAGTACTACAGTAATAGAATGACACCAAGTGATTATAACAAAATGAGCAGATTTTCATTCAAAGTAATTCTGAAGCCTCAGCTGAGTGCTAGTTCATTCTGATGGCTTCTGGCACTCTGACTTCAAAGTGCTCTGGCTGTTGTGCCTCCCACGGCAACCAGTGTCAAACAGGTATCTCTTAACTGGCTATTGAAGTGACCACCATGCAGTGATGTACAATACTCTTGGATGTGGGCTCAGAGTAACAGGTTGTCATTAAGTAATTTTCTGCAAATTTAAGTAATCTTCAGCATCTCGAGTTAAATTTATGCTGAGTCCTTTTTGCAGTGTTGTAAGTGTAAAATATAGTTACTTTTCTGAGTAGAAAGCATGGGTTATAGTTTTCTGGGGGAATTAGCTGTGTGTAGTTGCTGTAATGGAATGAATGATGTTTAAATCTGTTGGGTCTAAATCCTTACACAAGTCAAGGTACAGACCCATTGCTAGCAGTGATAGTGAACGTGTTAATTTAAGAAAGGGAAACATAATTACTGCATGTACTACTGCCCTCCTTGCAGTCCCTGTAAAGTTAGTTGCTGCTTGAGCTCTGCTTGCTTGCCACTACCCAAGCAGCTGTACCGATGTCCTACTTTTGATAAAACCTAGTCCACATGATTTGAAATGATCTTCATACCCACAAAAAGCTGATAATTATGAGTGTCTGATTATAAGTAGTTTATTTGTAAATAGTATTAACAGCGCTGTACTTGCAACTTTGTAAAAATAATAAAAACATCGCTGTGAATTCAGTGGTTTATGGAGCTCGCTTTCTATCATCTTTCAAAGTTGTCTTTAACTTATGTTAGGATACGAAAGTATTAGTGGTCACAAGATGAGAATTCATTCTTCAGCAGTGTAGAAGTCTTACATAATTGATCCTTTGGGAGTTTGGGCACATATAAAAGCAGTTGTCAGCTCTTTGGTAGCTTTTAAGCATGCTCTTATTCCAGCTGACTCTTACACTCTTGTTTTTAACTTCAGTTTAGTTTTGCAAACTGTCTTTCAGAGTCAACACATAATCAGCCAAACCGAACCAAGAGGAAGCAGAATATTTGAGAAGGCTCCCAGCATCTCATGAATGAACTAACGGAACTCGATGATGCTGGTTCTCCAGAGCCAGGTCTACGGCTCAGAAGAGGACACATGTCTGACACTGCAACAACACAGGCAGCCTTTGAAGAGGACAGCTCTGAGCAGAGGCTTCTTTTAGTGGAACCACCTCCGTCTTCTGACCAGGAAGCTGTAAGTTATATGATTATCTGTTAGGTTTGCTAGAAAAAATGAGTTTTGATGTAAGCACTTCAGTGCTTGAGCTAAGTTCCAGAAATGTGAACGGTGAGCCTACAACCTCTTTATGCCTGCTAAATACTTGTAATACAACCAGAAAGATGCCAGAAATAGTCAGTTGAATGTATGGGTACTTGGGTGACAAGACAGGGCATAAGTGTAAGTTTACCGGCTTTATGTTTTTTGTTCCTTCCTCAAAGAAATGGCACTTGTACTGGTTTGTTCCCTGCTGAGAGGCTGCTCCTATCAGAAGATTTTTGTTCTGTAACTTCCAATTAGTGATAAGTGAAAGGAGAGGATCTATTGACACTGGCTGAATGTAATCTGAACCTTGACTAATTGCTATTATCTAAGAGATTAGGACAGAAAAATCCATTTGCAAGCAGTCTTGTTGAAAGACTGGCCGTGCTGAATTAGACCAAACGTCCATGGTGCGCAATATCCTATCTCAGATGGTAGCCAGGAACAGACTCATAAGGAAGAGTACAAGGATGAGGGCACATGTTGTGTTACTTCCCTAGGACCCTCTCCCAGCCTTTACTAATTGGTAGCTCACAGATTTCCTGAGCCAGTGGCAATGTTTTTGAATTTTTGGTGCCTGAGCCTTTGTACATTTTAGCAGCCACAACTTACTGCGGAAGGGCATCCCACAGCTTATTAAGTGTTGTATGCAGGTAATGTCTCCAAGCATTGGACAAAAGTACCTTCTGGTTAGAGAGTTTCAGAACTGCAATTAATGCTTCTCCCAGGATATATACAGATGGATATCAGCACGGTTAAGTAGAAGAGACATTCAGCTTAGGATCACTATTATTTCTCATGGCTTAATGAGTTTACTCTATCAGCTGAGCTACAGCAACTGTGTGGTTTTAGGCAGCAGCAAAAACATGCTGATGCTACTTAATGTAGCCTTCAATGCAGAAGAGTTAGGCTGTTGCTGTAACTGCATTTGCCACAGGTTCTGGGTGTGTGCATGGACCACTGTCATGGTTCAGCTGATATGAGAACCTGTATTAGGCTGTCTTAACTTCCCTAGTTTGAGCCCCTACCGAATTTAGTTTCAAGTGTCCTTGTGATGAGAAGTCCTCGCAGGTATTCATGACTAATAAGCCAACCAAGCCAATGTGCTCTAGGTTGTACATTGCTGGAACTTCTATAGGACATTCTCAGAATCATGATAACAGGAAATGCATACATTTTCATGTATGGAATGTTTCAAATTCATACAATTTCTTTGAATTGTATGAAAGGTTGTAAAGCATATGTATAAGGTGCAAAGTGTTAGCCAATAGCCAAATTTGCTAAGGTTAGGAAAAAGAGGAGTTGTACTAGCAGATATTTTGAACATATATATGTTTATCTGACAATGTGTTGGGGATCATCTGTTTTTGAAGGCTCTTTTCATTCTTGTCTCTGACTGGCCTAGTTGAATAATGTGAGTTACCTGTTGCCTGAGGATGGAATAGCCCAGAGTAAAAGGCCACAATCAGTTATAGCCTATAATTTTTTCTGTACATTTGCTTAACTAAATAGAAATTATTTGGATGAGTAAAAGAGTTTAATTTTAGAATTTTGGAAATAAAATAGTTCAAGTACTCTCATCCTGTCTTGGGCTTTTTCAGGCATTCTTAGCATGTGTTGGTCCTTTTTTTTTTTTTTGGTTGCTTTCATCCTTATGACAGAGGTATGTGTTTTGGCTCACTACAAATATTTTACTTGTATTTGATGTCTTCCCTCTTTCCCAGTCTCTTAAAATGCTGCCACAGAAATTTCTTTTTGCTGTTTGAGCCTTGCTGTTCCATCTTGAACTTCATCACTTTCTGTGCCGTATATGGCCTCCTGCTTTTTTGACTTTTTTTTCAGCCTAAACTTTTATTCCCGTCCTCTGTGATTTCTTGTTTTTAATACTGCGATATCTTTACATTTTTTCATCTTAAAGAGGTTGAATACTTGATGCTTCAGAGCATGCCGAAACACTCTGCTGTCAAAAGTACCAGTATTAGCTTGCCAAATGGCCTTTATTGTGTGACATAGTGCAGTGTTCTGAATAATCTGGAAAAAACATTATGCTATATATCTTACTCTGTTTTGTATAAGCCTCAGCATGACTGTTACTGAAATGCCATCTAGGGTATACTTTTTTGCTCTTCTGTACATTCTGGCTATGGGCATCTGCCTCAGTAGAGATGACTTACTAGTTCAAACGCATGACTTTCCTCTGCTTTTGAAGGGGCTCTTGTTTAGATAATAGTAATATAAGGTTATTGTTCTTCTGTAGATGGCAATAGAACTCAGGAACAAGCTAAACATAGCCTTATAAAAAGACTCATGTGATGCCCACTACATTAGTATTCTAATGGCTAAATGCAACCACATTGAAGCGGAGGGTAACAATCAAGGAATTCCTATGTCGGAAAAGGAAAGTGGATGAGAACTATATAGTGTCTTGATGGTAGAACAACCATCGTCATTTAATATACTTTTAAATGCTTCTACTTATGACAAGGTAATCGTATTGATTTTGTTGAATATCATAGTATAGATGTATTCTAATAGACATGGTGCTTCCCCAAAATTTACTGGGCCTAAGATATGAGATATTACTGTAAAAAATGTGTGTCTTTTTATCCTGTGATAATATTGCGGTTTACCCTCCCTGTTGCCTCCTATTACCCTATTTACATCATTGCAGCTCCTGTATTTGTGTAAAATCTGCCCCAAACTCCTATACAAGATTCCCTTCCCTCTGCCTACTTGTACGTCTACTTTCTGCCCTACTTGTAGGAGGAACTCTTAAAGAGGTAGCAGTTGCATTTGATGAATTATTTTAATAGCCTTTTCTAAGGAGGTGTGTGGAAGCCATGCCATTGTATTGTTCAGCATCATTTTCCATCTCCCCCACAGCTTTGCATTGTATACTGTCTTAATTTTGATGGGCCAAAATACTGATCCTGTTTAGAAATAAAGTTTCTAGTTCATGGAAAAAAAGTGGAGGTGGTATTAAGAAATCAAACTGAGTCCTACGAGTTTTTTCTGAGGCCTTTGTCCCTGGCACCAGTAAATTACCAGGGTGGTTGCATAGCTGTGAACTTAACTACATTAAAGATCCTACTTTCTGTAGATTGTGGCATTCACTGAATACATGGAGGAAAGATGTACTAGCCGTAGTGAGCATGCTTATCCAAAATAATAATAAAACCACCACATCCTTCTGCTAGTGCTGTTCATCTATCAGTTTGATAATGATGCTTATACGATATGGATCACATGAAATCAATATCCTTTTCCACCTGAACCTCTTAGTCTGTATATTATCCTATAACTCTTTTCTTTCCTAGAATGCATATATGTTCATGGATTATGCCCTCTTCCAAGTATCTGTTCCAAAGAATAAATACACATCTTGTTACCTTGTTTAAATATGCAATTAGTGTAGTGGCAGATGAGTGGTGTACCTTCTGTGACTGAGAAATAGTGACCATTTATCTGAATATTAAGGGTTCAGTGTTGAGAAAAGGATCAGACAAGCTCCATAAGTCTTCTCTTTCTTTCAGCAATTCTAACTTTTTTACTTTCTCTAGTTTACATGTGCTGTGTATGTGCTGATAAGACATTTTTCAGCAGGTGCTTCCCTCCTGTAGCATGCTGGATTATCTAGACTTTGGGACATAATCTTTTCTCCTCTCTCAGTGTTTCTTAACTGCCTTTGTACTTCCAGCAGTGATAGTTCCTAAAGAAATCTCTCTTACTGTGGCTTTGTTAAGCTGACAGGATCAAATGCTTGTGACTTCTTATAACCTGATGAATGGGCTCTTTATGCAGCCCTAAAAACCTGTGCTTGACTCTTTCCTTTTATACTTTAACCTGTCAGTGACAGGAGGCAAATAAAAGAACCCTTTTCTTTGCCTTTTTTCCAGTCACCAGGCGTTAGTGTTCCTGAATGATGATTCCTTTCATGCAGTTGAGCTGTGTCCTGCAGTTGTCCCTGTGGCACTGAAATGCTCCCATGAAATGGAGACCTGTTGCTCTGGAGTGTTTGATAACATAGAGTAAGGGTTTGGAAGCAGTGTAGCTCCCAAGTCCAAGAATGGACAGAAGAAATTTGGGCAAATACTCATCTGGATTGTTTCTCAGGGAGCATGGGTTTTGACTTCAAGTGCAACTTACTTGAGCTCTGACAAATTTCATGATACCCTCATGTAGCAACACCAGTCTTTCTAAAGCATAAATAGCAAAGTGACTTGAAAGAGGGAGACAGAAAGATGTAACAGACTTCCAGGTACAAAAGAAAAGTTTTAGAATAATTGGAAGGTGAGCAAATAACTTGAGGCTTTTAACTTGAAGTGTAGAACTTACTCAAAGCCTTTTCTGTTACACAACTGTGTACATATTATCTACCAAAACAGACTACAAAAATAGCTTACATATTGACAGAAGAGTGCATGTAAACTCATGGAATTCTCAACGTGTTTTTATGGTGCATGCTATGTGAGTGAAAAAGATTTAGGTGAAGTCTTGAAGGTGAAAGGTAGACACTTGAGAAGTCTTTCTGGAGCCAATATTTGTAAATTCTGATTGCCTTAAATTTTTTTTTGTAGATTTATTTGTGAGCTTCCTGCTCGATTTGAAGCCATTTAGCTTTATTTTTAATCTAGCATTTTGCTATTGGTACTTGCAGTTATGATTAAAAACTTGGCATCTGCTTCTGTTTTGCCTTTTACCTGTTTTGCATTACAGGTTTTGTTGGTAGAGGGTGTCTTCTGAATGTGTATGGGAGAGACCTGGCATAACAGAATTTGAGGTTCCATCAAAACATGTTTGCTTTTGTTTTAAAGCAAAATTTGTTGTTCTGTAGACTTCTTTATTACCTCTTCTTTTCCTCCGTTTTTGCAGCTCTTGGTAAAGAATGTTATTTCTTTGAAATCATGTGAATTGGCTTTTTATTTTGGATCAAAAGATCTTAACATCTGAATTTCTCCTTCACTTGGTGTTCTAAGCACTGGAAGTACTGCATATTTTGCTCAGATTGCTAGTCACTGAAGTAAGTGCTTGAATCTAGTGTTTTTCCCTACGAATATATCTCTAATTTTTTTTTGGACAGCAAAGCATTTTAGGATACACAGAGCAAAATATCTCCAGGTATTCCCACTTAAATGGTATGAAGACGTGATACATCTATGGAGATCATTTCCAGGCTCCGCAGGCTTGAATTGGTCAGATGCTAATGCGTCCTTCACTGACAGTTGAGGTGCCTGGCTTATTAAAAGGCTTTTAGAGCTTGAATATCTGCAGGAAAGACAGAAACTGGTGACCTAGTCAACCATGAGTAGACAGTATTCTACCCAGAAGACTGGTAACATGGGAAATGGCCACGTCTTTCTGTCTGCCCAGCCTCCCAGAAAACTGTCATGTGAATTAACAAGAAAGTTATCATAGGTTATGGCTTGTTGACTTGCAGTTGGGTTCGCCTGTCTCCTATTAGTCGGGACAGTTGTTGCTCTTTGAGACGGGAAGTGTTGTTGCTCCGCTGAGTTTGCTGCCTGCCAGCCTGCTGGTTTTGTAACCATTGCTTGCTGTGGTGTGTGTTCAAACTGGGAGAGGGAGGGAGTAGTTTTGTTTATAAGTCACTGGCATGACTGTTTTCCTGGACAAGGGTTAGATTCCACAGTTTTTGCCTTTGTTCTCTCGGAGACTCTATCTGCCTGACTTGGGCAGCAACGGGGGACCTGATGGCCTTTCACAGTGATGTAAGGGAAAATAGCATTGTATTGGTGGGTTAACTTGCATTTTCCTCTGACTGTTACAGATTGATTGACTCTACTCTTCTGTTAAGTTCAGCAGTACAATTTCAGTCTCTTTGTTTATTTTTTTAGCAGAGCTTTTTTTTCCATAAGCTCAGCATGCTTGTTTTCTTTTTCTGCTGTCAGGATTAACAATGACAGAGGAACAGAAAATGGCACATGAGAATCTTCTGTACTAGCAGCAATATCTACAGGCTTTTCCCCAGAGCGTACTGATTAGCACGTGTGGGCATTGAGGTCTTTGGCCCTTGTCAAATACTGGGCATTGACAGCAAATCGGTAGTTGCTACTGCTTAGAGATCCAGCAAACCCATTTCATCTGAAGATATTTAACGAGGGAGCTGGTTCTAATAAGGGTGTATTAACAAGGTTGCTGAAGCCAAAATGTGACTTTGTCCTCGGACTATCTGCTAAACGAGTGTTAAATGTTAGTGCTTGTACTTAATGAGTGCCAGCAAGCAGTCACCCGTGACCAGTTGTGTAAAACTGTTTCCAAGTGCTATATTAAATGGAGTGTAGCTTTTATAAGAAGGTGACCTACAAAGGAAAAATACTAAACTGCAGGAACCTTCAAGTACTTAATATTTTGACCAATAGGCTGAAAGGGTCTTTGGCACGGTGCTAATGAAAGACTTTTTTTGGTCCCATGACAGCAAAAACAGCTTTGCACACCCTGCTTAGAGGGTGATCGTAGTTAGCCTTTTGGAAACTGCGGTGTGTCTCTGTTTACAAACCTGCCAGATTAAGAGAGAATGTAAACTCTGAATGACAAAGATGTTATTTTAAAATAACTTGGTATGTGCAAAAGTTAGAGGAAGTGGGGGAAAGTTTTAAGGCGCTGTGCTTTTCCAGTTAATTACTTACAGTCCAAAGAACATAAGCTGTCGAAATTCTGAAAAATGTGCAACAGGCTTTTAGGAGAAATGGCATGGCACTGCACCACCTATTGCTGCTTTCCCCTTACGAAAGACAGGTTGATAAAAGGTCATTTGACAGAATGGGCACAGAGGGGTTGCTGAAAAAAGCAATCTGTCTAGCTGAAAAGGATGTTGCAGGACTATGATTAGAAAAATAGCATTTTTATATTATAGCTTTGAACCTATCTTGGCCGTTATGCTGAATGCTCTCGAGTTACTGAATCTGGCATGCTGCCCCAAGAAACATTAAATGACTTGAATGTCATGTTAAACGCTATTAATCATTCATCTGATGAGATCAAGATAAACAAGAGCGAAAACTCCAAGTCATGTCTAGACTTTGTGACTTCAGTTTAATACGAGGGATAACACTGATATTGTAAATGCAGCAACATATGTTTTCTAACTTTATGAAGTGAATTGTATATAAGTACCGAGTCACATAATATCCCTCAACGTAGTGTTCATCAAGACATTTGCTGTTTCTGAACTATCTTGCCTGTGTTACAATGATGTGTTCGTACCGAGGCAGAGTTCTGTCACGACACAGATCGAGAAGAGAGTAGGGGAGCATCTGTCAGCAGCCGAGGGAAGCAACAAGAACATTCGAACAGATTCAGACTGTGTCACACTTTGGAAAGTCCTGTGATGGTAGCTTTAGGGCATCGGTGACATCTTGATGGTGAATTAGCATCACAAACAGTTGAGCTTTGAGACATGGGAGTTCATTAACTCTGGAGCTTAATACTACATAGGTGTGTGCACGGTCAGTTAGGCCCTCAAGTAATTGAGTGAAGATTCTGTCCTAAGAGGACCCCTAACACAGAGGAGTTCTGCCCTTTCTGGGGTTTAGGAGACTTGTATTACAGTTATTGGTGTTACTGGTTAACACACACCTGGCTCTGCATCAAACACCACATGTGCAATCAATGAAAATGTTCAAATTTCCTGAAGGCAGCTGGAAGTTTTGATAATACAGCAACCTATTGAAGTGATCATTAGTTTAACCTTCCTTAATCCATGTGTAACTAGGTTCTTGGTCTGCTTTCTAACTGATGAGCACTACAAAAAGGGGGACTGTTAATCTATGTGAGAAGGATAAGCTGTTGTAGTAGACAAGAGAAGCATATTGCATTTACTAGAGCAGGTTTTACTGCAGTTTTGTCTTTAATAGGGTCTTAAACTATGTGATCTGACTTTTTTGGACTTTATTCAGGCAACAAATTCTTGTACTAAATGTAAACTTTTCATTAAAAAAACCCTCTTGTGCCATTGCTATAGATCAGTAAGATTTTAATGTTAAAATAAGCTTACTTAGTGATGGGCACTGTGCAGTTGCGCTCTTAGGTTTCTTGCTCTGGTCCTTTCAGTTTTGGGTTTGGCATTAAACCTTTTCTATCCCTACCAAAGCACACTTGGAAATTCTTGTTTAGAAGATGATCTGTCCCTGGAAGCGTGTTGCCTGGGACTCTGTACAAAGTGGTATAACCGAGCCTGGTTTCTACCTCTTTCTCTTACCTTCCTGTCTCTTGCTGTTATCACAAAAGAATCTGGAAGACTTCCCAAAATAAAGTGAATATGGATAAACCACTAAAACTATTTTCTTCTGGCTTTTGTCACTTGTCCTTCAGATTTAGTTTATTCTCTGGTACCATTATTCAACTCAGGATGCATTTATACTTCTGTTGTATAATTTCTGTCTCATTAGGTATCTGTACTGTGTTTGTTGGTAGCTTTTACACTATGAATTTGCAAAGAGGGTAGGATTGTTTGCCATTTCCGTAGAATTAAGTGTCCAGACCTTCTAGAATCTAAGTACGCAGAAGCCATGATTTCTGATTTATATGAAAGGCTGAATCTACACATTGTTGCATATGTGCAGCAAAAGAATGACTGCTGATGATTGCAACTAGTTTGCTTGTCAATGAGGGGTATTATTTCAAGATACTCTAAAATGCTGTAAAGACTTCACAGAATTCTTTAGTCAAAATTTGAGACTACTCTTAAAAGAAGTTGAGTAAATTAGATGGCATAAAAAAAATATGAAATATTAGCAGAGTGAAAATCCTTTTGGCCAGTGATCTACAAAGTACAAAGGTAAAAATTATTCTGGAAGCACTGGGTTCAGGATATATTATGCTGCATTAAAAGTTGGCGTGTTGAGTTTTGTTCTGGACTCACATTTCTTGCATGGTCTTAGGCAAGAGGGATTATTTACCCAATGTGTTCCCCATTTTAAAATGTGATTCTGTGGGCAGAACTTAGAAATAGTTGAAAACAGGTTCTAAAGTATATGCTTCCTTCTGTTGTTAAGTTCTAGAAGTATTCTTGAATTTCCAGTACCATCAGCCAAAGAAGAAGAGTATGTGGGTATCCTAAGATACGAAGGAACTTTTTGCAGTGGGAATTTTACAATGATCTGCCTTCTGAACAGAAAAAACAGTCATTGTCTGAAGCACTGAAGGTCAATAGACACCTTCAGATTTATAAATGAAAACTGGCATTGGTGTTGCACTCCAAGTATAGATTTCCAGCTTCCAAGAAGCACAGTTTACCGTTCTTTCTAACAGGACGTTACGGGAAGAAGTTGAGAGCGGACGGATGTTCCAGAACAGACCTCATTTTGCTGCTTAGCCAGAAAAGGACTAAGAAGCTGAGCTTTAGGTTTTTTTTTTTCCTTGAATGCTAATTTTGCAGTTTAAGGGCAGGAAGGAGATAGTAAAATCAATTCCATTTTCTGGCAATAATCTGGACTGTATATATGATACAAATTCTTTTTATCACTGAAAGAAGCTCAGTAATGATTTGTTTGTAGGCACATTGCCAAAATGCAAATAGTTTGGACTGGTTCATAAATAGCTGTGCTCTCTGAGCTTTACAGTCTGTACAAATTTAAACCTTCCCATCATTCTAGAAATGGGAGTATGTAGAGAGGGGGAAATGAACATTTTTTTGGCTTTGAGTCACTGGGCAGACTGCAATGAATACAGGCTTTGATTCGATAAGGGACCTTTTTTCCTTCAGTCCACCAAGTTTTGTAAATTGAGGATTACTAACTTGTTCACTCCATTCCAACTGGTCATTGTGTGGTGCTGGGGGAGGGAATTCTAGGGTAGCTAAAAGACATAGCAGTGCTTCTTGTATCAAGTACACTGGCATTTAAACACCATCCTTGCTTTTTTGTAAGGTGTGCTCCTGGAAACTGAAGATTTCTTGGATTTGTAAGATTGTGCAGACTATCATGAGGATCTTATACAGATCCCGGTGGCAGGGAATTTGGACTAGATGATCTTTATAGGTCCCTTCTAACCCAAATCATTCTATGTTTCTATAACCTTGAGTTAATCATTTGTAATACAGAAAACTGAGAATCCTAACCAGACAGATCCATTAGTAGAAAAAGACAGTAAAATTGACAGTGTGGGAAATAATGTCAGTGAATGTCATTGAGTCAGAATGAAACCAAATTTATTTTTTATTAATACGCTTTCAGGTCCAACAGGACATGTGCCTATTTTAGAAGGATATTAAACCCATTTTATCTCCATGTTGCCTCATGTCGTTCTCAGTAGAATTAATGGGGTAACCTAGGCAGTGAGAGTGTATTTAATACTGTCTTGTACTGCTCTGGGATCTGCCTAGAGTTGATCAATATTTATATCAGTCATCTGCTATAAAACGTAAAGTCATTGCCCAGACTTGCTCAGAGGGGGTGTTGACTGGAATGATAAATGAAGGTGAGTAGGCAGTACAAGGGACATAGATTATGGACAAAGATTAATTTAGTCAATTAAGTTGTCCTAGTATGGACAAATGTGAGATTGTACAGAGTATACAAGGGATGTGTACTATGTATTACATAGCAGAAATCTGCATTCTAGACAAGCAAAATTGGGTCAAGAACTCAATGGAGTGGACCTCTTCAAAAGATTGAAGCTTCAGTGGCTACTGCAAGCCTCAGGTACAAAAGCCACTTATTAGCATGTCACTTCTCTCTCAAAAATATTGAAGAATCTAGGTAGCTCACTGTAGGTTGAAAGAAGTCTCCTTTTATTAAAAAATGAAAGTTTTAAGGAGCTTATTCAGTTAACTTGTTGATGGAAATAGTTAATACAGCCTTACTCTAAGGAGGGAGCTGTAATGTGGGAAAAAATGCACAGCTAGATCTGATCTCTGACTTGAAGTTCAGAACAGTAACCTGAACATTACTGATAATAATTCACAGGTAAAGTATGTGAGGTTATATGCTAGATTCTCTGTCACTTTGGGTGGCTTTATTGATAAGTAATCTTTATTTTTAAAGTTGTTAACCTTGGTATGGGAATATGAGAGAGAAAAATTGTTGTGGCTTGTAATATGGAGGAGGCCAGTCTCCATACATATTGTGGAGCTTTCTTGGCTTGGTCAGGAGTTGTGTGGCAGCTTTCTGCATCAAGCCTGAAGGGTACAAAAGGCTCATTCTCTATTTTCTAGCATTTTCAAGCTTGTTTACCTTGGAAGCTGAAGTGTTGAATGGAGTCTCTGATGGGCCATGAGCATTGTAGTAAGCAAACAGGAATGTAGAACGTTTGTGGCCCCCCTGCTTTCTTCCTAAATGGGAAACTAGAGTGTATCATAATATGTAGATGATGTGATAAGTCAGCATAGGGTAGAAAAGTACCAAACCTCATTCCTATAAAGTTACTAGAGATGTGTACCAGCTGAATATCCAGGCTCCGTGGGGTTTTTTTGGTTTTGTTTTCATAATTCTCTTGGTACACCTCAGGGATATGGATGTTTCTCTTTATTTGAAATTTGCTTGAAACTCTGTCTGTTACTGCTTTTCTTTTGATAAGTTGCCTTTGTCTAACTGGCAAAAGTTTCTTACTAGTTTCTGAAATAACTTGAAAGTCAAACAAATAAGTGAATGTCCATTACTGAATTTTGATCTGAACAGAAGTGTCAGTTAAACAGAATAGATCTTCAGATTTGAACTAAAAATTGAGTTAAAGCATTTATAACAAGGTAAATGGATTCCTCTCCTTGGCTTGCCTTTTATTATTCTAAAATGCCAGGTATGTTATAGAGGCATTAAGACAGGTATAGTGACATTGAAACATAAAATAGGAAGCTATCTTTCCCTTGAGGAGGGTAGGGCAAGCCTCAGATTCTATATCTGGGCTTTAATGAAGCGTAACTTACAGAAGAACACTACTTTCTTCCAAACCTGGTGAAAACATGTGTAAAATGGATTAAACATGTGAGTTGATATCAGATACCTAAGAACATGAACAATATTTTTGCTGGTTCTTTTGAATTCCTTCCTCAGTGCCATACAAGGAAAGAAGACGTTTTTATTTGCCAAGTCTTCAAATCAGTTTTGTATGGAAAACAATGTCACCTTCCCTTGTTCATCTTTCTACAAAGCATTTAGTCTGTTTTCGTTTTTTCCTCCTCCACAGTGTTCTGAGGATTATAAACACAATGATGAGTCACCTCAAGAAGATGAAGGGTTTATGGGTATGTCACCTCTTCTACAAGCCCACCATGCTATGGAGAGAATGGAAGAATTTGTGTGTAAGGTAAGGGCATGTGGAAACTGTTGTAGTAGTGTCCTTTTTTACGAAGCTCCAGTAGGCAACAGACTATACCTGCACCAACTACACTACTAATATGAGGGAGAGCATCCATCCCTGAATGGGTATCTGTTGTTGCAACCAGTAACACTACATCTTCTCAGGAACTTAGTCTGTCATAAATGAATAAATTGTAAAGCATGGAACAAAAGGGGTTACAAGTGAGACTCTAAAGCTGATCGTGCAACTGAGGGGTGTGTCTTGAGAAATACCTGTGAGTGCAAAGCAGAAGAAAAGCCCGCTGGTTCAAGGGAATTTCATTTACGAGGTCATTTTTTTTTCCAGGTTTCTTCAGAGTTGCAAACAATTTGCTTTTCCGGCATCATTTGTATCCATTGTAGAATAAGCTTGGTCCCTTACTTGAAAAGAAACCAAGGTTGTATTAAAACTGTATCTAGGTAAATCCATGGTTGACTTCGTATTTTCTGACCTCGGCTCAATTTTTGCTAATTTTTAGAGCCATAGGGCTCTGGCCCTCCTTTCTTGGTGAAAGGAATGCTGCTCCTTTATACACTTCTTCCTGCTGGTCTTAGGAAGTATCCTTTGATGTTTTTGCAGAGGGACCCTAGTTACTTGGTCTTTTGTGTGTGGGTATGTTTTTTGTTTGTGTGGGTTTTTTTTTTTAAATATGCATCTCTTCCCTTTTTTAGACGGTCTTTAGGGTGGATTGTGTAAATGAATTCTTTGCTGTTTTTCCTACCTCAGTTCAAATTTTTGGTTCATGAAGTAAGCCGGTTATTTTCTTGTTTAATATACTTAAGATCCCTTAATATATTAAGATGGGTTGGCCATTCTGATTAATTTTACTTCCACAAAGCAGTGTGGAGAATTGATTTTAAAAACTCTGAGCTCTTGTTCTTGAAACTGAAATAAGAATGTAGCTTTTTAAACTTAGTGTTTCAGGATTCTTCAGGCTCGCTCCTGTATTACTAGCCAGACGACAAATCCAAGGAACGCTGCAGAAACAACCCCGGTACATAAAGCAATTCCCTGTTACCCTTCTGCTTGGCAGTGCTGCTTCTGACACCAAACCGAAGACTACATGTACCTCATGTTACTGAAGCACTGCTTAAGAACACCTGTGCACACTTTTTTTCATTTGGAACCAGCTGCAAGAATAGATGTGTGCACATACCCTCTCTCTCCCTTCAAAGAAGAAATCTGATGGAATTGAGAGTCATGGATCCGTTGTCTTAACTGATCTGTCACCGTTTGTTTTGGGAATGTGGAAGCAGGTTTCTTTCCAACGTGGACAAGGGATTGGACACTTCTTGGTGGTCTCTTGCCGCTTCATGCTTTCTGGCCCTTATTAGTGCTAATGGGTAGCTTTTCTGCTGAACTGCCACAAATAGTAGCAGATAAATAGATTGGCTTGTGGTTGGAAGGAACAGGCTTTTACTTACTTATTTCTTGGAGAGAACTAGGTGTAGGCTTCTTCAGTTAAATGGAAAGGATAACCTGTGAAAATAACAGAACACGGAAATGAGTTAAATGCTTTCCCTGCATTAGCAGTGAAAAACCCCAATAGCTTTCCTGTTCAATGAAATGCTGAAGTATTTCTTTCTCTGGTGGTGCAGCTCAACTTGATAATGATACCCTTTTAAATAGGGAACAGTGACTTAAACGTTTTATTTCAAGTGTAAAGCCTTTTTCCTGGAGATGTCCCATCAACCCTTTTCTGTTTACTGTACTCATAGATTAACACTCTTACTCATACAGGTTTTCTGACTTCTGCCATACATCAGTGGAAATCAATTTCGTGCATTTAACTAAAATTGTCTAACTTTTAGGTATGGGAGGGCCGATGGAGAGTCATTCCCCATGATGTTCTGCCTGACTGGCTAAAGGACAATGACTACCTGTTGCACGGACACAGACCACCCATGCCTTCCTTCCGGGCTTGTTTCAAGAGTATCTTCAGAATACATACAGAGACTGGTAACATCTGGACGCATCTTCTAGGTATTTTCAACTTGCTCTAATGCTAATTGGCTTCATTGCTTGCTTTCTTTGAGAGCAAAACAGAAAGGGGTGTGGGGTGGTCAGCATTACTTCCATTAGCGACCTGTTAAATTAACAGCTTGGTACCCCTTTCCTAGTTTGATCCCATCAGGACTAGATGGGACTTCCTTAAGTATGGCATCCAATACAAATGAATGAATTGAAAATTTCCTGATTGTTAATAAATTACTAGCTGATATTCTTTTTTCCCAAGTGTGTAGGCGTTAATTGAGATCATATTTCTTGCCACAGGAACGCACTTAAGTTGCAGCTTGTATGAGTGGTTTTCAACCTGCAAGGAGCCGTGAAGGGAAAGGTTCTCTTTGAACTATGCCCTTAGATTTTTTTATGCTTTGCAGCTGATTTTTTAATTGTTGTAGAATGTCCAACAAGTTGTCAGGCATCTTGCAAAACAAGTAAAAATACAGAGTCTGTGCAAGTCTGTACTGCATCAGTCCAAGACTGAAACGTGGTTGAAATGAATAACTGAAGTAGGGCAATACGTTATTCTGTATGTTTGCTGCTGGGTGTCATGCAGCTCCTATTTTTATTGCTCCTGTACATTAAAGTCCTGCTTTTAGAAAGAAAAGCTTTCAGTATGCATGAACTTGACACCTTTCTGCCTTACTGTTTTTCAGGATGTGTGTTCTTCCTTTGTCTCGGAATCTTCTACATGTTCCGGCCAAACATGTCCTTTGTAGCACCTGTGCAGGAGAAAGTGGTTGTTGGATTGTTCTTCTTGGGAGCCATACTCTGCCTGTCCTTCTCATGGCTCTTCCACACAGTTTATTGCCACTCAGAAGGTGTTTCCCGGCTCTTCTCCAAGTAAGTGCCAAGAGGACAGGGTAGGCCAAATAGAAAACAGGTGGGAAAACACGGCTGGGATTTATGCCTGGAAGCCCCAGTGTAGAAGTTGTTCATTTCATGACTGCAGGTACTTTGGAACAGAGTTGAGCAGAGATTCAATGCAGCTTCTTGTAATTAGTGTTTATTTCAGCACGAGTTTTTGTGCTGTCGATTTAGTCTTAAAACCCCTTCATTTTCTGCTGTTTGGCAGGTGTGTGCATGCATCTTACTGCTATAAGTAATATACCTAGAGCTTAGTTGCAGGCTTTTGAATTTTTAATGCTAGCATCGCTTCTTTTCATTTAAACTATTCTGAGTAACTGAATCTTAAGCTTATGTAAGACAGCTCCACAACGTGTATCAGCATATCCTGGTCTTTTGGTTTTACTACGTGTTCTTTTTTGGCTGGCTGCTAAGTCTCTCGTATTAAGATTACTCAACCTAGGTTTGTGTAATCTGCAAGACCACCTCTAGAGTAACCCAGCAATTAAAATCCCTTACTGAAAAATGACCTCCATCATCTTTTTGTAGGAGCTTTTTGTCAGGGTGTGGTAAAAAGCAATGACTGTAGGAATTCCTTTTCTTCACTGGTGTATAGAAAACCAGCGTGGTTGAAAGGTTGTGACATTATTCCCCAGTGGTGACTGGAGCGGATGCCTAACTCACTCATGCCTTGTCTGTTAGTAAAGTGTTTGTGTTGGATGTACTCTCACAACATGCTGTGTGCCCTTTTTTGTGTTCAGAGGACTCTTGTGCTGCTTTTTTCCTCATCTGAAACTTTAATCTGAGTTTCTTCTAAAAGCTTTGGTCTAAAGGCTGCTGTATGTATTGCTGATGACTGTCCAAAATGGCCTTACTAGCTGGCTATCAAGGTTATTCGTTACTGTAGGAGGGGCATTGGTGGAAGAGTTGCCATCAGGAAGTAAGTTGCAATGGTGAGAATAACTTCATTCCGCAGTGAGAAGTAGACAGTTGGTCTGCTTAAGAAGAGAGTGTTGATATGAGGACTTCCAGAGGTTCACCTTTCTTAACAAACTGATTTTTGTTTCCTTCTAGGCTGGATTATTCTGGCATTGCACTTCTCATAATGGGCAGCTTTGTACCGTGGCTGTACTACTCCTTCTATTGCAACCCTCAACCTTGCTTCATCTACTTGATTGTGATTTGTGTCCTGGGCATCGCAGCCATAATTGTCTCACAATGGGACATGTTTGCAACCCCTGAATACCGGGGTGTAAGGGCAGGTAAGACCTGAAATTAATTGTTTTGCTTCTTGACTGTCTTTCTTCCTTCCTACTTGCCACTTGGAAAAACCGTCTTGGGAAGACTTAAGGGAGCTTAATTTTATACAGCTAATATTCTTGGACTGGGAGCTTGATGGATTTTCTTTCAGCAGTGATTATAGCCAGCTGGATGCACAGATAAGGGCTGGTGCAAGTCCTGGAAGTGCATTCCTGAAATGGACAGTAACACATGCAGTAGGAAAGGCAGTGCAAAGTATTTCTAGCTATATCTAGCAACCTTGCTCTTCAAAAAAATGACTGCTTGGTGTGTGTATGCGTATGTTACTTCTACTGTCTGTCTTGTTTTTGTAATACTAGGCTCAGACACTAGCAAATCATTGAATGATTGAAGTAATCTGAATGATTTGCCTGGATAAAACACGTTATTTCAGACAAAGAGTCTAGTTTTTCACTTCACGTGATCAAAAGGCCAAAACCAAATTCGGTTTCACATTCTGAGGTAGGAAGAAAGAGAAAGCTTTAGGGGGCAGCTATGGAATCTGAACACAGCTGGGTTGAATAGTAATATTTCTTGTTACCTAACCTGCACATGCTGTCTATAGTAAATCTAGATTTCCTGGACAAGCTATGGGTGTACCTTCAGAGAGTTCAGCCTTCCAAACTTAAAATCTGAATGGGACATGGTTATTCCCCGCCATGCATACTTTTTTACAAGATTTCTATACGTGCTGTTAAAAGTCTAAATAAATAAACGATGTTCTCATAGATGGCAGATCAGATGAGCCTGAGATGCTACTTTTCCGTTTCCTAGGACTACTTGTACAGTATGTGATAAATAGTCTCTTTGTTGTCTTGGCTCTTGAGAGATTGTGGTAAAGTGAGACATAGTTCATGTAGTCTCAGTGCCCTCTACAGTCCAAGATGTGTAACTGGCTTAATGTACCTTACAGCTGGCAGACACACATTAAATGAAGTATTTCAGTATCTGCTGAAACATATAACTAAGTAGCTTCTAGTATATGAAGGACGTCTGTGCATTCTTTAACTTCCTCTCCAGTAAAGCTTTTCTGGGGACCTCCAGCTTCAAGAGTTGTCATCTTTGTGCTGCTTTGGCAAAATACTGAGTTTTCCCTCCATAGCTTTTGTGTTTTCATTGTCTCCCTTTACCGCCACTGTGTTCAAATCTGACTCTCCCACATTTTCTTTACCTCCCAGGAGTATTTCTAGGTCTGGGTCTTAGTGGGGTTATTCCCACCCTGCACTTTGTCATCTCTGAGGGGCTCCTGAAAGCAGCCACAATGGGGCAGATAGGCTGGCTGGCACTCATGGCATGCCTGTACATCACTGGTGCTGCACTATATGCTGCCCGCATCCCGGAGAGATTCTTCCCTGGCAAGTGTGACATCTGGGTGAGTCTACAGAATGACTGGATGAGGAGACCAACATGAAAGCTGGTTCCCCTTGAGGCTGCAGGATGTTGTGTCAGTGCTTTCTTATTGCAAGTATCAAGCTGCCGCACCAGAAGTGTATAGGTCTTAAGGGGCCAAACAACTGTGGGCTCTCCGAGCCCGGCTTACCCGGTGCCTCTCTTGCTGAGTTATCACAAGCTGGCTGGTCTGAGGTAACTGCTGGTGTGCAAATTCACCCCAGCGCATGGACTAGATAGCTTTAATAGGCGGGTAAGCAACGGGGCAAACCTGGGTTTGTGTGTGTGTGTTGAGGATCCTGCAAATGCACATCTTACCTTGCTTCTGTGCGGAGTAGCGCCTGGTTATTTCTCTGATGTTCAGTGTGTTCTCTGGGATGTTCACAATGTCTGGCTCCTCATTTTGTGCAGGCAGTGAAAACGCTGGCTGGAGATGGTAGACTGTCCTGGTTTGGAGGCAGCTCTGGCCTAGAAGAGGGGAAAGTGTGATGAGCAAGTGGGTGGGTGAGGGGGAAGCTTGGGATGAGAGAAGGGATCACAAAGACTGTGGAGAGGAAATAGGGGGGGAAGATGTAAAGAAGGAAATTGGGTGCAGCGAGAGTAGAGATGAGAGAGAGGTGGACCTTTGGAAGCCACTGTACTTCCACTAGGATAGTTTAAGGCCCCTAAAGGAGACTAGAAGTGAGAATGAAGTCTGGGTTGTTTGAGTGGCTTTTGCACAGCACCCGTTTGCTAGGTTTGTTTAAATGCCAAATAAACCCTTGTTACAATAATGAACTAGGCTCCAAAAGCACTGGTGTACCACCAGCTCTTTTCCAGGCTTCCCGTGGAGCCTGCAAATACACATTGGTAGAAATTTTTCAAGAGCATTATCCCTATTGGTAAGGCTTCCCTCAAACAAGGGCGTGCTTTGTCGTATAGCTCCCTCGTGGCTTTCATTCTGCTGTACTATAATCAATAGCATCCTGGGCCTTCATTCAGAACATCTGGTTGTTTCTAGGTTTTTAATATAATACCATTTTTTTTCCTCTTCTCTTTCTCTATGGCAGAGAAATAAAATAACATTCTGAAAATCCACTCGGTAAAATTTATGCCTGTGACCAAAGCAGGGTTTGTAGCTGTTAGGTGTATGAGAGAGCCCTTTTTATCTAAACCACCAGTGTGTGTTGCTGAGGAGCTAATTTAAAAAGTGTCCTGCTTAAGCCTTTTGCCCAAAGCTCTGAAATCATCCTTGTCCTTTCACAGAGATGCACTATGGCATTTATGTAGCATATTTGTTGATTGACCAGCCGGTTAAGATGACTGTGAAGGAAAGACAGGTGTGTGTGTGTGGAGAATTTGATTGTTTTGCTAATGAGCGGGATGGGCTTTTAATACACAACTTGGAGAACTTTGCAGCTGGTGGTTTGAGGTACTGCTGCGTGTTACTGTGTACTTCAGCTGAATGTGTGGATTTTTGGAGGCAGGGCAGCCCTAGATCCCAGAGTGCCCCAGCTGAACAGAAATGTTTTCTTTTCTGCAGTTCCACTCCCATCAGCTGTTTCACGTCTTTGTAGTGGCTGGCGCTTTCGTGCACTTCCATGGGGTTTCGAACCTCCAGGAGTTCCGTTTCACAGTCGGAGGAGGCTGCACAGAGGAAGATGGGATGCAGTAAAGTCAGCCTTCAGCCCAAGATCATAACCAAAACAGTACCGCAGGCGCGGTTGAAGCATACAGGCTAGCGAAATGAATACCTAAGAAGAATCCAAGTTTCAGCTGATGGGGCATGGAGCTTCATGGGGGATTCTGACTAACCAATATAAATTCTATACCTCAAGCAATGGAATGAATCAATTTGAAGACCAGGAAATTCTGAAACCCTAATTTATTCTTGGGATCTACAGATTGAGCTACAGAGGACCCTTTCCAAATCGGCTTCTGTTCAATGCCATATTTATTTGTAGAAGTGGGGAGGGATAGCTTAGCAGTTTCCTTTTTTTTAAAAAAGAAAAACCACCCAGATACACAATTGCAAACGTATACACTAAGTTAAAAGTCGCTTTTTAGTCTTTAAGGCATGTAACTCCATCACATGGCCCTCCAGATAACAGCACCATTTCTGTCAGGAGACACGGTCCATTTCTATTAAGACACAGAAGGGTGTTGTTTTACTCTGCAAGTTTGCTTTCAGTTTGAAACTGCCATTTTAAAGCAAAATCACATCAGTCACAACTCCCTCTTCATATAAGTATCTTAGTATTTGAAGACAAAGTAATGAACAATACTTCATTAAAGTATTCATTAAAGAACTCCCTCACTCATTTCAGAAAAAAATAATCCTGGAATGATCTTATACCAGATCCATCATAATTCCTTCCTGAAGAAGCAGCAGCAGCTCCCATAAGTGCCGTCTGTGTATAATTTTAGCTCTATACTTTGCTCTACTTATAAACAAATATTTTAGGGAATATATCTGTAATTACTAAACATCTTCCAAATCTGCATTCTTAAAAAAAAATAATCTTATTTTTCTACGCAAAATGAAATCTGTATTTTGGAGGTGGCGAGACACTGGGTTTGCCCCTGGCTATCCTCTCCGCTCTCTCCAAGCACACTGACATATTCGGTATATTCGTACCTCTGGCAAATACACCTCTATGATCCAGGTCCACTCACATTGCTGTAAAAGAACGGCTCCCAGACACGTTCGTAGACACCTAGGGAACCAATACATTTTAATGCACATTGCTGTTGTAGCTCATGGCCTCTATTCTCCCTAGCTCCTTTAGTTTTTCAAACTCCCTAGGATGCCTATCTCATTCCTACTAGGCAGGGATAGTGTTCTGCAATTGCTGCTGCAATAAGCTAGTGTAAGCACAATTTTCCATTTATAGCTCTCTACTAAAAAGTTCTTTTCTCTTGTTGAGGCAAACACTGGCCTCAGTATGATTACAATCCATCTGTGCATGTCTGGTAGAAAAGTTATTTCCTCTTACAGAGGGTTATATTTATTTAGCTGTAGTACAGCTGCTCCAAAGCCACTTGGAGTCTAGAAGTGTGCTTTTTCTGATGCTGCGTTTCCCCATGAAATGCATCAGCTGCTGCGCGAGACCCCAAGTGATAGCCTGAAGAAACAGGATCTCTCAAAGGGTTTGTGTCCACCCCGCAGCTGAGCTCACCACTGGTCTCAAGAGCCGTGAGGCACAGGCTGCCCTCAAACCCAGGCACCTGGCAGCTCCTCCTGCCCTTGCAGGCAGCCTGGCGTGCCGTGACTTCCAGGGCGCTCCCTCCATTAACTTAGGGTGTCCCCCCCCACCCATGTGCAAAACACCCTTGCAAAGACAGAGGAGGTAACAGACATTTGCAGCACAAGCACAGCCCTGCACCCTGTCCAGCAGTGTGTGCAAAGTTATCCTGGAATACATTCATTTAATTTAGGTCTTGGATGAGGACTTTTCAAGATTTATTTTTTTAATATACAGCCCCTTCTGTTACTTACTACACGTTCTGCATTTCCACGAGCAATGAATATACACAGCTCCTTTTTCAACTTCTGCATTAGAAGGAAAGCAAGTTCCCTAAAATGATAAACTAGATTAAATAGAGCTACATCATCACAGTGTTCAGACTTCGCTAGCAGGGAAAGTTTGGGGTTTTTTTGTTTTGAATGTTAAAAGAGAGACATATACACTAAAGAGACATATACACTGCCTCCACAACCCTCAAGAAAAGAGCTAAATCAAAGTATCAATTGCTTTAATCCTCAACTTCCAAGAGATGCAATGCTTTCGTTAAAATTAAGGCCATAACATACTTGCAACCTGGTCAAAGGTGGTGTTCTCCCTCTCATCCAGTTTATATTTGAATATTTTGTTTGGCAAGAAGGGGAGATGAATGTGCTATTTGCAAAGCACATTTTGTTTGAAGTCGCAGTAAGTGATCATGAACCAGCTGTGTTCTATCTTGGCTACACACTATACCTGTACTGTATGTATACATGCATACATTTACATGACTACATATACTGCAAATAAGAACCAATTTAAATGGAAGAATTTCTTCATAAGTAGTTTAGTTAAATAAAATTTTTCTTAAAACAATGCTTTATCCCCATAAACAAGCACTACGCAAACAATCTGATTGAATTACAAAGGCTCCAGCATATTAATAATGTCTTTGCAGACATCAAGGAATTGTAAAAACACTCCCTTGTTTAAATTCTGAAATAAAACCAGTTGTTTTGCTTTCACTAAGTTCTTGTAAGAGATGTATCAACGACTCTGGCATTTTTCACCTCCAAAAATTAAGTTTGAGAACCATCTCAGTTATCAACAAAACATTAAGCAATATGAAAGTACAACTATATATTTTTTCATGTTTAACCAACAAGCTGTTTGTAACAATTAAACCTGTATTTAAGGCAATCTACAAATGGGGAAAAAAAATATTTTTCAGCTGAAAACATTAATTTTTAAAAGTTAGTGTGACAAGGAAACTTTTACTCTTAAAGCTAGGAACAGCTAATCTAAAACACTGGACAAATGAGTAAGTTATAGATTTAATAAAATAAATCTGAAAATTAGTACTGAGGGTATTGAAAAGAAAAAAGAACTCATACTGTTTGAAATTAACAACTAACAAACACTTCAGAAAAAATTCTTTAAAAAAAAAAATTAACATCCCTGACTTCATTTAAGATTAAGACTGTGAGACCCAACACATTTTTTTCCAGCAATTGTATTTAATAATAGTAAGGGAGTGTTGCTGAACAGATTAGCTGACAGTTGACATTGTTCCACACACATATGAGTTTTCCAGATTTTCCTTATTAATTAATTAAATAAATAACTTCTACTTCAAAAAAAAGTGATGAAGGAAAAGTCACCTTTAAAGCAAAATGGTCTCCAGGAGTCCAGTCAGCATTCCAAGCATTAACCGTTGCTTTATTTCTTTATTTGTTAGTATTTTTAAAATTTTGTTAGTATAACACACAAAGATCAAATCAGAGGTTCTTTCCCTTTCAGGTCATCAGTAAGTCATCTGTTCTCAAAATTCAGCATTCGTAAGAAATCCTGCAATGCTGGCAAGTTAATTGTGTGAATGAATAAAGGAATACAGAATGATTAAGAGTAATAAACAGTTTTAACTTTTCAGTAAGACAACTGCAAGTAACACTAAGTAAAATGCTTCAAAGCAGCTTATTTCCAGCAATTAAGTAGTTTTCAACGAAACTGATGGTGTAAGAACACAGAATATTGAAAGCCAAAAGAAAAACAAATTTCTTCCAGAATAAACTCCCCAGTTACTCCATGCAACCTTGTATCAGCTCTTCCAAACCAGGACTGTAGTAGCAGATACAAGGAACACACTACAAGAAAGCTTTCTTGTTCTTTCACGTGCACTAAGGGGTAGTTTGTGCAAACCAGTCACGTGCAGAAAACTTATAATCGGAATGGCAAGTTTCCGCGAGACTTTGCAGTTGTTACTGTCAGTTTTTGATCCAGTTTGCTGGGTGTCTCTAGCCACATAATGCGAAAGCAGTATCAGTGTCATGCAAAATACAGTTCTGTTTATGTACAAAAGCACAGCTGCTTTCAGCTCCTTACTTGTTCGTAATCCAATATTACCTGTGCGGAAGACAGCGCTGTCTTTTCTATGTTGTAGCATTTTGTGTCTGGTACCAATTCTGAATCCAAGCTATAGCTATTCCCAATGAAGGGTATATTGCATTATAAAGCAATCTACCACCAAATCATTTTTTCCCCTTTTTCAAACAAGAAAGACTTACGCTTTTCAAATCTGTTGTATGATGGATTAATTTTGTGTTGACAGAGCAGTATTAGATCTTCATTAAAATATATCAACACTCTGCAAAAATGTTCCGTAGGAAAGCAAAAGATTAAAATGTCCATTATAGCTGCCACAAAGAAATAGTAGCAAGTAACTTGACAAAATATTCACTAAGTTTCCTGCATTCAAAGTCATTACACTTTTCCCCTTCAGACAGGGTCACTATGTCCTGCCAATTCATGAGCTCCCAAAAATAAACTAGTTGAGTAACTGAATATGGCAATAGATTTTCACGTTCCCTCCATGCATCCAAACTGTACGGCTCAGATAGTTACTTGTAAACAGCCAGGCATCCTACACTTAATCTAGAGCACTTTCCCAAGCAAATTCTGTCACTTACAATAACTTTGTTATAGCTGTCACTAAACTCCACCTCCAAACTGTACTTTTCTCTCATAAATCAAGTCACTCAGAAAGAACTGTCTTCTTAAAATACTTCTTAGCGCGCAGCAAAATTGAGTAGGTCTGTTCAACTTCACAATAAAAAAAAACATAATACAGCAGCTGACAGATGTATAACCACCTGGAAAAACTCCCTGGAACCATGCTCTAAGGGAGAAAGTTGATCTACCCCCTTTGGTTTCTTCCATCTTTGACCTTTTCGATGATACTGCCAGAGCTACCCAACTGAGAAACACAAAAGTATGAAACAACTCTGCATAACAGCCAGACTAAAAACACATAATTGCACAGAACCACAGAGATGATAATTTTGTTCACTGACAACCTGATTTAAAGACAAGTAACTAACCCAGCTAGGGAAACTCTACTCAACCTGCTCCACATAGAAATTGGTGCCTTGTTTCTACAGAGTGCAATCCAGAAGCCTCAGCTCCACATCTCAGATTTCTAGAACAAACATGAATCCATAAAGCATTTGCAGAGAACCAGAAATCAGCCTTTTAATCTGGATGTCCAGGAAAAAGCCAGTCAAAAGGGCCCACAGAGGATGCATCATACAGGCAAACAAGTACCTGCATTTGAAAGAAAAATGCTTCTATTCTACCTGAGGCTTAAGTGCCTCTACCTGCTGGAGATCCACAGAGGGTGCCAGGAACTACTTCCCAACAGCAAAGCCAGCTCCTTCTCAAAGACAGTCAGGTGTGAGAGGGTGTGACCTCCTGTAAAAAGCCTGCTGACAAAACACTCACCCAGCCATGGACATGCAATTTCAGACTCAGATATTACACCTTCCCCTAACGAAGCCCCCATCAATCAGTTCCCCTGAGTGGGGCAAAGCCTCCATTCCCACTCTTGATATCATGACACTATGAGTTAGGTCAGAGTACAGTTCTGCAGCCTCTTCGCTGAGGGTCGCTAGCTCATCTTAAAACGAGGTTGAAGACAAGGCACAAACAATGTAAATGCCTTCTCAGCAGTGAGATTACAAGAAAGGGAGAAGGATAGAAACAGTTTTGTTGTATGTCCAATAGCACCAGAAAACACTTCCTCCCTTTATAGTATTTTGTTGCCTTTGCTTTCTAATCTGTCTGTAGTCTTAGTTGTCCCACACTTCTCTAACACTTTGTAAACATAAGTGTAGACTCATATACCAGATGCAGGAAATTCCATGACCGGAAGACCTACGGGTCTTCTGGGATAGGGCAAAGAGCAAGACTTCCTCTAAGCTCTAGTTACCTGCTCCTTGTTGCTGACCATTTTAGTTTCAGCATAAGCAGCTTGTTGCGTTTACGTATGACTAAAAGGCTCAGTGAAATCATAAGTAAAAACACTCTTTCCCCCATAGAACATTAACACCAATTAACTCAGAGACAGAACACCAAAAGCACTTTAGGCTAATAAAATAAATTAAGAGCAAAATTGTAGTTAAGATTTTTTAAAGGCTAAACAAAGCCATTGACTTCTTGGTAAGAGTACGGATGCAAGTTCTTAAACATTTTAACCCAACTAATACCTTAGAAAGCTCCCCTCAACTTCAATCTTTAGGCTGTATTACTGAAACAGACCTCCATAAGGACTGCTGGTACAGACCCAGTCACAGCATTGCAACCTCTGCTAGCAAATCAGACCTTCAAATTTACTTTTGACAAAAGGGACACCCTATGGGTTACTTAGGCCTCTAAAGGTCTAAGTGTAGCCCACATCTTTGTTACATATTACAAGGGAGATGTCCCTTCGTTACAAAGGACCTTGACAGGGTTGAGAAGTGGCCTGGGTGAACCTCATGAAGTTCAACAAGGCCAAGCACAAGGTCCTGCACGTGGGTCAGGGTAATCCCATCCACAAATACCACCTGGGTGGAGAATGGATCCAGACCAGCCCTGAGGAGGAGGACTTGGGGACGCTGGTTGATGAGAAGCTCAACATGAGCTGCCAATGTGCCCTTGCAGCCCAGAAAGCCAACCATATCCTGGGCTGCATCAAAGGAAGCCTGGCCAGCAGGTTGGAGGAGGTGATTCTGCCCCTCTACTCCACTCTCACAACGCTCCACCTGAGCGTACTGTGTCCAGCTCTGGAGCCCACAACGTAAGAAGGACAGAGATCTGGTGGAGCAAGTCCAGCGGAAGGCCACAAAGATGATTAGAAGGTTAGAGCACCTCTCCTGTGAAGACAGGCTGAAAGAGTTAGGGTTGTTCAGCCTGGAGAAGGGAAGGCTCTGGAGAGACCTTACAGCAGCTTTCCAGTATCTGAAGGGGCCCACAAGAAAGCTGGAGAAGGACTTTTTACAAGGGCAGGTAGTGATAGGACGAGAGGTAATGGCTTCAAACTGGATAAGGGGAGATTTAGAATAGCTATCAGGAAGAAATTTTTCACTCAGAGTGGTGAGGCACTAGAACAGGTCGCCCAGAGAAGCTGTGGATGCCCCATCCCTGGAAGTGTTCAAGGTCAGGTTGGATGAGGCTTTGAACAACCTGGTCTAGTGGGAGGTGTCCTTGCCCATGGTAGGGGGGGTTGGAACTAGATGATCTTTAAGGTCCCTTCCAACCTAAACCATTCTATGATATTATTTAAACTAAAATGGTAAAAACCTGCAGTAAAACCATATTGGCTCAGTATATGAAAGAAACAGAGTGTAACTGTAGACTTATCTATACCATGTAGCCTGAGAATTACAGGGCAGGTGTGGTCTTTTTTATTAATGCTCACAATGTGAAGAGCAGAAGCAAACCATCTTACGCAGATTTGAATTATTCTCACAAACCCTCTTCAGTACATTTCTGCTCAAATTTTTTACAAGAGACTCTCTAGAAAACCAGATGGTTTTATTTCTTCAGAAATTATCTTGCTGTATTAGACTCTAAAGAGTTGCTGCAAATATCAGTGCCGTCTCTGCTTTTTAGCTGAGTAATGTGTGAACCAGTTCAAACACTGAGTTTTCTTGTTTGCTTTTTGTCATGCAGTCCTTGAAGTATGCTATTGTGGTAGTAGATGGACCGAAGCGAGTGTTTACAACTTGACATCCAAATCCAAGTATAGTTAAAATACCAATACCTTTCATGAAGGAAGCATTAAAAGCTTCTAAATCTAAGTATCTTCCTACCTTGGCACTTTTTTGTGTGTGCACAAGAATGTTTGTTTTGGGGTTGTCTTTTAAAAACAGTAAGTTTTGCCCTTTCATCTAAAACTCATTCTTCCACAAACATCAACAGTAACTTTACAGTACTATAACAGAATATTGCTGGTCAGGATTTATCACCACTGGGGAAGAAAAACAAAACAAAAAACACTTCTGTTTAAAAAAAAAAAGTAAAAGCCAATTCAACGTCACCCGAATATATAGTCAGCACAAAAGCAGCAGCATCTTGCCAAAGTGGCCGTTTTAAAAATCAATTCCAATTACACCATCCCCTTTAACTAAATATCCAAGTACACGTGGCAAAGCAATTGTCAATGTTGACAAGTATTTGGGCCACTGCCTTTGGTCTCATACTTGCCCAATGATACCTCTAACAGAGGTGCCTTATGGAAAAATAAATCCATAAACTCGTCGAAAAGCAGCAGTGCAAACTGAAGTCCAGTGAAAGGTTTCTAACCTTGTTCTATTGCCTCTGTGTTAGGAGATGCCTTGATTCTTTATGACCAGTCTGCGCAAGTTTCTTTTGCGTCCTGTGCTTTACAATTTAGCAAATATATGCTTATGTCATTCTTAGACAAACAAACAAAAACCTGAATCTTGGTATACATGTGTGCACAGGCAGGGTAGCTCATTTTAAAATGCCAAGAGACATTACCTGAATGAGGAAACTGAATCTTCCAGTGTGCAATTTATATCAATAGTAATTATCATCACTTAAGTGCTCTTCCAGCCATACAGAAAATCTTTACAAATCAAGGATTCAAATCTGCATATTACTGCTTTTGCTAACAAAGCTCTCTGTATATTAATTTCCTCTGTAAAGGTAAGGTAACTAGGTTTCTATTGCAAATGAAAAACCTCAGATAGGCTTTATTCATTTTTTGAAGAAAAAAATATCAGTATTGACTTCAACAAAGCACACAATTATTTCTTGTTAACAAGTGTAAAACCTAAGCACAGTATCACGTATACCAAACTTCCTAGGTTTTTAATATCTCAGTACTTCAAATGTTTATTCTTTGCATCTCAAATTCAAAATTAAAATGATTTTTTTAGAATGAGTTCTACATTCTTCTTTTCACATTCTTAGGCAAAAAAAAAAAAGAGAGCATTTTTATTACAGATCAAGTTTTTCTGCAGAAAAAGTTCTTTTATATTTTCTATAGAAAGAAATAGTGGTAACAGCAAAATAAGTCAGCTAGTACCTTACCTGAAATACTTCACTTTTGCCAAAGAAAGAAGAGCATTAAAACAAAAAACCCAAGGCCGAGCCAAAGTCATTCTAATACTTCAATACGAAAGAAGAAACGTCTTAAATATATTTTGCATTCTTGCATGTATTTAGAAAACAACTGTAACAGACCACTTCAATACTGAAATTAAATCAGAAAAAAAGGAAGCCTATAATCAAATGCAACATTTTTAACAAATATTTACTTGCAATAACACCCCTTATGTGCAGAAGACTTTCCAAATATTCAAGGAGGGCAGCTTAAACTCTTAATAATAAGAATGCCCAATGGTACAGTAATACTTTTTCATTCCTAGCTTTCATTTGTAGTATATTCATTTACTTCTCCCCAGACATCTCAACATCCCTTGAAACATCTTCATTTAAACAAATACTCTTGTGGAAAGACTACATGCTTTACTCATGATATATACTTGAAAAAATATATTTTCTGAAAATTTGAAAAATATAATAGCTTTCCAATTAATAAATAAAACATTTATAATTTTAATTCAATATAATAAAGATTATATTCTAAATAGTCCCAATATTTAGCATGTTTCATACAGAGTAACATCTAGACCTTGTCAAAAAATCTTCTAAGAGAATAATTCAACTCAGAATTTTCCAAGTCACGAAATCAAACCAAACCACAGGGGCAGTCAGATTTCCCTGCCCGTTTCAAATACATGAGCCTTTGGCATCCTAAATTGACATCACTGGAATCTCCTAAAGCAATCAGAAAGCCTTACAGCTGTGGCACTCTCTCCTCTCACGGGGAATTTGGCAGTGCTGGGATTTTGCTTTCAAATGGTATAAAACCAAATTCAAAATAGGAAAATACTTTGCTAAAATCTTCTCCACCCAAATGTAGTAATTTCCCACAAGCACAGCGAGCTCTCCTTTGAGGAAGTGCTTGAAAGAATGAACAATACATTATTTAGGAAGAAATAAAGCCTGAAAATAAGACAGTTTATGGCAAACGATCCAGTAAAATCCTGTCGTGGTTTGGCCGGAACCAGGACAAATCCCAAGAGCATTTTTAACTTACAGCACTTCATTTTATTTTACTTTTCAATGCATCCAAATTCAGGATCACGAATCTGAACAGTTAAGGATATTATGAAACAGCAAGAATAATTGACTCTATTGTCTAAAAAACTCTAAACAATTCTGGAATTTATGACAGATTGCTAAGAGACAGATGCAGGAGTTCAAAAGGAGATGCTAAGGGAATCGTAAGGGCATACAGACAGCAGATAAGGCCGCACCTAAACATACATGATTAAGTCAAGTTTGAAATCACGCAACATCCTCAAACAACCTGGGATCCAAACAGAAATGCACTTTTACCCTATGAACCATACCATAACAGGGCAATCTGGAGATTATTCAGACTTCTGGAACTAGTTTCGACTTTAGACTTCACAACGCGCACCGTAGCGAAGGTGACAAGCACTTCTGCAGGCCTACAACAGATTCTAGTTCACCCATGCTGAAAGGGACACAGCCTATTTGGTAGCTGGAAAACAAGCGTACAACACATTACCACAACCAGACTGCAAAGCCAAACCAGCACTTCAAAAAGTCCTCTCAGTTAAAAGCCCTTGATTAAAAAACCAAAAAAGACAAGAACAATCCTTGCAGTCACAATTCATGCATGATTTGGTCACTATAGTTCTAGAAATACCAAAAGCAACACTATTAATAACAATAAATTAAGATAAAACCCACATTTTAGCATTATCTTCAAGTTTGAAATAACAGTACAAAAAGTCAAAAAAAAACTTTAAAAAGTTTTTTAAAAAATTAACAAAACTTCACAAACAGTACTCTAGCATCACAAGAAAAAGATACATTGTTCTCAGGGAAACTGAGTTATGAGAAACTTCAGGGTGTATAACAGAATAGCGTGTGTGTACACATAAATATAAATACACATAAAATTTGTCTTCCCAAAATAAATGACAAAAGGATATACCAATACATGTTACTGCACTATGACCTCTCCTATTACTAAGCTATGATGGGGAAAACCAAGCAACTAAGAACCAATTTTCATGTGAGATGATAATATACAGCAAAGAAATAAAACCTGAATACTGACTTGATTCCACTTCCTATCTCTTTACACCCCAACACGGAACATGTAATGAACCAGTAACAAACTTAGTAAAAAAGACATCAGAACTGTTTCTCAGTTAACTACTTCAGTCATTAATAGCATTTAACTTGTTTAAATCTTTAACAATCCTCAAAAGAAACTATACAAAACTTCAAAATTAATTTTCAAAAACTAAAGACTAAAAAAAGTGTTATTCCATGTTTTACTGTAGGCCTTTCAAGATGCCTTTAAAAAAAACCAACAAAAAAACTCCCACTGAACACTTTGCCACCCTCTCCAAATCTAGCTTTTCCCAGTTTTTAAACTTCTTGATCAACAACAGCTGTCAGTGCAACAAGAGGCATTTGTGCAATTTACCTGCACATAAAGAGAACATTCATTTTTGAGAGATGTAAGTTTCAAAGAAGTATTTGTACATCTTCCATACCATACCTACATTAATGAATTATATTTACTTGGGCCTGGTGATCAAGTGGCTGTCAGTTGCACCAGACCTGCTAAAAAGCATCAACACGGCCCAAAAAGCAAAGAATTAATTACCAAGATTTATCTCTGCATCCCCATTTGATCATTTGCTCACGAATACCTGAATGTTGCCTGCATTCAAAATGCATACATTCACATTTTTCCCAGTGTGCCTCATACCATTTTTCAGTCGCTAGAGTTGATCAGCGGAGCATTCAAGAAGGGCTGCAGTTGGAGACCATTCAGAAACAGAAGTTATGCAAAATGTCGTGAAGTGCTTATTGAGCAGCCCCGCAGTAGAAACACATACCATTTGTGCCCTGGGAGCTGCTGTAGCTGCCAAGGAGCTCCCACATGGCATGCAAGTTGCTGGTATGCAGCTACAAAAATTTAAATTATTACTTGACAAACCACCTCCTTCAGGGACCTACATATCGCACGACGAGGATTGCTTAGTTTGAATGCTCAAATCACACTGAAGGGGCCACATGATTCAAAGCACGACCAACTCCCGTCTGACAGACAGCTCTGTGCCACGCTATTCCAATTATTAGGGGAGGTCCTAACGATGATATTTCCTTGAATTAGCAGTACATCCCTCCTATTTACAAGTTGCTCAGTGACAAGTCTTCCATTTGGAGCTGACTCATGAGCCTTGGCTTGCCTGTGCCAGAATTTGCAAGCTTTTTGGACATGTGTTGCAAAACCTCCCCACAAGAGCTCCTGCCTCCCTCTCGCCTACTCCCGTTTCATATAATGAACATTCAGAGAAAAGTGGTTTGTTTCTCCCTTTATGTTGCTTGGAATATTACTAACTGCACTGGAGATAATATGCATATTTACTACATTTCATTTTAGCATAAACTGTCATTTACTGCATCCAATACTAAGATTTTATGCAATGCCTCAGAAAAAGAAAAAAGTAGTATAAAATTTTTTAAGAAAAGGTGAAAACGACAAAAAAACAAATCAGCTCTTGTCCCTAATACAAGTCCCTTCAACATTCTCGTTCCATGATTTGATTAGCAGGTTAAAAAAGTGGCTGCTAAATGTTTACCAGAGCTGGAGGGAAAAAGAGGTTAAGTTTCTTGAATAGGAGCTCCTCAAGAATTGCTAAGCATACAGAAAACACATCCAGCTTTGGAAACAGGACTACGGGCTAGACAGACTCCCATTCTGATTCATGGCAGTCATTCTTGTCTCCTCGCATGCCTGAACACATATCCCACACACACACACCCCCCCCTGCTGCTGCTGCCACCACACCACCAAGGTGGCCATTTCCAAAGAAACGCTGCAGGCCCTCTGCCAGGGGCAACTTCAGGGATTGCCTGGCAGCTTGATAGAATAGCATTTTGGGAGGGATGCCAGGCTTGAAAACTTCTCCTGCCATTCCAGGCTTGAAAACATCTCCTGCCGTTCTGCAGTACCGCTTACAGGTGACAGCAACAGTGAAAATGCCAAAGCATAAATTAACATCTGGAACAAGTACGCAGGCTCTCAAAAGGCTTGTACGGTGCTCCTGCCCTCATCGTTTGGTATCGCCGCTACTCTCATGCACCTGGACGGGTTAAAGGCCAGCAGGGCTGTGCCTCCCTTTTGCTAATATGCACACAAATGTGTGTCTATGACTAATTCCACTGACTACCACAGGACGACTCACGGACATGAAAGTTACCTGCTCCTTTGTATACAAGGCCAAAGAATCCTGGCCTAAAACATTTTCTCCCACCACGTAGGCTGTGAAAAGCAAAACGCTTCGCATAAGGAATGACTATATTATATCACTAGCACAAATGATTCAAGGAATCTTTAAGCACTGTGTCTGTTTTCCCCCAGAAGTAATTTTGAGATTAAAACCCCCAGCATAACATAGATTGACAAGTCAGTCAAGACAGGAAGAACAAAGAAAAATCTGCAAATAGAACATCACAGTAATGCACAGAGTAAAGCACCTTTGCTTAATTTGTATTAAAATAAAATGCTCCAATAAACTCACAGAAGGATCACTATGAAAGTAAGTTTGTCAAGTGATATGCCCAGTGTGGTGATTAATTAGCCACTTGCTTTAAAAAAAGCAAAAACACAAACAAAAACTGCTTCCACACATCACTACATTCTCCATTTAAAAAGCCACAGGCATTTTACTTGAAGTATTTAGTTGACAACCTGAGGAAACTAGCACTAATCAGATGATCTCTGTGTTGAACTAAAATAATGTTCTAGTTGAAGAAATTTTAAAGCAGCCTTCCATTTTTGTAGTACTCTCCATCACAGTGCTCAAAACACTTTACAAGCCTTCACAGCCATTTATTAAGACATCAGCAATGATGGTTAAAGATAACATTTCTAGAAAACAGCCTCCAACCTTATAAAGGCCGATTTCCAAGTACCAGATCTGAAATCTTTTGTATCTGATATTTCATGAATTCCAAGTACTTCCAAAACTAAAGTGATAAAGATTACAGGTAACCAGCACCTCTGCAAAAACAAATCTTTGGTACCGTAAGATGTAGCCACGACAACTTTGGCATAATTTTGACAGTCTTTCAAAGATTTAGTTGAAAGACTTGCTAATACAGTGTCAGTACAATGCCTTGTACTGTCCCTCAGCCAGCACTGCCTGCAACATCACCGAGCAAGATGCAATTCTTCAAGTAAAGTTAAACCAGCACATTTAAAAATATATGTCTGGTCTAGCACTCCACTTACACTTTTTTTGTGGCCTGACACAGAAACTCTCCCCAACGCTCTTCTCTCCATTTCCAGGCAAGCTAGCTAAACTGCAGTTGCTTATTTTAAACACGGGCATTTTTCCCCCACAACTAAACCAGCCCAAGAATTACACTGAACCTGCAGCACTGTTAGCAAACGTGACTTATTTTCACCTGCTGCATAATCACTTTGGAAACATGAACCCGCAGATTCAAGGAGCTTTCAATTTCTCCCGTGATTGCAGAGACTCCTGGGGGTGTTTCTGCTGAGTATTTCAGGTCTGTGACTTCTACGATCAGCTTCAGCCTCGCTCCACTTCTCCTCTTCCCCCCCCACCCCCCTCCTCTCGAATTCTTCGGTGAAATCAGAGGAACGTGGCAAATGAATACAGAATACATTCTCTTTTTAGCATTTGCAAAGCAAAACTGTTTTGTTCGGTACAAAATCTTGCACAATAGCCTGTGTATACGTATTCGTTCCAACAATGCTGTCCTATGCAATCACTCTGTAATTACACACAGTCATAAAGCTGCTGCTGTTGCTGCTTGGAACTGCAGTCTCGCCCTCTAAACAACCTAATATCAATCTCCGCATTAGGACATTTCTGCTCTCTCTTCCCCTCCCTTAACTGCCTCCCCCAGCGCAGACGGCCCTTACGCCGCACTCAAAACACGTAGTCAGGATAAAAGCAAATTATTTGGGGTATTATGAAAAAGCAGCTATCTGTTTTAAAGAGGATGCTGGGCAAATCTCTGTTGAGCAAAAAGAAAATATTTCTTTAGTTCTGCAGGCTGCAACCACACAAGACTTTACAAACCAAAAATAAACCCTGCTTACGCCTGTTAAAAAAAAAAAAAACCGTAAGTATTATGTAAGACTCACATACGTGCGTGGGAGTATTGTCAGCTTTTACTGGTAAACTGCAAAGAATCCGTCCTTTGCAGTTGCTGCCAGAGAAAAAGCTGCATATTTGAGAGCACGGGATTTTCAGAAATTATCTAATAAATTCCT